>ML685862.1:521409-575176 GCA_007922175.1 Pelusios castaneus
TGCTCTAGGTCGACTTTGTGGGGCTAGGGGGACCTTGGGCAGGTCCATGGTGGCAGGGGGGGCACCCCTTGTGTGCAATGGGGCAAAGGGGTACAGGGACCCTGGCAGGGCAGAGCCCTGTGTGTGATGCTGTCTGGATTTAGGGAAACATTTATGATATTATTTTCAATGGATATCTCATAAATGCTATAATCCATAGGAACTATGTCATGTTTGGTATCAATAGAAAGGTAGTAATTTGCTGGGAATGATTATATAGTTTATGTCTAGGAATTCTATTTGGATTAGAAGTTGGAATTTGGTGTTATATCTATACTTTAACTTATGTTATTTTATTGAAATACCTGAGAGAGGGGGTGTGTCAAACCATTGTCTCCTTAATGTTTAGGAATTTTCCAGGTACAATGGTCCTAGGGAGTAAACTGATGAGCCATTAAGGACACAATGCCTGTATTCCTTATGTCCTTAATGGCTCATCAGGTTACTCCCTGGGACCATTCTACCTGAACAATTCATAAACATTAAGGACACAATGGTTGGTGACATCCTGTCTGGGGCGTTTCCACAGAATCATACAAGTTAAAGTATAGATATAACACAAAATTCCTAACTTCTAACCAAAATAGAATTCCTAGACATAAACTATATAATCATTCCCAGCAAATTACTACCTTTCTATTGATACCAAACATGACATAGTTCCTATGGATTATAGCACTTATGATATATGAATAGAAAATAATATCATAAATGCTTCCCTAAATCCAGAAAGTGTCACACCCTGCCCACATGCCCTGCCCTCTGGGGGGCATGCCAGGCTCCCCCTGTGCCCCCCCCCCAGCAGGGAGGGCATTGGTGTAGTCCTGGGGTAGCCCTAAGTCGATTTAGGGCTACCCCAGGGCTACACTGGCTTAATTCGACTTTAAAAAGTCAAATTAAGCCTTAAGTCTAATGAAAAGGTGGTTTAATAAAGTCGACTTAATTTTCATTAAGTCAACCTTATTTTCCTTAAGTCGACTTAAGCAAGCTGCTTAAGTCGACTTAAGGAAACTGTAGTGTAGACGCAGGGTAAATTAAGTCGACTTAAGCAAGCTTAAGTCAACTTAATTTACCAGTGTAGACGCAGCCATAGAGACATGAAGGTGTTCTGAACCTGGAGGCAGGTTATGGTGATTTGAATCCCATCTCTGATAGTGACTACTTCTTCAGTATTTTAGGGCAAGTCACTTAGGAACAAATGAGGACCTTGTCCTTAACATCTATGCCTCAGTTTCCCTCTCAGTGTTATTGGGATAAAAAGGAAAATTGGAGTTGCTAGGCAGATCCATAGTAGTATTAATTATCGCTTCAAGAATTCACATCAGAGAGAGTTTAAAATGCCTTTAGATCTTGGACCATATGTGGTTGGGCTATAAGGAAGCGCCGTTCTTGTGTCACGAGTGCTTCTTACACATTGCCTAGCACAATGGAGGATTGATCACTGTAGTATATCACCCATGATACAAATAATAACAATGAAGGCAGTTGTGCCTATTTGTGCAGAGATTGATCTGACCGTACAAATTGTGAAGTTTTTATGCCCATGCCAGCCAGGGTGATGGATCGATCTGGTGGTTTTGGTACTTTCTACTGAATCTAGGAGCCTTAGTAATGAGGATGTCTCATACTTAACATTTTCAAAGCGTGACAAACATTAAGTAACATGAGTTTTCTCTCTCTCCTCTTATTGCAACCAAGGGACAAGCTTACATGGTTTTGAGAATACTGCAACTAAAATGTTACACTCCTATTAAAAGCGGCTGGTTAGATAACTAAGAATACAAAATAGAGTGATTAGATATCCAGCAGAAGCGTCTTTTGCTTTGCTGTGGATAGCATGTCTTATAGAACAGATGTTGCATTTTATTTTATACAGGTGCCTTCATGGTGTTGAGTGTTTACTTTTGAATGTGTCATCACCTTCATATCAAAAAGGATATTTGCTGAAGTACAGTGGTCTTGTATGTTCAGTATTAAAATATATAAATCAGTGAAACAACTTTGCGATGGTAAATGGGATCCCTTTTCAAAGGGACAGAGGGGGATAGAGATATTTACGTAAAACGAAGGAGTCCTGTGGCACTTCTAAAAACTAACAAATGTATTTATTGCATGAGATTTCATGGGCATGATCCCACTTCATCAGATGCATGAAATGGAAAATGTAGCATGTTAGCTGTCTATGTACATACAGAGAAGGGTGGGTCACAAGGCCAATTCAAACAGTGGGATAGTCTGCTAGCCTGTCTCAGCAAGGTAAACAAGTTTGTGTTGATTCAATTAGTGTAGAAGAGGGCTGTTACCATTCTCACCTTTTCAGTCCTCTAGTTATGCTTAGCTGTAATGCCCTAGTTGCCCCGACCCTCTGGGCTAGGCTCTGTAAAAAAAAAAAACAAACAAACAAACAAAAAAAAAAATCTCTCTCCCTCCCTCTCTCTCGCTCTATCTGGTGCATCCTCTATTTCTTCATGGCTTTCAATCTGTCTAAGGCAAGTGATAACCTATTCCAGGAAGGTTTCTGTAGGATTCCAAATTCTTCACGTGACTAATTTTCATCTAATAGTAGAATTTTCTCATTTTGAAACATAAAATATTCCATTCTTCCAAGACCCAGGAGCCTCATTTAAAAATAAAAGGAAAATTACATTGGGGTGTCGGGGCTTCAGAACTCTGCTTGGAAAGGCAGAACTATTCTGTTGACTCATCCAGGCAGCGAGATCAGATGGGTCTTATTAGCTCCTACACAGTGAGATTAAAAATTCTGAGGCCTGATTCACATCAGTGTGAGATTAAACTCAGGCCCTGTGTGTTGACTGTGGAAAGAGACAAAAGGAAGAACAGAAAGAAGTCTTGCAGGCAAGAGCTCTGGCTATAGCCAATGCGGAAGCACACTAGAGTCTACATCTTCTATTGAATAATTTGTATGTGTAATCCTGTTTTAAGGTTGTTTGTTAAATCATTGATGTAGCTGAATAAATATCAATGTCAGCTGGAGGGCAAATTGGAAACACCTACCTCTTTACAAAAGTGGTTCAGCCCACCCCCAGAAGGGAATTAAAGAAGTTGAAATAAAGGGTCATTTATGGACCTTCATCAGGACATAAGTAAGTCACCACTTGGAGACACAATGAATAAAATTCTAGATAAAAGAATCCTGTCTCAGAACCATACATCTATGTGCACAAGAATACGGAGGGATGGATCCTTTAGTGCATTAGGAGAAAGATATCCTAAAACGGGCTTATGTTGGAGGAGCTTTCTTGTTGAGGGGATGTTTAGGTGGCAGAGAGCATTTGTACGAAGAAACGCTTATGCCGTCGTCATTCACATAACTGACATAGAGGACAAGGTCATGACTCCCTGGCAATGCTTTGCTGCCGTAAGAATCTCTTGAAACAAAGTGCACATCTACCGCAAGAGGACATAACTAAGAATTTTAATAACGTACATAAAAATTAAATGTTTGATGGAGATTTTTCATAGAATCATAGGGTTGGAAGGGACCTCACGAGGTAATCTAGTCCAACCCCCTGCTAAAAAGCAGGAACACTCCCCCTAAATCATCACAGCCAGGGTTTTGTCTAACCGAGACTTAAAGATCTCCAAAGATAGAGAATCTACCACCCCCCTAGATAGCCCATTCCAATGCTTCACCACCCTCCTAGTGAGAAAGTTTTTCCTAATGTCCAACCTTGACCTCCCCAGCTGTAATTTGAAACCATTGCTCCTTGTTCTGTCCTCTGTTACCCTCGAGAACAGCCTAGCTCCCTCCTCTTTGGAGCAACCTTTCAAGTAGTTGAAGGTTGCTATCAAATCTCCCCTCAGTCTTCTCTTCTGTAGACTATATAAGCCGAGTTCCTTCAATCTCTCCTCATAAGTCATGTGCCCCAGTCCCCTAATCATTTTTGTTGCCCTCCGCTGGACTCTTTCTAATTTGTCCACATCCTTTCTGTAGTGGGGAGCTCAAAACTGGACACAGTATTCCAGATGTGGCCTGACCAGTGTCAAATAGAGGGGAATTATCACATCCCTCGATCTGCTGGCAATACTCCTACTGATGCAGCCTAATATGCCATTGGCCTTTTTGGCAACAAGGGCACACTGCTGCCTCATATTCATCTTCCCATCCACCATAACCCCCAGGTCCTTTTCTACAGCGCTGCTACTTAGCCGATCAGTCCCCAGCCTGTAGCAGTGCATGGGATTTTTCTGTCCTAAGTGCAGGACTTTGCACTTGTCTTTGTTGAACCTCATGAGGTTTCTTTCGGCCCAGTGTTCCAATTTGTCCAAGTCTCCCTGGATCCTGTCCCTGCCCTCCAGAGTATCTACCATTCCCCCCAACTTGGTGTCATCCGTAAACTTACTAAGCACGCAGTCTATTCCATCATCAAGATCATTAATGAAGATGTTGAATAGAACCGGCCCCAGGACCGACCCCTGGGGCACTCCACTCGTTACCGGTTGCCAACCAGACATCGAGCCATTGATTCCTGCCCGTTGATCTAACCAGTTTTTGATCCACCTTACGGTCCACTCGTCCAACCCATACTTCCTTAACTTGCTGACGAGAATGCTGTGGGAAACCATATGAAAAGCCTTGCTAAAGTCAAGGTATACCACGTCAACGGCTCTTCCCGCATCCACAAATCCAGTCATCTCATCATAGAAGGAAATCAGGTTGGTCAGGCACGATTTGCCCTTGATGAATCCATGTTGACTGTTCCCGATCACTCTATTTTCCTCCAAGTGTTTCAGGATGGATTCCTTGAGGACCTGCTCCATGATTTTCCCAGGGATTGAGGTGAGTCTGACCAGTCTGTAGTTCCCCGGATCCTCCTTTTTCCCTTTCTTAAAGATAGGTACTATATTTGCCTTTTTCCAATCCTCCGGGACCTCCCCTGTTCGCCACGAGTTCTCAAGGATAATGGCCAGCGGCTCTGCAATCACTTCCCCCAACTCCCTCAGCACCCTCGGATGCAGTTCATCCAGCCCCATGGACATGTGCACATCCAATTTCATTAAGTGTTCCCTAACCTGACTTTCCATCACCGAGGGCCGCTCTTCTCTCCATTCTGCGTTACCCCGTGTTGTAGCCTGGGAGTTGGCCCTCCCTGTGAAGACTGAAGTAAAAAAAGCATTGAGTACTTCAGCCTTTTCCGCATCATCCTCCACGAGGATGCCTGCCCCATTCAGTAAGGGACCTACACCGCTTCTGATCCTCTTCTTGTTGCTGATATACTTATAGAAACCCTTTCTGTTATCCTTCACATCTCTTGCTAGCTTCAACTCCAATCGTCCTTTGGCCTTTCTGATTTTATCCCTGCAGTTCTGAGCAATATCTTTATATGCCTCCCTTGTCATCTGTCCAAGCTTCCACTTCTTGTAAGCTTGCCTTTTATGTTTCAGCTCCCCGCAGAGTTCCCTGCTAAGCCACGCTGGTCGCCGTCCACATTTGCTGTTCTTTCTGCACATCAGAATGTTATCTTCCTGTGCTTTTAACAGGGTTTCTTTAAAATACAGCCAGCTGTCTTGGACACTTTTCCCCTTCAGATCAGCCTCTCATGGGACCCTGCCCATCAGCTCCCTAAGGGAGCCAAAATCTGCTTTTCTGAAGTCCAGGGTGTGTGTTCTGCTTCTTTCCTTCCTTCCATTGATCAGAATCCTGAACTCTACCATCTCATGGTCGCTGCTGCCCAGGTTGCCATTTACTTCTACTTCCCCGATCAATTCTTCTCTGTTTGTGAGCAATAGGTCTAGAGGTGCAAGGCCCCTAGTTTAACATGCCCCATTTCTTGATTCCTAGAATAAGGGGAAAATCTGATAGCAATACTGAATACATTACCACACTCTATTATCTTGTAATTCTGCAAGGGAAAGTTGTATTATAAAAGCCAAACACGAGGACAAAATGAACAATTACAAATGAAGATGACCAAGGAAAAGAGAAATTCCAATAAAAGCATACAAATGAGGTGTTTATCTGCTCATAAACGACTCATATTATGAATTTTACACTGATTTCAATGAAAGCAGCATCTAGCGTTGAGGAAAACATTGTCAAAAGATCTTGTTTAATTTCTCTAGTAGTTATTTCTTGTGAGCCGTTTGTGACACTGGCAGACCAGGTGTCAGCTCATGCTAAGGCCCACAGGCCCAACTCATCACTGATCAGTACATAGCTACAAACCAGTTTGGCTCACCAGGGTGTTTGTATTGTTAAAATAGATGTTGTGTATAAGAACGTGTTTAGTCTTTATGAAACACTTGTAGGATACTTCAAGTATTAATTTGAATTATAACAGCTGTTCCCCATGATATTGTTTGCATTATAATTCTCTGCAATCGTATAAATTGTCCAACTGGAAGGAAGCATTTATTAAATATAAAATGCTGGCTTCCTGCAGAAAGTGTTAGGTTCTGTCCACCCTGAATGCCCTTTGAAACCAAATAAGCCATTGTGGAACATCAAAGAACAAATACTTTGTTAATTGCATACCCCCATCCCAAGAGGATACAGGCATATGCTCTCATCCCATCAACTTGAACTCTGGAGAGAGAGGAATAAAAATCCTCAAGAAGAAACCATATCTCTATGCTGATTTCTAAGTGTAAACAAGGGATCCCCAAGACGTTACCCTGACTTAGCCATGAAGAACATATAGAGCTTGCATATTATATGTCACCTTTTAGAACCTAAGACTGTATCTCTTTTGTATGTCTATGGTTACCTGCTTTAAACTTGTAAATAACTCTGCTGTCCTTTTCCTACTTAATAAATCTTCAGACAGTTTATTATAAGGTTGGTTACAAGCATTGTCTTTAGTGTGAGATCTCCAGGGCAATTGAACTGGGATGAGCGACTGGTCCTTTGGCAATGGGAATAACCTGAATATTATGATTTTTGGTGTAAAGCAGGGGTTTTAAAACTGAGAGTCGGGACCCCTCAACGGGTCACAAAGTTATTATGGAGGTGGGGTCATGAGCCATTGATTCCTGCCCGTGCCATGATTGCAGCTGTCAGCTCTGTGCATGGCTGACAGCCAGAGCCCTTGAGAGCTGGATGGCTGGAGAGCAGCGATTTCTGACTGGGTGCTCTCAAGTAAAAGTGGCATGGCATAGGGGGAGGGGAGGAAGCATCCCAGCCTGAAATATTTTCTGAGGAGGTCCCAAGAAAAAAAAGGTTTGAGAACCCCTGGTGTAAGGCACCATCTGCCACAGAAACAAGCTTCCCTGAGTGACAAGATAGATTGGAGTACTCAAGGGGTTGACTCCACAGTTAGGCTGATACAGTGCCTAAAGAGTTTACTCTCAAGACTTGGCTGGTGAAATCTAGGTAAAGCTCTCCCAACTACTGCTGTGCTTTTTACCAGTCTGTCCTGAGGTTGGTCCTCATACTCCTGAGCCACTTCAGACAGCTTGACACCCATCACCATGGTGTTTGGGTGTCTAATCTAGCATGTGACATTCTCTTGCTAGTGTCATAAAGTTGAACAAATTTATTCATGACAAGTTAATCGGCCTGTGAAAATGTTTACTCTGAATGTTCATTCAGTGATGTGTGCTCTTGTTACAAACCACAGACGCCCACTCAATTTTAACACATTTGGGCAGTAAATGCTCACATTCATAAAAGCATCCTGTTAATGCTCTTTTAGATACCTGTCAGTCATGGGTGAGTCTCCACAGATTTGGGGTTTGGATTCATTTTGGGTGAGAATTCTTGATACTTAGCAGGCCTGGTTAAATCTGTTTCCTGAAAGGTTCTTGAAACTAATGTATCTTGTGCACAATAAGTTGCTGTTGGATTTTTTTGCATTCACCTTTTGCAAAAGGCTCAGGAACATTACTACTCTGTATGGCGACATTGTATGTTATTGAGATGCTTCCACAGGGCACTCAGAACTGTGAGCAACCTTCTTACCCTTTGCCATAGCAAAAAGAAACTTGTGGAGCTCAACTGAATGACCACTCCCTGTCACCCAAGTCTGTTTGCCACCCAGACCATCTCCTCTAAAGCTCTGCTAGCCCGTACTTTGCCTTGTGGGTAACATGTGGTTCCCCCTAGTTCCTGAGCCTCCTCGAAGAACATTCCCTTGTATCCAGCAATTTCTGAATTCCCTATCTGCAGAGAAACAGTGTACAAACCAGTTTGTTAGATTCAACTGAGTTCATTCTTTGCCTAATATTAATGCACTGAGATCTCCTTGTGGTAAAACAAAGACGTTTATTAACAAAGGTAGAGATGTAAATGATACTGAATAAGGGCAGTGAAAACAGCATTGGTTACAAATAAATCAAAAGCATAATCCAACTAAACATCATTTCAGCAAGCTATGATCTTTTGTCTAAAGCAGTTTTCTCATCCTCTAAGTCCTTCTGCAGAGCTTGCTGATTTTCAGTCAAAACAGGTTCCAGATCTTTCAGGAATCGTACCCTACTGCTAGGAAGTTCCTTAGTGAAATGGATAGCAAAGTGTCCTTTTACTTCTCCATAGATTTCCACAGAACGCATTGTTTTGACCTCTCAGACAAGACAAACCCCCACTGTGGTTCTAGTCTTCAGTGTTATCGCATGCTAATTTCACAGTCCCCCTCAACCCCCACTATACACCCCCCCCCCCAGACCAATCTCTGATGAAGTGGGACTTTGCCCACAGAAAGCTCATGTGAAAAATAAATGTGTTCATCTTTAAAGTGCCACAGGTAGGACTCCTCTTTTGTTTTGCTGAACTAGACTAATGACTACCCCTTTGGAACTTGCTTTTCCTGATGTCTAACATGCAAATGCAGCTTCCCTTGTGTTGGTTTTCCAATGCTTAATTTATATTAGAGGCAGAGAGATAACTGGCCTTCCCTCCTGTTGGGAAAACAACCTATTTCTCCCTTTGCCTGGTTTCAAATTTTAAAGCATGATATCATTCCTACAAGACTCTCTTTGACTAAACACTAGGACAGAGATGTGTTCGGCGTAGTGAGTTTGCTAGACCTGACGAGTTTCTGACACATAGTAGTGACCCACCACTATGTCTCTGTGTCATAGTGATCTATCCTGTCCTGCTTGAAGTCCATGGAAACATTTTCAATGGCTTCAACAGTGCAGGTTCATGCCTCCTACATGGTTGTTTTGTTGCAATAGGGTTCAATCCTACCATCTTTACTTGGTGAAAATCTTTCACTTGAAGGGCTGTTTACCTAAAAAAGATTTAAGATCTAATTTTATAACCCTTACTTGGTGGAAAATGAGATCTTGGCCAATGTAAAATTGTGCTTGATTACAACTGGGTTGGGAGTTCACCCACTGAATAATACAGGCCCTTTATTCTAGGAGCAGTTTCACAGATTGCAGTGGGATTGCTCAAGCAGTAAGGTTCATTGCTAGAGTATAATTGGTCTCTTAATGAGGACTTCAGGATTGGATCCACTGGATAATTTTTCACTGTGATTCAACAGATGTGTTGTAGTAGCATGGAGCATTTCCCAAACTAGCAAAGCTTCATTTTGGTTTGGTCTGACTTGGCTCCGTTTGTCTAGCTATGCCTAGATAAGGCAGATCAATCATGTTATTCTTTTTGAACCTAGAACAGGACTCAGAGGGAGAGAAGAAAAATATTCCCAGCTCTGTTCTGGCTTTAATAACGCTTGTTTTTAGAAAGTGTGAAAGTTTTCTTTTTATTGCACCAACTGGACAAAAAATGTTTCATATCAGTTCTTTTTGGGTGATCTCTTTCTTAGAAACATCACATTTCTCTTGGACAAGGTGTCTGATGGGTTTGTGCCTTGGGAAGTGTCAGACAGAGAGAAAAGGTGGTTCTTGTGTTTTCTAATTTTGTAGTGCTTTGGGGAGGTATAAAAAGACATTAAAGACAAGAACAGTTTTAGAGAGAGAGGCCTTCGGTGCACCAGCTTCACCAACGGTGGAAGCAAATCATAAAAGAGAGCAAGGCGATATTGCTTTAGACAGTCATTTACTATGGATAAGTGAGGATGCTTTCAATTTGTTTTATTTAAATTATTAAATGTACAAATGAAATGGGCCTGATCCTACAGAGCTCGAGTCAAAACTCAATCAAAGTTGACTGAAGGATCCAGATGATGTCTTACAGCTTTTGCATTGCCCACTGTGATGTCTTGCTTTGTAAGGGCTGCATAGTGTGTATGTGAATTTCAATCCAGTCGGGCAGGAAAATAATTTTTTTTAATGGAAAATGCCCCTTCAGACGCACTATGAGGCTCTTTAAAGCTCATCTCTTTCCTCCAGTGTAGAGGTAATTAGAAATCATTGTTAATTGTTAATCATTGTTAATTTACTGCAGCTTTAACCCAGTTCAGCTAAACTTTTTAATCCCAAATCTTCTAGGTACCTTCAACTCAAGCAAATACCAGCTACTCAGCTCCCTCCCTTCTTCTGAAGTGGGTTGATTTTAATGCACACTAAGAACAATTGAATCTGAAGATGATTATTTTCCAGAGCAGGAGTTTGCTAAAATAACCTTATTCTACCTCAGCAGTTTTTTTTGGGTCGTCCTTCGTTTCGGGAAGAAAGCTAAGGCCGCTCTGATTTTTTTTCTCCCGCCCCCCAGCATTGATTTGTTGACTTATTTAAACACAGAGCTCACTAGGCAGGTGTGTAAGTGGCATCTGGGGAGCAACAGGGGCTAGCCCTTCCCGGGGCTGCTGTAACCTACGCTGGGCTGGGAGCCGCACCAACAGTGGGGCTGTCTCACCACGGCGGGGGGCAAGAGGAGGACCCAGCCCCGCTCTTCTGGCCGCCCCAAACTGGGGTGAAGGCTGCCAGCCACATTGGCCCCGCTGTGCCTGGGCATAACTCTCCCCCGGCGAGCCACGGGGTCTGGTGTGAGGCTCCAGCACACTCTGAGCAGGGGGGCCTGGGCTGATCCGAGCGGGAAAGGAGCCGCTCCGCCTCCCACCATGTCGGTGATGACCGCGGCTCAGCAGAAGGTCGCCGCCGCCGCCGCCTCTTCCTCGGCGGCCAGCCACCTGGTAGGTCCCCGCGCTCTGCAGGGGCGGCCGGCACCGGGGAGGGAGAAACTTTGCCCGCGGGCCGGCAGCAGCTCCAGCCTGGCCGGAGGCGAAAGTTGCCGCTGTCCCCCCACATCGGGTGTCTCTAAAAAAGTGAAGCGGGGGATCAAAGCGTGGGCGGGGCAGGATCCCGCCGACCTGCCTGTCCCGCTCCTCCTTTTCTCCAGGCGCGGCCGGGGGAGACGCTCTCCTGAGATGCCCGCTGCGTGCAATGCGGGGTGCCCCGCGCCGGGTGCCGACAGCAGCAGGGCACGGGCCTGGAACGCGCGGCGCCCCGGGGAAGGGGGCCTGGAACGCGCGGCGCCCCGGGGGAGGGGGCCTGGAACGCGCGGCGCCCCGGGGGAGGGGGCCTGGAACGCGCGGCGCGAGCGGTACCCGGGGGTGGTGCCCGGGGACCCGAGCCCTCACAGGCAGCCCCGCACTCCCGCCTCGCCTACGGCCCCGGCCCAGCGGCCCCTTTCCACCCCGGCCAGGCGCTCACTGCGCCGCCGCTTCGTTTACACGGCTCTGCCCCTTTGGCTCCCAGCACGGTTTGCGCAGCCTGCAAGGGGGAAAGGCCGCGGGCCGGCAACTGTGTCCCTCAAGCCGGGGCAGCGGAGCCCAGTTCGGAGCGCCCTCTGGAGGACTCAGCCTGCTGTCAGCGTGCCTGCTGCGGGGCTGTAGCGCTGCCTGCCCTCGCCGGTGTAGTGCCAAAAACAGTGTCGTCGGACTCGCCGCAGAGCGGGGCCAGCAGCCGGAGGCTCCCCAGGACGCTGCAGTACGCAGCCGATCAGGGGGTTGCATTTAGGCTGGGGCTGGGCGATTTGAAACCGACGGGTTATTTGCTAGACTGCAACCGGGATGGCCTCCGCCCCCCGAGCGGTTTCTGCCACCTGCAGATGTTAGTTTAATGCGTTGCAATTACTGTGATTGTTAAGGAAAGCCCTCTCAAACCACACTGCTTGGCTAATGCCCTGAAGTGGGAGCTCTGAAGGCTGTTAAACCCCAGGGTACTTCTGAGGTTATGTTTATCACCTGCAACTCTGCTCATTTAAAATACCTGCGGAAAAGCTTTTCTAGGAACCTGAGCCCTAATTCAGGTAGGAAAGCCCTCTCCAGTCCAGCAGTCCCGCCACACTGGAGCACTTACAGGGAGCTTTATAGCAAGCACTTGCCCAACAGCAGCTAATAAATGGCTTGATAGCCACGTTTGGTTTATTTTGCCCCCCACCCCCCCAAGAGAAATATATTCTGTTTCTTTTAAACGGCTTTTCCAGTTATGATTTGAAAACAGAAATTAATTTTAAGGCTTTTTCTTATTTAGTTATTTATGATAACACCATAACCAAGCTTAATTTGTATCCCATCTCTCATAAACTGCATGGTTTGCAGAGTTAAATAAGTCAGAGCATTAAATTGTAAGTACTGGCAGAGGCAGAGACAAATTGAGAGCTTCAGGCAAAAAGAAGAATGCTTTCTGCTGAGATTTGAAAATAAATGGTTTATGCAACTAATATTATTCATGTTCCATTAGTTCCTGGTTGCTCCAAGCTGGGCCCATGGCCCCTTTGTGCCAGACATAGCAAAAATGCCCAAGCCCCAAAGCATTTGCAATCTTGACTGAAAACAAGAAGATGCAACAGGTGGATGAAATGGACAAACAAATGGAAAGGGAGTGGGATGGTGTAATAATAAAATGACCAATCATCTTGGCTAGCTGTGTAGACATTATAGTTCCCAGCTGTCCTATATTGGCAGCAGCATAGGGTGTAAGGAAAATAAGGTGATAGTGGGAGCTTGTTACATCCCTAGAAAAAAGGTGTGAGAGAGAGAGCTACTGGAAGGCTGTTCCAGAGAGGCGCTGTAGAGAAGTTTCTTCCTCCAGGAGTGCCTAGGTTGTGTGGAGAGACAGAAATTAGTCTTGTGGCTGGTAGGTGGAGGAGATCAGTGACAAAAAAGATTTTCAGGAGCAAACAAGGAGGGCTTCTTGGCTCTGGCAATGAAGGGGGAAGTTAGTGGAGTCCCACTTCCATTGTCCTTTTGCAACCCTCTCCTAGATATTTAATCATGTTGTCTGATATGAGATTGATGAGTGAGATTGTTAAAATTATTAACGAGTGCTTACACAGATACATGTATGGGCACAACCCCCATGTGTGTGTTGAAATGAGACATTTTCATGCCCAGGTACTAAATGCAATTGGCATGTATGCATGTATATAGGGTACTAGTGTGCAAAAGACTAACATGGCTAGTGCTTTGAAATGTACGCAGGCACTTGTTCACACTTAACTCTGATAATTGGTCGCAGTACCTACTACATCTAGACATGGGGCAAAAAGCACATCTATACTCATCAGTAAGTCACATAGCTTTGTATATTGGAATCTGATGGAATATAGATTTAGGATATTGCATTCATCCATTCTGTTTTTTTAAAATTGCAGCCAAGATTGCTACGAAAGGCATGACTGAGGGTCCGTGGTATGATATCTGATCTGAAGTTTTTTATTACCTGTATGTTTCAGCAGCAGACTATCCTTAGAATAGCACTGTATTAGGTATAATCCCAAATCCTTGCGAGGGATTTGGACTCCCATTATCCAGTCTAAAGAGGCAAGGACTGCCAATGGAACTATGCAGACATTTTCAGATATGAGAAAATTAATAAATGGACAATGAATTGATAAAATGTAAATATTAAATATGTACTTAGATAATTTTGTATGTTACTAACAAAAGGTTGATCCACTGCAGCTAAAAAACATTGGCATTTAATACATCACTCTGATCACTTTGCAAATGTTTCAAGCCTAGCTCTTCGTTGCTTTGTGCCTTAGGCAGTCATTAACACATCAGAATGGTTGTGATTCACACTCACTTTGCACAGATGCAAATTTCTTCATGTAGTGCATGCTGGGTAATAACATGAGGGGACTCCATATTTCTTGAACCAAAGTGGCTCTTTTTAAAGAGAACTATTTCCAGAGATGCCATGTGCACACAGACTGACTTCCCGGTGCCTCTCCTCTCTTCCCTCCTGCAGCCTGTCCTCCTTCCACTAAATTCCATGCAGTTTTCTACACAAATGACTCAATAAGATGCAGGGCAGTGGAAGATTGGGCCCTTAACTTTATTTCTTGGGTGGAAACTATACATTAAGATTATCTGCCTGCGACTCTGCAAATGTCTGTCTTATGTTCATGGCATAAACACAGACAGTTTAAAAATGAAACACAAATACTCTTCCTGAAGATTGCAACATATTACTACTTCTATTTCTTGGAATCTAGAAATCTTCTGCACTCTGACCTAATACAAAGAGAGTCATAGCAGGCTGCTCCCTGAAGCAGAGAAGCACAACTCAACTTGTTTGCTCCAGACTGGCTCTTTTGCAGCCTGACTACTGAGGCTAGATCTGGTGCTTCCTTCAGAGCCTCCTAGCCTTCAAGCAGGAGCAGGAAACCCTGTTGAATTTAAAGTGATAGCTTGTAATTTTAACACTTTTCAATACACCACATCTTCCACTGTACATGTTTGTCTGTCCATCCATTCATCTCATGACATTGGTGATTGCCACAATTATCCCTTTTTGCATAAAATTATTGGGAAACTGATGAGACAACTTTGGTGCAAGCTGGACCTTAGATTTCCTCAGTCCTTCTCAGTTTGGTTTTTAGCAAGAAGTCTGCACAAACTTAGCTGTGTGTCTTTGTGTTGACTTCTGTGGATCACGTACCCAATGGTGGACAGAAGTTAAGCATTCATGCTTTTCTGTTATTACCCTTTGATGGCATTGACGGTAATGGTCTTTGACGCTTGCACAGATCCTGGTGCTAAGGTTGTGGAATAAGTATGTTTTTTTTTCTAAGGAGTGAGTCCTTAAAACTGACTGCTCACACGAGCAGGGGCTAATTGATGGATATATGTGGGTCTGATTGGCAGTGACTTGGAGAGGTAATAATCCAGCTAGTTTACCACCTTTCATAGAGCATTTACCTTGTTTCAGTCAAACCTTTTGCTAAAACTCCATAAGCATTTTCTCTTTTGCTAAGAAATAGAATTCAGGGCTGTTCCCCAGGCTTTCCAGGATTGGTTTCCAGTGCAGGCATACACGCTCGAGTCTTATTTGAGGTGACCCGTAACTGCAAACTTGACTACTGTTTGCACATCACTGCTTTTTTGTCTGTCTGCATTGCACTGCTTCTGGCTGACCACAGCAGATTGAGAGGAGGACATGAATTGCCTCTAGCCAGGTCACTGCTAAAACCAGCCACAGTGAGAGAGTTTCCTTACACACCAAGCCATCCAGATTCCCCACAGGACTTGTCTCAGACACTGGTTAAATCTTTTCCCATCAGCAAGTCACATGGTTGGAGGCAAGAGCTGGCCAGTCGTGTCTCAGGGAACACCAAAGGGAAACGAGGAAGCGTTGCCAGATTTAAGGAGATCTATTGTAATGTTAGAGCTCTCACTTTCAGGAACACCCTCGGAAGGCTGCTGCTCTTGGATTTTCAAAGAAGCCTGCCCAAATCCAGGTGAGATTTGGGCATCTATGTGCCTTAGGCTCCTTTAAAAATCCCAGCCTCAGTTTAAAAGAGGAGAGGCTTTAATCAAGTATTCCTGATCCATTTCCCATACTGCCTCCTGACAAACTGGGGCCGGGACCTCCCCTCCATAGCCCCCTAGGTATTTGGTCATCTAGGGAAAGATGAATCCAATGAAGCTGAACCTGGAAGAATTGCCAAGAAAATTTGGGAAGGAATGGCTCACGGGCAGAATTCAGCCCTCTTCTTCTCTTGCTCACTCACTTCCAGTGAAGAAGCCCTTTAAATATCCATTTTGGACCTAGACGGGAAAGGAACTGGCCTCCTCTAGAACGTTTGTCTCTTTTATATAGAACTGTTTTCCCCATCGTTTCTCCTTTTCCAACCTGACCTTGAATATTTATGGGCAAATTAGCTCCAATTGCTGAAAGAAGAAAAGACCGAACAGCAGGCGCTTCCCAGTCATCCAGCAATCAAGGCTTTATTGACAAACATGGGGTCATTCCTTTGTCAGATGAGCGAACCGGAGTCCATGAGCCTGACAGTGATTGAGGGAAGGGTCCTAATCCCTGTAGGACGGTAGTTCCTGCTGCAGCATCTGGGAGTTGGGGGTACTCACTAAGGGACTGTCCCCTCGGTGGCTGGAAAGCACACGCCCACTGCTTGGGGCCGATTACACGCAGGAGGCTGGTGTTAACTGACTCAGGAGTGAGTGGTCACCTGGCATAGCGGGGTAAGTCGGGGTTCAGGAGTGGAAATCAGGGGTTCACAGCAGCACACCGGACCAGACTCTGGGAGGGGAACGTCCCAGTAGCTTATGCCATTTATCCCATGCACACAAAAGTTAGCAAGTCAGCTTGTGAAGGATGTTTGCAAACTGGTCTCTACTTTTCAGAATAAATTTGATACTAATAACTTTCAAACAGTGTTGCAGATGGAGCTTTGCTGTATACATGGACACCCTTTCAACTAGATACAAAAAAAACCCATACAGTTCTTTCCTACTCACAATTTTACCCAACCTTTATTTGACAGTAGCACTTTTCTAGCTAAAGGCTGTTTTGTGTAGAATCTGTCATTCAAGCACAGGTGATTCTAGCTATGTAATTTTGTGACTATCTTTAGTCCCATACCTCCTTGTTAATTAGGTACCTACTCCTGGGGGATGATTAACGAATCCAGGGGTCTGCCAATAGCTGAGAATCTGGTGCTTGATTACAGAATTATCATTAGACTGTGGAAGGGAAATGACCATGAATTCTTCAGTGGCTGGCTGAGAAGGGGGTCTTCCAAATTGTTAACTATCCTCATGGTCCAGAGAGCTCTTGATAAAGCTGGCTTATTGGTGTACTGTGTGAAAAGTACCTTGGAACCATCCCAGGTTTTTCTAGAAGAAAAGAGGCGCAAAGCATTCCTTTTGAAGTACAGATCAAGATTGATGATCCACAGCAGCATTCATAGGGTCCTCAATTAACCTCAGCTTTGGAGTTGACTGGTTTCTATCCCCTGCGTTGCATGGATCTGCCTCTACTTCAGGCCCTTGCACATACTCCTTTTTTTCTCATATACCCATTGCCTCTGTTTTCTTGATCTTCCCGTGGGTAGAAATCTGGTATTCATCATTGTACTGGTTGGAAAAAGGTAGCTGTCCTTTCTCTGGTGTGGAGGGTAGAGGTGCACTTGGGCCACTACATGAGTCTGGGCAGGTAGTATTCCACTGCAAAGAGATTATAAATAAATATTTTAGAGAATTTGATTCATTTTGAAAAACCTTCATCTTGTTTCCAGTTCTAGCTGCAAGAAAAGGCACTCTTGGTGAGACCCAGCAAGAGTGCTCCCCTCACCAAAACAAGCAGGAAAGAACTCAGCCCCCAGAGGAGGGTCCAAATCTCTGTTTTACTCGGTGGTGAAAATCTGCTGTTTCTCACTGCCTGCTATCTTCCAGTGGAGGAAGATATTCTAGCAAAGGACTACACTGATATTGACTGATGCAGAGAGAAGTGGGCCCTTCACTCTTGCTGGTACTGATCTCTGAAGACAAGTAGGGAAAACGGCTAATAGAGATGTTGAAAAAGGACAGTGATTGAGAAACTACAATGGCCCAGATGCTGTTTTTCTGAACCCTGTTAAAGACTGGTGTATCTTGCATTCCATAACTATTCTATTCATTCCTTATCCTCTTCCAGGACAGAGAGACAGCTTAAGCAAAGGTCTTTTAAAGATGTCTCTAGGGCATCGTGGGTACTGAGTAGACAATCATCTACCTTGGCAGGTGTGCCACCACTCTGGAGAATTTGTACTGTTCATGCTTACACTACTCCCTCTGAGGGATTGCCAGTCAAACCCTATGCATCCCACACCAGTGTTCTGTAGATGGAGAATTTAAGAATTGTAGGTCTTTAGTTTTCTGTGATGGAACAAAGTGCTTTTAGAATACTTTCCCCTCAGTTTACTTTTGTTAGGGGGTTGTTAGTTGTCTGTGATGTGCATGTGCATCCAAATGCATTTAGAGCCAACTCCATATAATCCTTTGTATGTTTGCACTGTTCATGCTTATAAAGGCTTTGTCAGGGATCTGAGTCCAAATTGGGTTCAAAAT
This sequence comes from Pelusios castaneus, assembly GCA_007922175.1. Lineage (NCBI taxonomy): Eukaryota > Metazoa > Chordata > Testudines > Pelomedusidae > Pelusios > Pelusios castaneus. The sequence goes on from ML685862.1 coordinate 539,613, forward strand.
TCTTGGTATCATTACAGCTTCCTGCCATGTATGTGTTCTCAACATGAACTCCTTCAGGTCCTTGGGAAGTAAAATCCAGGTAAAATCTTCATTCTGGAGTTGTCGCAGCATGTTGGTCTTGTTCTGTAATCATTTTTTATGGATACTTTTTTGTACTGTGAGATTAATATACGCAGAGGCTTTTTTTTTTTTTTCCTTTTAGCAGTCTGCTATATTCAGCAGTTTGTTGAAGAGATTTTCAATTTACCTGTATTTAAAAACTGCTGGGATGAGTTACAAATCAATCTGCTTCCATCTGCAGGGCTCTGTGGTTGTTCATCTGTCTTTTTATTACAGTGTAAGCAAGAGTGTCTCCAACAAGCACATTTTCGTTCCACATTCATCTAAAGGAATTATGAAGGCAATGTATAGATACATGACTGAAACTAGTGGACACGGGTGGCTTGCCACAAATAAAAAGAAAAAAGACTGAGAAGCTTGGGGTCCCATGCTCTTGTTACATATTTAGGGCAGTTCCTGCTCTCGTTTTGTCTGGTGTAAATCAGTAGTAGCACAGTAACATCACTGAAATTGCTGGAAATACACCCATGTGAATGAGATGGGAAGACGCCAGTTATGTGCTATAATGGAGGCTGTCTTACAGTCTGATCACTTGAAGTGCCAGGTGTTAACTCTGAATGCGGTATTCTAAATGTTACTGTAGCATGCTCTGTCGCTGATTCCGTATCAGAGGTAATCTGTCTGCAAGAAAAAAAGATATTTTTTGTAGTTGCCAGTATTTCAAGCTCCCTCTGGGAGCCGAAAGCCAGTCTGTATGCTCCTCTTCCTGAGCATCATCACCAATAATAATTAATTAATTAATAACAGCTCTTGTATAGCACTTTTTTATCAGTAGACCTCAAAGTGCATCACCAAGGAGCCTCATTATCTCCATTTTATAAGTAAGAAACTGAAGCAGAGTTGCCAAAATCATTCCACAGACTACTGTCAGGGCCAGGAATAGGATCCAGGTCTCTTGAGTTCTTGTCCACAGCTATAACTTTTAAGTTCTACAGGTCAAATTATGCCTCCCTCAGTTATACCTGTGAAAATCCTGCTCCATGAAGGGTGGCAAAGATGCTGCCATCAGATGGATCTTTCTGGATCAATTCAGCAGTCATTTAAAACACGTGAAGTCAAGCTGGAAATTGACTCAGAAAATCACATCCTCAAGTGCAGTGAAGAGGCCATGCTGAAGGGGATTTGAGTTACGTAAGCTACACAAAGTAACTCTTGTTGACTGCCATTGAATTTTCCCAGCAGTGTAGACTGGGCCTGTGGTGTTTGTTCCAGGGATAACTGGCTGAGGGCTTGTCTTCACTGACAGTGGAAAATTCACCACCATTTGATTGACTGATCGGGTCTGTGAAGACCTGCTCAGCCAATCAGGAATCTGCCGTTGGAAGACCACCACCTTAGAAGGAGTATCCCTGAGTTGGAGGAAAGGGCTTTCCCTCCAGCTCAGGCTACTGAAGACAGTGTGCTAAGAAGAACGAAGGCGATCGGAGGGAGATACACAAGGTATTTAAAGTACTTTGTATATTTCCCTTCAATTGTTGCTGAAATTGTGGCAGCATAGACCAGCCCTGGGACTTCGAGTACCGTTTAGCTGATGATGTACCAGAAGGAAAACAATCAAGCTCACATCCTCTTAGCTATGTTGACTCTGCAGGGTTTAATAAGCATACAAATAACTCTCTGTCACTGAGATCAGGAGGATCTGACTATAAGTACAGAGAGAGAGCTGATCTCCCACATGTTGAAGGCTCAGTCCTGGAAGTTGCTGAGTAACTCCAGTAATCTGCTAAGCACCTGATATTTGCTGTGACTTTACTACAGCCTGAGGGTCCTCAGCACCTTGCCAGCCTGCCAGGTCAGGTCTACTTCTGTTCTGAATATAATAATGACAACAACATTTTCCAGAGCATCTTTATTAATAACCAGGAGGTGTACAGGACAGCGATAAAAACCACTACAGCCTTAACTAGCTCTTCATAGAGAGAGATTTTTCTATCACTTCTCAAGCTGAAGGCATAGTAGAAAAATGTATTTTTTTTTCCCCTGCAATGCTATTATCCTCTGAAAAAATCAAGGTGAACTCAAATCCATCAGAGCTGTGCTGGAAAAAAAAAATTTGCATGATGAGAATATGAACGCGATCAGGTAAAATCTATTCCCTGCCTCTGTAAAATACACTGAAAATACAAGCTGGGTGACCAAAAGTTATAGGTGCTCTGTGTGTGTATGTTGATCCTGGATTCAGAAGCATGTGTTTGTTACATGTGTATGCAGAATATATTGTGTACACTTGGGGAGAGATTTTGAAAGGCAAAAATGGCAACTCAGAGGGAGTGAAGTGTCTGACTGACATGTGCTTTTTGAAAAATCTCCATTGGATAAAAATTTTCTAATGCTCTAAGTGACTTAGGTTCCTGTGCACCATTTCAAAAAGTGAAATGGGCATTGAAAGTCAATTGCACTTAAGTCTCACCTAAAGTGACTTTGGGAATTAAGACACTTTTGGAAATTCACTTTGCTCTGAGTCCCTTTAAAGACTGAATCCTGCATCTCCAGCTGCTTCTCCATAGGAGTTGGGGTTTATTTCTGTTAGGCACTGGAGAGGGGCAATTGAAAGAATTCCAGCCCACCGCATTGTGCAAGCCCTCCTGGAGGTACAGGGAAGAATGCATGGCAATATAGCTCTATTGAACCAATTTTGCCCAAGGGCCCAGGTCTGGTCAGAACATTAGCCTATGACTTAGTGTGATGGATGGTTCTTGGGGCACGTAGGATTCTGAGTCCCCTTGTTAACCTTGGCCTCCAGCGAGAGGGAGACTTGTGCTTAACTGAGTGTTAGCTCCCTGAATCCACAAGCCTGTTACCCAACCAAACACTCTCCTCTGGGTTCTGCCAGCCTTTACTTTGCCTTGCAAGTTAATAGGTGCATTCCAGTCCCTGAGCCCCTTTGACGCGTTCCCCTGTAGTGTCCAGCCCTTATCCACTGAACACTCACAGAAATACCAGGTCTGCTTTACCCAACAGAACAGAGTACATCCTCACTTGTCTGATTCAACTCAAAATCAACTTGTTCAGTGTCACAGAGCTTGGATGTGTTTATAGTGAAAACAACAGTAAGTTCATTAACAAAGAACAGAGACGCAAAGATTCGTGTGAATAAGGATAACAGAAACAGAAGGGTTACATTTGAAATTTCAAAAAAAATCATAAAAACACTTTCTAGAGATTAAATTTAACAGACTAATCCGCTATCTAAGGAAGTTTCTCTCACTCCAGATTTATTTTGCAGAGTTTCCGGCCAAGCCTGGTTGGGATCCCATTGTAATGAATTTAAATGAACTGTCCGTATCCTTCCTAGGTGCATGATAAGGGGGTGTCTGCCTTTTACATAACCTCAAAGTTCATTGTCTGCTCCCAGAGACAGGATAATGCCCCGTGATTTAAAGTCTTCAGTGCCTTGCCTCCCTGTTGACTTCCCATCACCTCGTTGACTTTGTATGTAAATAGAGCGTTCATTGCGCTGGTGTGCAGTGCTTAATTTACACGTGAACTGAGAAAGACAGGTGAATACACATCCTTTGTCCAGCAGACACCTGTTTTCAAGCCTGTGTTGATGCAGACTTTCGGAACGTATTTTTATCATACAAACAATTTTTTACTTAGTACCTGTACATACATTTTGCAACAATATTAATGACCAGCGAGCTCCTGGGTTTCATTTAAAACCTCAAATGACATCATTTATGGCTCAATACTAGAAAAGTGATATGTGCAGTAATTCTTGCAGGCCTGTTGGGAATTACAGTCACACAATGCTGAGCCCTTTTCAACTTGGCACCAGTGGTCCTCTGTGTCACACCTGGGATACTTGGGCTCATTTCCCAGTTTATCACAGACTTCTTCTGTGACTTTGGGCAAGTCACCTAGTCTCGCTGTGTTTCAGTCCCCATTGCACAGATGGTGAATAATATAACGAGGAGAAAAGCAACGCCCTACCTCACAGCGGTGTTGTGGAAATAAATACCTGACAGATTGTGAGGCTCTCAGATACTCTAACAAGTTAGAATGGAAATGGAGCCAGAAAGCTTCTGTCTGGATCAGTGGTTCTCAACCTGGGTCGCGACACACTTGGCAGCATATTATGACTCTACAGGACTCGCTAACCCAGTCCCTCCAAGCCAAATTCAGCCATCTCCCCAGCTCTCCGCGACACACTTATTGCTGTGTGGTGACACAGTAATGTGCCCCAACACAGCGGTTGAGAACCACTGGTCTGGATAGTACTGGCTTTCAACATATTTTTGAGAAATCTGTGGAGTTCCTAGTCCCTTAAGTGTTTTATTCCTGAGTAGGGGAGCATTAGTCGCTAAGTCAGGGGAAAAGTGAGAATCCCTCCATTAATAAGAAAAAGCAGAGGAGAGAGATACTGCAACCATTAAATATGGTGTCTACTTTGATTCTCGTGCCACCTGGATCTAACCTGCACTATCCCTCCTCACTACTACGAGTGTCAAACCAATCTCAGACATACACAAAAATCACAGCAAACCAAATGTTTGTTACTAGCACATATTGGTGTTTCAACAGTATACTTCGAATAAAAAAAAAAAAAAAAAAAAAAAGATATCAAGCACATCGTATCATTATCTCACCAATTAGTTCAAAGGCAAAACTTTCCAAAAGTGCCTTAATTCCCAAAGTCACTTTAGGTGAGACTTAAGTGCAATTGACTTTCAATGCCCATTTCACTTTTTGAAATGGTGCACAGGAACCTAAGTCACTTAGAGCATTAGAAAATTTTTATCCAATGGAGATTTTTCAAAAAGCACATGTCAGTCAGACACTTCACTCCCTCTGAGTTGCCATTTTTGCCTTTCAAAATCTCTCCCCAAGTGTACACAATATATTCTGCATACACATGTAACAAACACATGCTTCTGAATCCAGGATCAACATACACACACAGAGCACCTATAACTTTTGGTCACCCAGCTTGTATTTTCAGTGTATTTTACAGAGGCAGGGAATAGATTTTACCTGATCGCGTTCATATTCTCATCATGCAAATTTTTTTTTTCCAGTTGTGGTGAAGCATTGGAATGGGCTATCTAGGGAGGTGGTAGAATCTTCATCTTTGGAGATTTTTAAGGCTCGGTTAGACAAAACTCTGGCTGGGATAATTTAGGGGGAGTGGTCCTGCTTTTTAGCAGGGGGTTGGACTAGATGACCTCGTGAGGTCCCTTCCAACCCTATTATTCTATGATTCTATGATTGCTCAGTTACTCTCCCACATTAAAATACTACTTAAGAACAAACATAATGAACTTTATTAACTACTAATTTAATAAATCTTATCCTGAGAAAGCAAAAGGGATTTAAACGGAACAGTCCCCACAGAAACACTGTGAGAAAGATGCCCAAGAGCCCCAAAGTTTAGGTGGAGTTCACCTGAATCTCAGTGACAATCTCTGTTCAAGTCCAAAGTCTTGAGTAGAAAGAAGCAGCTCCTCCTTCTTCTTCCTTGGTTGCAGGAATCTTTAGAAGAAATCCATGCAGGCATTTCTTTCTCTTCTGGAACCAGCACCGTCCAGTCAGCTCCCTGGTTAACCAGCCCTCAGTCACATATACATGTGCACAAAATGTGCTGCAAAAGGCTCCACAGTGGGTAGAAAACATCTTGCTGTCCACTCCTGGCTCAGCTTCTCCCAGTGACTGAGCACATGGGCTCTTCTCATTGCAACTCCTGGCTTGGGTCTGCTGCACTCATGTGGTCTGACCCCACCACTAGGAAACCTCAAATGCTACCACTCCCTGTTCTGGAAATTTCTGGCCCTGAGCAGTTAAATCAACCCAGAAACAGCATCCCACCCGAAGAGATCTCTTAAAAAGACACTCTCCTTTAGCCACATGGGTTACATGGTGTTTTAAAGACCAGAGTCTGGGGAATTTTAGCTGTCTGATGGGTGAAGTGACTGGGGATCAATTGAATGTCTTGGGACTATATAAATCAAATCTCTTGGCTTAGTCTGGTGGAGGTTAGGGTTGGGGAAAGAGGTGGGAAATGTCTTCTCAGTAGTTTGGCGAGAGGCCAGGAGTGCTGTGGTTCTTGAAGCAGTGGAGTGCTGGGGCAGATTATCAAACAGTATCACATGGAAATTATGCTACATGATTGATAGCTGAAGTTTGGGATGAGTGACTATTATGGGGCAGGTCCACTGTCTTACCTACACTCACTCAACTGCTTTGAACCTCTCAATTAGATGGCGTGGTTTTTTCACACACCAGTCTGGCAGCTGCATACCAGACAATTGCACATGCACTCTTGACACCATCAGCAGGGGGCTTTGAAGGGGTGAGAAATTATGCATCCAGATGAGAGCCCCAAACCCCCAGGGCCCCAAGCTCACTGGAAGGGATGGCAGGTGTACCCAGCTGTGATTGTGTACACTAAGTGCCTATTCGGGATCCAATCCAACTGATGGCAATGGATATTTTACCTTTGGGTTCCATGGGAGTAGCTCTCAGTGCAGGTGGATGCTAAAATGGCCTCCTAAAATACAAGCCATTAGGTTTCACGTGAAACTCATTGTGGGTTTTTAAAAGCACTCCATTGGGATGCCTTGTTCTCCATTGACTTCAAGTCAAATTATGGTGGAATTGATAAAAGCTGAATCTCGGCAAGTCGTGTTCTTGCCTATTTCAAATGCTTGGCTCTTTCCCAGAATGAAGTGGATTGACAGAGCCATGGGTTGGTACTGTGTGCTCTTCTGATGATGGTGAAATAGTTAGATTTCTGCAATGGTAAAGTTTTACCTTGTGGGAGTAGCTGGGCTTTGAAGGCAGGTTAAATTTTGGGTCAGTAAATCTTGACCATGTTTCTCTACAAGATTTTAACTCTTTTAACTCTTGATGTTCCTTCTCTTCTGCCTTCCCAACAAGGTCCTCCTGCCATTCCCTCAAAATCATATTTTTTACTACCCTACTGAGAGTGCCCCATGCTCAAGGGTATGAAAATCTGTTGGTGTGAGGATTTTCCACAGTAGACTGAAGCAAAAGGAGCCATATATTTAAATGTCCACTTGGATTGGGAGTCTTTCTTTATGACTCTGTATTTATAGTACAATGGGTGTGGGCATATGCATGTGTAATATATACATGCACAAACATGTGGATGTGTGCACACACATATTCATGCAGTACATTCCTAAGCGATCTTGGAATTAGAACACCATCCACTAACTGTTGATGTAGTAACCATATGCTTTTCCGTCAGATGCCAAAAAACTGTGCTACCAATTTTAATGCAGCCAGCCATACGCTGTTCTGCCAGCTGTTTCACTCCTGCCATCTCTAAGGTAGAGATCTCTCCTGAGAAGAACTGTCACTAGTGAATAATGGGACTTTTTGGCAATATCGGCTAGGACCAACGATATCATCACGAGGGGAAACCAGTGAAACCAATACAAAATATGGATTCTAAAAGTAGATACTTATAATTCTGCTGTCAAGTGGGCACATGAGGCAGGTGGAGTGGGGGTTAATTTGTGTTGCCTTTGCTTGGTGGTTTTTGTTTTCTCCTAAAATGACTGATTAAAATGTAATTAAATTTAAGAGGCAGACATGAATTATGCATAGGGGCATGTTAAGGGATTAGCAAAATGGAGCCCATCATGTTTATAAATTATAAATGTTTTATAAATTAGAACATAAAAGTAGTGGAGATGTCAAAGAGCGAGAGAAATTATTATTTATTTTCTGTAAAGTATAGAATCCTGAAGTTTGCAAACAAACTAGATTCAAACCATTTGCCACCTTGTGACCAGGCCCATACGTCTTTAGAGATGATTTAATGCCAGAAATCTTTTCCTCCTCTTGTTAGGGCTCACATTGTGATTTGTCCAAGAGATGCTGCAGAAGAGAAACAAAGATGTTTGTCTATTTTTAGAACACGCCAATGAACCTTGCAGTTGTCCCCATATGTCTTTCAGTGGAGAGGATCATACACACGGTGGGAAATAAATCTACTTTATGTTTTCATAGGGTTATGGCTTCATACTGCAGGAGAAGAGGTGAACTACTTTTTCTTTTTTTTTTTTCTTTTAAAAGAAAGGACAATGAAAGAGAAGTAGAGGACAAAACAGCAATAAAACACTCTAGATTCCTGAAGAACTAGAGCTGAATAACTGGGAGTTCGTGTTTCTTTAGGTGTGATTCAGCTGCTTTTCTTGGCACGCTCACCCATAGCTTTAGTAGTTAGTGACTGTGGCTTTGTAGTGACTAACACTGATGGTGTTAAGCTCTCTGAGTTTATATGTTAGTAGTATAATTATTGTAATTGACAGACTGTGTGGTCTATGGATAGAAGCTGGTAGTGGGCCTTGGAAAGAGCTGGGTTCTGGTTCTGCCAATGAACTGGCTGTTCAGTTAGTTCATCTACCTGTGTCTAAACAGACAAGGAGTGCTGTCAAATACTGGTTTCATTCAGTCCCTTTAACGACTAACAAATTTATCGCATGCGCTTTCATGGCCACGGTGCAATAAATAATTTTGTTAGTCTTTAAAAGAGCCACAGAACTCCTTGTTTGTTTTGCTGAAATAGATGAACTCGGCTACCCCTCTGGAACTTTCTGTGCCTGTTTCTCCTCCCATCGCTACCTGCCTTGTCTTTGTTCATAGAATCATAGAATAATAGGGTTGGAAGGGACCTCACGAGGTCATCTAGTCCAACCCCCTGCTAAAAAGCAGGACTACTCCCCCTCAATCACCCCAGCCAGGGTTTTGTCTAACCGAGCCTTAAAAATCTCCAAAGATGGAGATTCTACCACCTCCCTAGATAGCCCATTCCAATGCTTCACCACCCTCCTAGTGAGAAAGTTTATCCTAATATCCAACCTTGACCTCCCCAGCTGTAATTTGAAACCATTGCTCCTTGTTCTGTCCTCTGTTATCCTCGAGAACAGCCCAGTTCCCTCCTCTTTGGAGCAGCCCTTCAAGTAGTTGAAGGTTGCTATCAAATCTCCCCTCAGTCTTCTCTTCTGTAGACTAAATAAGCCTAGTTCCTTCAGTCTCTCCTCATAAGTCATGTGCCCCAGCCCCCTAATCATTTTTGTTGCCCTCCGCTGGACTCTTTCTAATTTGTCCACACCCTTTCTGTAGTGGGGAGCCCAAAACTGGACACAGTATCCCAGATGCGGCCTGACCAGTGTCAAATAGAGGGGAATTATCACATCCCTCGATCTGCTGGCAATACTCCTACTGATGCAGCCTAATATGCCATTGGCCTTTTTGGCAACAAGGGCACACTGTTGGCTCATATTCATCTTCCCGTCCACCATAACCCCCAGGTCCTTTTCTACAGCGCTGCTCCTTAGCCGATCGGTCCCCAGCCTGTAGCAGTGCATGGGATTTTTTCGTCCTAAGTGCAGGACTTTGCACTTGTCTTTGTTGAACCTCCATGAGGTTTCTTTCGGCCCAGTGTTCCAATTTGTCCAAGTCTCCCTGGATCCTGTCCCTGCCCTCCAGAGTATCTACCATTCCCCCCCAACTTGGTGTCATCCACAAACTTACTAAGCACGCAGTCTATTCCATCATCAAGATCATTAATGAAGATGTTGAATAGAACCGGCCCCAGGACCGACCCCTGGGGCACTCCACTCGTTACCGGTTGGCAACCAGACATCGAGCCATTGATTCCTACCCGCTGAGCCCGTTGATCTAACCAGTTTTCGATCCACCTTACAGTCCACTCGTCCAACCCATACTTCCTTAACTTGCCGATGAGAATGCTGTGGGAAACTGTATCAAAAGCCTTGCTAAAGTCAAGTTGTAAGAAGTTTCCTAAAATGTCCATCCCTTGTTCTGCAAAATCAAGTTTTACAATAAGGACATGTTTACAAAAAGGGCTAGTGAAATTAAAAACAAGATAATTATTTGTATTTCAACAGCAGCTGAAAGCCCCAAATGAGGTCAGGGCCTCGCTGTTGCCAGCCTTGTTGTTTACAGCCTTGATATTTCTCTTGTTGTAAAACGTTATTTTTCAGCATAGAGGACGGACCTTTCAGAAAATAGCATATTTACTACTTAGGTAACATTCCTGTTGAAGTCAAAATCCCTTTGACTCCAGAGGGGGATTCACCCCAATCAAGGAATACAAGATTGGACCCATGTACCCTTCTGAGGGTAGCAGCAACAAGGACAGTGATTATTTTACTGCGCATGACATTCTGCAACTTTCCTGCATGCCGTGACTGATAGAAGAAAGTTCATTCTGGCCAATGGAGGGTTTTCACCTTGCAGAAATGGTGGGAGTTTTGACCTGCAAAACCCAAGAACCCCTTCTATCCTTCTCATGTTCACACAGATCTAAGGGGGTATTTCAGAAGTTCCAGAGGGGTAGCCATGTTAGTCTATATACAGCAAAAACGAGAGACCTGTGGAACCTTAAAGACTAACAAATTTCTTCGGGCATAAGCTTTCGTGGGCTGCAACCCTGCATCTGATGAAGTGGGTTGGAGCCCATGAAAGCTTATGTCCGAAGAAATTTGTTAGTCTTTAAGGTGCCACGGGGCTCTCATTTCTGCCACAGGCACAACAGAGAAGCACAGCGCTGCATTCAGAGAGAGGAATTAAGTGAAAGCTTTCTGGGGCTGCAGGCAGGGGAGGAGCTATGTTGCTATGGTCCAGTAGACAGGAAAAACCAAAACATCAGATTAGAACTGTTCTGTGCCTACACTGACCTAAATTTGAATTGTAGATTTCAACCTCAGTGCTACACCACTTGCAGGGGTGGTGTTAGCAGGTTGAATTACAGCACCATTTAATTCTAACTTAATGCTCTCACAGTGGAGAGACAGATTGCAGAAGGTTGAGCTAAGCAGCATTATGTTGAACTTCACTATCAATGTAGACCGGGGCTGAGTTTTCCTTGTTTGTTTTTCTCCCTATTTTGTTTGTTTTAGTGCAGTTGCTGGGCATTGTACTTGCAAAGCCAAGCACTGCAATCTGGAAGCAACAGTGCAAAATGTCACGTGCTGATAAAATTTAACATTGTCATATATCAGTCTAAGAAGGGTGCCTGGGGAAATGGAAAGTATTCAATAACAAAACAATAACTAAAACCAAATCCTGTCCCCTATAATCCAGTTGGATTGTGCAAAGCTTAAATCAGTACAAATTCGGTCTATATTCATTAAGATTAGGCAAAGAGAGACAATCTGTTTCCATGGATCATGATCACACATGTCAAATGTAAAACGTTGGCATTTTTTTAAAAGGTAAAGATTGATTTTGATATAAAGAGACAAGATCAGTTTATTAGCAATATTGTGATGAACGAAACCAGCACTCCTTTAGTTCAATCCTTTTTGTGCTGTGTCAGTTCTCTCTGTATTATTTCAATAAAGAGAAACCAGAATCATTTCAGTTGGAAAAATCGATGTATGAATGATATGTGAATAGGCCATATAGTATAAGAAATATGGAGCATTTTCTCTTCTTACATGTATGGAAAACTATTGCTTTTCCTGTACATATTTGGTTTGCAGATAGAAGGAAGAAAATTGTCCATTGCAAATGTTCAGTTCACTTAGACTCATATCATTTCACAGCCTGCATTTCTGTTTTTTTAAACTACATTGCATCCCCATCTTATACTGTATATGCATCTTCAATGAGAGTCAGGTCTCTGAAATAATTTAGATGTATTATTTGCTACAATATGTTCAGGGCTTTTTTTGTGATGGTACTCAGTGGTACTGATTACCAGCAGCTTTTTTTCAAAGTGATGCGGCCCTGGTTCCTGCTATTGCTGCCAGCCCCAGGTCCCTGGCTGAGTACTGGCACCTTGTGTGTGTGTGTGTGTGTGTGTGTGTGTGTGTGTGTGTGTGTGTGTGTGTGTGTGTGTGTTTAAAAGCACTGAATATGTTGCACATCATAGTGCAGTAAAAGAAACTAGTAAAATAGCTAAAAATAATTTTTCCAAAGAAACATTCAGGTTTTAAACATCTGCTTTCAGCTGACAAAGAGATTGTGCCATTCCAACTTAAAATATCATGGAAAACTTACCTGGAAGATGGCATGATGAATGAAGTTCAAAGGGCATAAAGAGAGTAAAATATTGCTCCATTATATACAACAAAAAAGCATATTGAAAATATCAGCAGACTCCCTGCTCATTTAGGCTGTTTGTTATGGCTCTCCTTTTCTTCTCATGCAAATACACCAAGAGCGTGGTTCTTTGCTTTATAATAATTTCTGGGTTTAATGCAGTGGATCGGAAAGTCTGATTCCTGTGTTCAGTACTTAACCTGGTTATATAAAGTTGCCAGGGAGAATTTAGCCAATATTGGAAGATATTTGTATCTCCTTCAAACATGGCACAGAAGGCCTAATCAAATACCTCAGAAGTCAATGGAAAGCCTCCCATTGATATCAATATCAGGCCCACATTCATCAATGGCCAGCCTCAGATCTAGAGACTGTAAGGCTGGAAGAGACCGTTGTGGTCATCTAGTGATGTGATCATCAGGCCGTAGGACTTCGGGGAGCAAAACAGATGTCTCGGAAAAACATCCAATCTTCATTTTTAAAATGGTTGGTGATCGAGAATCCAGTTGGGGTAGGAAGAGGGTAGAGCTCTTTGTATAAGGTTTTTTTCTTTTCCTTTGTTAATTATATGTTTTGGGGCTTTTTGATCTGTAGCATTTTGTAAAGTAGTTTTTACTCAAAATTACAAGGTGCAGTCTGATACATTTTAAAGCAAAACGTATTTAAAACTGGCACAAGTAGAAATGTAATGAAAATTCCTCTGACCTGGGATCTTGCATACCCAGGGCTGATTCTAGGGATAAGTGAACAGGGGTGACACAGGGTGCCAGCTTTCACAGGGTATTATATTATTGGGCTACTTGATGGTTTTTTGTTTTGTTTTTGCTTGGCCGTTTGTGAGAGGGGAACACTGAAAATGTTTTCTGCTCTGACCAGCCAAACATATAGAGCCATTCCTGTGCATATCCATTGTCTATGCTGTGGTTCTAAATCCTGACATGTAAAATGCTCATTAATACTTAACGTTTTTAAAGTATTATAAAACGTAAAAATGGGTCAAGGTTTTTATCAGTAAAATTTGGATGCAGGACACCCCCCCCCTCTGAAAATTTGGCCCCTTTTAAGGGTCTTTTGTTGGGCATCTTGAAATAGAGAATCGCCAAAATACTAGCCACTTTCAAACATCTTGGTCATCCTGCATGTATGAACAACACACGTAATGTGGCATTTGGAATATCATAACCATTGTGCAGACAGGGATACAATTACTTCAGACCCTTCATGTACACCCATGTCGGGAGTGATTGCTAAGGACACTGTCAGTTTTCTGACAGGACATTTCTGCCCTAAGCGCATGTTTAAGTGGGTTGTGGTTTTTTGGTTTGTTTGTTTTTTAATTATTATGCTGTGGCTGTGCAGGAGACAGAGGAAATGTAGCATCCTTTAAAACATCAGACAGAAGATTTATTTCATGTGGTAGATAGTCTGGGAAATCTGGACTCTCTCGGCTGTCTGAGTCTGTCCTGTTCTGAGGAAATGGCTTGTTGTTTTGTGGTTTGATCAGATTAGGGATGGGCTGTCTGTTTCTGTGATGACAGAGCATGGTTGTGAGGGCCCAGGGTCTCATCTTCTCTGGTGAGTTTCAGCCAGTGATGCTGCCTGAGGTACTGGAAGTGTGATGAGAATATCATCCCACAGCCTTTGTCTTAGATCCACGTCCTTCCTGGCTGGTGAAGATCAGTGGGGAAGAACTGCGTCCTTTACTTGTGGAGGTTGTCAGCGCCTCTCTTAGAAGTATCAGGCTTCCTATAGATTTGAAGGAAACATTAGCCTGACCTTTGCTCAGTAGATGCTGAAAATCTTGCTAATTATCAATCAGTATTGCATCTTTCCTTTTTGGCTGAGGTCTTGGAGAAAGTTATGGTTAGACAACTCTCATGGTATCTGGATGATTTTGATCTCCTTGACCCTTATTAGTATAGCTATAGACCTGACACAGACACTACATTGATTAATGACGGATAAAGACCAAGTGTCCATGCTGACGATATGGGACCTATCATCTACATTTGATATCATTGGTCACGAGGTGTTGCTGACTCACCTGCAGACCCTACTTGGAATGGAAGGGACAGCTCTGTTCTTTTTCCTCAGAAATCTCAGTCTATAATTGTGGGCAGTTCTCTTCCTAAAGACCTCTAAAATGGGGGTTCCACAGGTTGCCTTCCACCACCCTTTCTGTTCAACTTGATTCTGTTTGTTCTGTTCCATGATGTAAGGAGGTAAATAACTCAGTCATAGGTTGGTGGCCTATTGCTGGAGTGGGTGGGTGAGGTCTTGAGGCCTGCATTTTGCAGGAGGTCAGACTAGATGATCGTACTCGTCCCTTCTGACCTTAGAGTCTATGAGTCTATAATGTTTATATGGAGCCCTTAGAAGGGTTAATTAGGAGCTATGGGGTTTGGGGCTTTCAGTATGATGATGACACCCAACTATAGGCCTTTATCTTGTCTGAGTGAGATGATACAGTTCAATACCTCAGCCAGTGTCTGCCTGAGACTGGTGCATGGAAGACAGCCAGCTGACTGAAACTCCACCCAAACAAGCCTGAGGTGAGGATGGGTTGAGGGAAGCAGCCAGAAGAGATGGTGGAGGTGATATCAAGGAATAGGGCCACCGTTAATTATTAGTATTCAGTTTATGGTTATTTTAGGCTCCCAGTTGCTGCTTAAGGATTATTTTGCAGCAGTGACCCTGTCAACATTTTACCCTCTGCGTATGGCTAGGCAGTTTTGACCTTTCCTTTTGGATGCAGGCCCTGTTACTGAAATCCCTCAGGACCAGACTATCGCAGTGTGCGCTCCAGGGGCCCATGTGCGCCATAGGGTTTATGGGGAAGTCTGAGTGTTTGTGTCTCGCAGTGGGGAGGGGATGGAAAGGCATCTTAGTTGGTGGCTGTCTGCTTTTGTGCCTGTTGAATGGAGTATTTCAGTGCTGCTGGAATTTTATTGTCAGGGCATTGAGAGCTTTCAGGGGCATCTTTTTAAAAAAAAATATTTTAAATCTAAATAAATAAATCACTGTAGCATTTCAAGTGTCTCCATTTGCTGTTGACAATGACCTCCAGAACTCATCTCCTCTCCACACACGCACTTAGTATTGTTCTGTGATTGTTAAAGCAGAATGAATGGGCATACAGGCACTGATCCATAGCTGCAGTGGGATGCAAAGGGGCTACAAATCACTGGAATAGCCAGGCATAGACCCCACCCTTATGCTTTTTTCCTTCCTCCAGCACACCCCTTCCTATTCTAGCCTTCCCTGCCTTGTGGTCAGTCCTACAGCCCATGTGCTAAGTACTCTTAAGGAAGGCTATTCCAGATTAGATCAGGGGTAAGTGCGGTGTGTGGCAGCAGGAAGATTCATGGGTCTATGATGTCCCATTAATGAACCATAATCTCAGGCAGAACTAGAATAGGAAGGAGCAGTGCCTTCCCTCTGTCCATGCACTGACAGGAATGAGTTCATAGAATCATAGAAGATTAGGTTTCAAAGGACCGTAGGAGGTCATTTAGCTCAACTGCCTGCTCAACGCAGAGCCAACCCCAACTAAACCATCCCTCCCAGGGCTTTGTCAAGTCATACCTTAAAACCTCTAAGGATGGAGATTCACCACCTCCTTAGGTAACCCATTCCAGTGCTTCACCACCCTCCCAGTGGAAAAGCTTTTCCTAATATCCAATCTAGATCTCCTCCACTGCAACTTGAGACCATTGCTCCTTGTTCTGTTATTTGCCACCACTGAGCTCCATCCTCTTTGAAACACCTCTTCCAGGGCCAGATTAATGAAGGGGCTTTATGGGCTGCAGCCCCTGACCCTGGGCTAAGGGGGGCCCTGCCATGCATGCCATCCCACAAAAATTAATCAGACCCTGGGTAGCTGACTCGGAGCACCTCTGGTGGCTGGCTCACGTACCGCCAGTCCACGCCACATGTCCGGCCACCATCCCGTTCCCATGCCTGGTCAATCTGCCAGGCTCCACTAGCGTCAGCCCTCCCAAGTGCTGAGCGCCACGGCTGGTTTATCTGCTGGGGGGCAGCCCACCTCAGCACTGAGCACTGCCCTGCCCGCACAGCTGGCTGGTCTTTTGAGACCGCCTGACCCTATGTGGTAAGTGGAGACAGCAGCCCGCCGGCCCCCCAGCTCCACCTCCAGGCTTGCTGCTACCATCGCCATTCCCCACATGAAGTGTGTGTGTGTGGGGGGGGCTCTCAAAATCTCAGAACTCAGGGCCTAGAGGAGCCTTAATCTGGCTCTGCCCCCTTCCCATAGTTGAAGGCTGCTATCAAATCCCCCCTCACTCTTCTCTAGACTAAATAATCTCAGTTCCCTCAGCCTCTCCTCATAAATCGAGTGTGCAGTTGTGGCTGCAGAGTGTCAAACAGCATAACACATGGAGCGCCCACTCCTATGCCATGTGATCTGAGAAGCACTGGAGGTGGTACGTGAGCAGGTAATGGTGGTTGATGCTCTATTTACCCACTGCCTCAGCACTTAGCCCCTTGCTGGATAGGTGCCCGAGTAACAACACCCTCTTGAAAACCGGAAACAAAATCCAGAAGAAAGTGGAGTAAATGCCTCAGAAAGGAGCATGAATAAATATCTGCTTCCAATGGCTATGTGTTGTGTCAAATCAATCTGCAATCTTCTCTCAACTCAAGTGTGGCATTTGCCACTGGCATTTTCCCTCTCCCCCATGTCATACAGTGGCTTGGAGCACGTGCTGCTCTTAGCTTATCTATATTTTCTCTTTGCATCACTTGATTGCTTTGCTTAGCATGCATATTGCAGCTATTAATGCAAAATAATTATAATATGTCCAGCAGCTATAATCACAGTAGCCAGAACAATCAAATGATAGCAAAGGCCAATCTTCCTCTCTGTTACATTATTGTAAACTTGGAATCAACTCTGCTTACATAAGGACAAACGCCACTGACCTTTGTAGAGTTGCTCTGTTTTTATGCCAAAGTAATTGAGAGCAGAATTTGTCCCCTAACAAAAACTAACTAAACCAATGGAAGTCCCTTGACATATTCTATAGGGATTAAGCATGTTAGCTAAAATGTTCCCAGCAGATTCTCTTTAACTGAGACCAACTCTCTTTATTAACTGTATACATTTTAGATGGAATTAATACAACTAGGAAGCCGTTAGCCACATAATTACTTCCACTGATGTCAGTGGAAAAGCTTGTGTGAGCAACTGATCACTAATATGGGAAGGAGTTCATTCTCTGGCCCTTGATTTTAAAATTTGGTGTGGGAAAGGTCCAAGCAGTCTAAACTACTTACAAGTAATTGTGATTAAAATACCTTTTAAAAAAAAAAAAAGTTCTCTTTGCAGTTCTTTTCTGATGCTGGAGGAAATATTGAAAACTGTCTTGGGGTCACTATTTTTATATATTCGTAAAGAGGAGACTTACAGGAAAGATTTTCAAAAGCAGAAAATGCTGCAAAGTGTCTGAATGCTATTGGGACTTAATCTCCTTTTAAATATTAGTGAGGCTGAGATTTCCATAATTGCTTGAAGTGTGTGGACATGTAGTTTAACAGCTCATCAAAAAAATAAGTAATGGAACAGTTTTGTCAATTCGCTTTGATATGTTCAAACAATTTCTATTATGTTATTAATTGTATTCCATGTATATGTATTATAGTTAAGATTTTTAATATAACAGAAAAATCAAAACAAAATTAATTGAAATGATAAAGTCAAAACCACATATTTCAAGGGTCCTGAATAATTTTTCAGAATTTTTGCTCTGTGAAAAATTTAAGAATTTTGACTTTTTGTTCAGTTTGGAGTGAAAAATAAATTTAAAATGTCAGTTTCCAGTGGAACAAAAATGCTGGTAGCTGACCAGCTTTATCCCAGTCCCTTCCAAATTAATGGGATCTGGGCATCTCTTAGACATTTTGAGAAATCTCAGCCTTAGGAGTATAACAGATTTCAAAGGAGATGTATAGAATTTTGTGAGTTAAGTGCAAGCTTAAGGCATGATCATACCCAGAAGGCTCTCTGCACCCTGCGCAAACCTTTCTACAGGATTGGGGCATGTGACTGCATTTTTAATATCATACATACAATTCAGTAGTTTCCAACTTAAGGACCAATACTGTTCTCATTGAAATTGATGGCAATAGCTGCCCTGACTGTAATCCTGCTGATTGGGAGTCTTGGTGTGGAACGCCTTCTGTGTGTTTGCAAAATATTGTAAAATCTAGCCAAAACTGCACTGAGCACTAAAATTCTGAAGTCTGCAATTTTCCAGTTCCAGGTTTCCAAGCTTTTAATTTTTCTTCTGTTCTAGCTCTTAAGGTTTTTTAAATTTATCTTTTATTATATGTTTCAATAAAACATTTACAATCTCTCGCTCATACAAATTGTTTCAGAGGTAATACTGTCTGTGTTCTCCCACTTGGGTCACAGAGGGAGACTATTTACCTGATTCACCATTGTGTTACTCCAATTTTACACAACTATTGCACAGTATAAAACTGGAATAACGAACTGGGCAATGAATCGGATCTTATATGTTCCAAAACCAGAAGTGCTCCACACTTCACAGCCTGGAGTGAAAAATCCATTTCATGTTGAAGCTATTAGAATTTTTCCCCAATAGAAAGTTCATTTTATGACACTTTGACAAAACTTAATAATATCTAAATACTGCTCTTTCACACACACACATAAATCCCATTCCTTGGCATGAAAGTTTTCAGCCCAAAGAGTAGCATTCTTCAGAAACTTCAGAGCCTGTGAAACCAGAATGTTTAATGAAAACCATTTGGCATCCTCAGTTATAATGGGTACTTACAGACATCTGCTAGGAGAGCAATATTTACACAGAAAGGAAAATTAGAAATTGTGATATAATTGAACTGAATGAACTATAAGATAAGCATTCAATAAATAGTAATGTTTATTTGAAAATGATGTACCCTTAGCGTAGTTCTAATACCAGAGAACCTAGATTGGCAGACAAAATAATAAATGCACATTTTCTGTAATTCTCAAAGAGAGTTTTCGTCAAAACCTAAATCCTTTCTGTTAAATAAGGGACTGCACTAAAGCAAGTCACAGTGGAAATAACTTATGCAAATTAGACTCATTAATTGTCTTAGTGTAAAAGGATGTCATGCATTTGTTACACTGACCTTTGGATAATCAACTGTATTTACAATGTTGCATATCATCTATTGTTAATTATGTCAATTTATTCATATCTTTAATTCCAAAACTCTTACCTAGATACCACATATTAAATCTGAATTAACTGTAACCATCTGTTAGGAGACAAAACAGTGTGATTATTTTTCATGTATAGACATAAATAGAACAAACACCTGTAAAATACTTCACATTTTCAAACTCCTTTCCCAGCGCTAACCCACGTAAATCACTCTAGACTAAGTAAGATGTTATACACATTTTATTCATGGGGAAATTTTAACATACAGAATTAAAATGTTGTGGTCGGAGGTGACATTCAGACCTGTTGAAGTCCATGGGAATTGACAGAACTAGGATTCTACCCTCAGAGTGCAAGCTCAGGAATTCCAGGGACCCAGTCCTGTGATCAGATCACCAGATCATGCCTCTCTCTTACCTAGTGTTCCTTTTGTATGAGCCAAATCCTAGTGCCACTGAAGTCAATGAGAGTTTCGCTCTTCCTTTAATGTGGCCAAGAATTGGTTCTATTCTTTTTACAAAGGCATCAGAGTAGAACGTCATTACAGTGGTTGCCATTAAAGTCTTAACTATTTTCTTTTGTACACTGGAAAAGTTCCCATTGGTGTTTTGTGGTCTGATATAGAGAAGTTGGTGAATATTCTGATAGTATTAAGTACTTGTAAAAGCATTTATGAAGCGACCTAATGATGACTTCAGAGGCACCCTTTGTGAAATACTAAAAGTGAGTATGTAACTGCAATTTACTAGGAAATGCGGTATACTAAAAATCACCCTAGTGTCAGCACTCTCTCCATATTGGGTGGATACTTTTTATTTTGAGGTGGACACTGAGGGGGTTGTTCTAATTTCAGCTACCTATATGGGCTAGTGAAGCTCCCTATAGTTATGGTTCGGTTGTCTGGTGTTCCGGTTTGCGTGTGTGGTCAGAGGATTGAGCAGAAAGGGCTTAATTTTGTTGCTTTTAGATTTTGTGTGTTAATTTGGGGGGAGGGTTATGAAGGCAGGTGGGTCCTCCCTCTGTGTCCGTTTGGTTTTGATTTTTGTTCTATATTGTTTGATTGTACTCAGTGAAAGAGGGTCTGGATGAGGAAGTTTGAGGTGGATAAATGTGGTGGGAGAGGGCTAAACTGGGGGATTTACCACTGCTTGTCACTGTAGTTCTTCTAGAAGGAGGCGAGCCTTGGATGTGGAAGAAATTGCATCACTCTAGCCAAAATCTGTTGATATGCACTCATGAATTCACGAATGGCCTGACAGGAATTGGTTGATCAAATTCCATCTGCTTGAATTTACAGTTGTGATGAAGACTAACACTGGCCACGATTATGCCAGAGTTGGCATCACCAGGTGTCAACATGTTGGAGACCACCATAGATAGTTATCATTGGAGTCTTTAATCCACATGTGAATATTGGTCTAGATGAGCCAGGATGTCTCTTCTTGGAAGTGAAAGATTCTCCAAGTTGCAGTCAGAAGATTCAGGGACCCGCCCTCCCCCTTCCACTAAGAACTTTTTGATTTTGCATTTGAGTATTTCAAACATTAGCTCACCCCTGTGGGGTGGGTATTATCCTGTGTATTTCAGAACAGGGGTTGCTAATCCCCCATATCTGTGCTAAAGTCAGTCTGCTCCTATTCTAAGATAGCGGTCCCCAAATAGTCGATTGCGATCGGCCCTTGAACAGCAGTTGCCATTAAAACCTATGAGCGGTGTGCCATCTGCTGGTAAAAGGTTGGAGACCATTGCCATAAGACTTGGCTGAATTTCTGCAGTCTCCTCCCTGGTGCTGAGTTAATGACGTTACAGGAGATTGGCTGCCAAATTGCTTCTGCCTGTTAGCAGGAATAAGGCCAAAGAGAGGAGCATGGAGCTAATCACTCCATTTGCATGCTGCAGATCTGATTCATTTACTTAGGCATACCCATTTGGAGCGTGTATGCCTTCCTTTGGAAAGCGGCATGCAAGGGGCTTGGGGCTTGAGACTTTCTACTGCTTGGTGAAGAGAACTACCATTAACATTTCTCCCATCTGTAGCCTCCCCTCACACTTCTGGTGGAACACCAGAATCTTCTCTCTGTGCTGTTACTATGTCAGGAGTGACAGGATCAAGATCCAAATTTTCATCCTATCCTGAGTGCATCTGGTTTACACATACAAATATCCACAGGCTTATGAGAATTAGAGCTGGAAGGAAAATGGCTTTCCCATCTTCCACTGGAATGAAAATTCAAAATCTGGAACCGACTATCTGAAAAAAAAAGTGTAATCTCCCTCAGGGACTGGTCCTGTATATTTTCTATGGCAGAGACTATTCCTATGTCCTATAATCCTGAATTACTTTATAGCAAAATCCATGCATTAGAAATATTCCCTTTTATGGCATGCAAAGGAATGGTTTCACATAGTGTCAGAATTTATACTTATGGTGAATTCCTGAGGCATGGAATTGTGTGCATGTGCTGCATTGATGTTGCCTTTTTCTTCTGTTTCATCCCTTTGACGAGAGAGAGAGAACCCTATTTGTTTTTTCTACTTATCCAGAAATGCTTTGGAATTAAAATTCTTATTTAAAAATGAAAATCTCTCTCGTCAAATCCTAGCCTTTGCTGCAAAACCGGTTGTAAATGTTAAGGGCATAAATTGAAATAATTATCTGAATGACTGCAGTGTGACTCTTTGTCTGAGAACCAGTCTCACAGCATATCTTTGAGCTGAAATTCGAGAACTGCTGTAGCACCCTCAAGTGGTGATGCTGATCTTTTTGTATAACTTTTCCTCATGTTCATTTCCAGGCCTTAAACAATTCAGTTTCATGCATGGGGTTGAACTGTTTAATTACTAAGTCTGCTCTTGAGCCTTTTGTTCAAATAAAACATCCTTTGGCTATAGTCACTGACACTAAAATTTCAAATGGAAGCTTAGGAAAGCTTTTCTTGCGGTGCCCAGTGATTTTATGTGGCACAATAAACATTTCCTGTACCACCAAGAATTGATGCTGCTGCTTTTTGTGTTGGCTAAAACAAATGTGCCGACTTTCAGGACACCCACAGAAAGGAGAAACAAAAGCTAGGACTTTGCAAAGGACAACAACGGAGGGTATGGGAGAAATATATGAAGGAAAGAGCACGTCTCGAACTTGATGAATTAGTGGGACCCTTTCAGTAATGTTTACTGCAGTTACTTATGATGTGTACTGTATCTCAGTAAAGTTTTCTAGGTCTGCCTATATAGCACTGTGACTACAGCTTTTCTCTTGTGGCTGCCTGTTTAAGCAGGCGTCCATCCTCTGGTCCTGATTTATCACTTGTAGATACCAAGGAGGCAATAACAAGTTAGCATCCTGTATTCATGAGACCCTCCCCTGGGACTTCACTCCTTTCCCAGTACCCAAAGAAGGAAAAATCAGTAGAACATGAGATTATGAGAGATCTGGGCTCTGTTCTGTGCTCCAATTCAGATCAGACTTCGTTTCACCTTCTGTGTCTCAGTTTCTTATCTGTCAAATGAGGGTAATAATAACAATGATGTCTACTTACCGTAAGTGTTGTAAGGCTTAGTTCATGTTTACAAACAAAATAGCTATAGGCAAACAATTGCCAAACAATTGTTGTCAAACAATTTTACAATTCTGTTTTCTTGAGCTAGAGACCCTCTCTTTGCCATACTGGTGTCTTAGGTGAAGGGATGTGTGTGGTTTTTTGACTAGACTGTTTTTTACTTAATTTATTGCCCAGTGTATAGAGAATTTGCAATTAAACACATATAAAATATTCTTTATAAAGCACAGATCACAGTAACTAACATTTAAATGCATCTTTCAAAACACACTATAGAAGAAAACAGCAGAGAATGTTAAAGCACCCTAGCTGTTAGAAACCTGTATTTCAGATCTGTGCAAACACATCTGAAGGTTTTATTGCTCAGGAGCAATGTTCCCTTTAAGGTTTGGCGGCTTGTGTGCAAAATTTTCAAGCCGCGTGCAAAACTTTTTCTGAATAAAATTTTTGTGCAAACTCACACGACAGAAATTATAGGCATTAATTGAAGTTAAAGTGATTGTAAATAGAATTAATTAATTGTGTTTAATTGAATTTGAATGAATTTTGAATTGAAATTTAATATTTAGAAATGTTTTTATTTAAAATTAATTTTTTAAAAAGCTTTTTAAAAAAGAAGGAAGAGAGAAAAAAGAAGGAAGGAGGAGAAAAAGAAAAAAGAAGTAAGAGAAAGAAAGGAAGGAAGCAAAGAAAGAAAGAGCAGGAAAGAAGGAAGAGAAAGAAGGAAAGAAAAAGGAAGGCAAACAAGAAAAAGAAGGGAAGAGAAAGGAAGGAAGGAAAAAGGAAGGCAAACAAGAAAAAGAAAGGAAGAGAAAGGAAGAAAAGAAAGCTGGAGAGAAGGAAAGAAGGAAGAGAAAGAAGGCAAAGAAGGGAAAGAAGAGAAAGAAAAAGGAAGGGAAAGAAGGGAAAGAAGAGACAGGAAGGTAAAGAAGAGAAGGAAGGGAAGAGAAAGGAAGGCAAAGAAGAGAAAAAGAAAAAAGGAAGAGAAAGAAGGAAAGAAAAAGGAAGGCAAAGAAGAGAAAAAGAAAAAAGGAAGAGAAAGAAGGAAAGAAAAAGGAAGGCAAACAAGAAAAAAGTGAAGAGAAAGGAAGAAAAGAGAGAAGGTAGGAAAAGAAAGGCAGAGACAAGGAAAGAAGGAAGAGAAAGAAGGAGGCAGGAAGGAAGAAAAAAGAAGGAAAGAAAGAAAAAAGAAGGAAAGAAGAGAAAGAGAAAGGAAGGCAAAGAAGAGAAGGAAGGGAAGAGAAAGGAAGGCAAAGAAGAGAAAGGAGGAAAAAAAGAAGCTGAGAAAAGAAAGAAGAAAAAAAAGAAAGAAGCCGAGGCCGCTGGGGGCGAGGACCCGAACGTGGCCCCGGGAGGGCAGAGCAGACCCCGGCACCGGAGACCGATCCTGCCCCACACTGAGAGGCCGAGGCTGTCGGCGGAGTGGAGCCAACCCTGCCCCCGGCTCGGGAAGTCGAGGCGGCCGGCTGGTGGGAGCCCAGGAGCCTGCCCCGGCCGCGGCCACCCCGCTGCCCCCGCCATGTGGGGCAGGCAGGCGCCCGCACATGTCCCGGCCCTGAGCCTGCCTGCTCCGCCCTGGGGGCGGGGAGGGCCAACCCAGAGGCTGGGCTCAGGTCGGGTCTGCTGCGGCAAAGCCGCAGCCCTGGGGGTCTGGAGGGGGCGGTGGGGGCTGCCGGCCTGCGCGGGGTTCCCTCAGTGCTGCACGGGGGTTGCGACGGCCGCTGCGTGGCCGCGCACCCGCGCAGCTTAGAGGGAACGCTGCTCAGGAGGTGTTATCTTTGTTACACTTTTGGTGTGTCCCTGGGTGATTAAAAGTACAGCTCTCCTAGGAATTTCCTTAATGTGCATGAAGATCCATAGTATTAAATAAGCAAACAAAACATAAGCATGTGAACTATTGCTCTCCCTTAAAAATCCAGTGACGGCAAAGGTTACTTTGTAATATCCTGACATCATAAGAGTAAATTATATTAATAAACACTTTTGCATTAACAGTATGGTGTTTTGTGGTTGGAGGTGTTTTTTTTAATGTTAATTGACATCTAATCCATTGTTACATGCACAGGAGTCTAATTATGTTTTTAAGTATGCCCCTGGTCAGTCAGATAAATCCAGGGCACAGCCAGCGGAGAACAGAATTTGATTCAAAGGTTTTAAGAGTTGTTTGTTTTTATAAGAAAACATATTGCTTAGTCAAGACTGCAAGATTTACATAGAGATGGTTAATAGGCAAAAGCCAAGCCTCCTTAAATTTGGCATAAAAGGCCAGGCTTTAGATATTGAGGGGCCTAAAGATGCAAATAGTCACCTAAGTGAGATTTTCAGAACTGCCTTCATGCTTCATTCCTATTGATTTCAAAAGCCTATGTCCATGTCAAATCCCACTACTCACCTCTCTGGATCTTTAGAAATCTGGCCCATAACCCCTTCATTTGACCCACTCTGAGGGAGTTGAGCAAGTTTTTAAAAGAAAGGGTATATCTTGATACAGTAAGTGCAGAAAGATTAAGATGAGGTGTTTGAAATGAAATCTCTTCTTGTGTGACTAGCAGGTTCATTGTATGATATACTGCTACCTGTGCTGTTAACGTCTGTAAAACCACTGATGACATGTCCGGATAATCTTCCATCTGTATTTCACTTCTATCCTCACGTCTTTCAGCAATGCTCCTACCCAGGGAATCATTTCGCATTTTGTATGTGTGAAACTGATTGTTCCTTCCTAAGTAGAATACTTTGCATTTGTCCTTATTGAATTTCATCCTGTTTCCTTTCGACCATTTTTCCAATTTGTCCAGATCATTATGAATGTTAAGCCTATCCTCCAAAGCACTTGCAACCCCTCCCAGTTTGATACCATCCGCAAACTTTATAAGTGTACTCTGTATGCCACCATCTAAATAATTGATTTATCATTGATGAAGATATTGAACAGAACTGGACCCAGAACCAATCCCTGCGGGATCCCATTCAATATACCTTTCCAACTTGACTGTAAACCACAGATAACTACTATCTGGGAAGGTTTTTTTCCAACCACTTATGCACTCACCTTATAATGATTCCATCTAAGTTGTATTTCCCTAGATGATTAGGTGAGACAGTATCAAAAACCTTACTAAAGTCAAGATATACCACATCTACCACTTCCCACCTATCCACAAGATTATTTACCCTTTCAAAGAAGGCTATCAGATTAGTTTGACACAATTTGTTTTTGACAAATCCATGTTGACTGTTACTTATTACGTTGATATCTTCTAGGTTTTTGCAAGTTGATTGCTAAAATATTTGCTCCATTATCTTTCCCTGATTGGTCTGTAATTCCCTAGGTTGTCCTTATTTCCCTCTTTATAGATTGGCACTATGTTTGCCCTTTTCCAGTCTGCTGGAATCACTCCCATCTTCCATGACTTTTCATTGATAATTGCTAATGGTTCACATATCTCCTCAGTCAGCTGCTTGAGCATTCTTGGAAGTATTTCATCAGGCCCAGGTGACTAGAAGAAATTTAATCTGTCTAAATAATTTTTAACTACTTTTTTCCCCTATTTTATCCTTTGATCCTACCTCATTTTCACTAACATTCACTATCTTAGTCATCAAATCACTACTAACCTTTTTTGTGAAAATTGAAACAAAAACGTCATTTAGCATTTCTGCCATTTCCACCTTATCTATTATTGATTTTCTCCCCTTGTTGAATAACAGGCCTACCTTATCCTTGGTCTTCCTCTTGCTTCTAATGTACTTCATAATGTTTTGTTGTTACCTTTTATGTCTCTGGCTACTTAACTCTCATTTTGTGCCTTGGTCTTTTTAATTTTGTCCCTGTGTTATTTGTTTATATTCATCCTTTGTAATTTGACCTAGTTTCCACTTTTCGTACGACTTATTTTTGAGTTTCAGATAATTGATGATCATTTAGTTAAACCAAGGTGGTCTCTTCCCATACTTTCTATTTTTCTTATGCATTAGGATAGTTCGCTGTTGTTCCCTTAATAATGTCTTATTGAAAAACTGCCAACTCTCTTGAACTGTTTTTCTCTCTAGGCTTGCTTCCCATGGAATCTTACCTACCAACTCCCTGAGTCTGCCTTCTTGAAATCCACCATCTTTATTATGATATTTTCCCTCCTATCATTCCTTAGAATCACAAACTCTACCATTTCATCATCTCTTACAGCCAAGATGTCTTCTTCTATCAAATTTTCAGTCAGTTCCTCCATCTATGTCAAAACCAGCCTTTCATCGAGTATCTTTTTTCACCTTCTTCTGAAATAAAACATTGTCTCCAGTACATTCCAAGAACTTGTTGGGTAATCTGTACCTTGCCATGTTATTTTCCCAACAGATGTCTGGGTAGTTGAAGTTCCTCATCAACACCAAGTCCTGGGTTTTGAATGATTTTCTTAGGTTTTTTGTTGTTGTTTGTTGTTTAAAGTCTCATGTAACTCTTCTTCTAGAGTAGGTAGTCTAGTAGATCCCTGCCATGAAATCACCCTTGGCTTTTTACCCCTTTTATCTTTACCCAAAGAATTTCAACAAGTCTTCTATTTCCATCTCAAACTCAGTTCAATTGTATACATTTTTTAATATATAAGGCAACACCACCTCCCTTTTTTCCCTGGTTGTCCTTCCTCAGCAAACTATACCCTTCTATACCAATATTCCAGTTATGTGTATTTTCTCATGTCTCTGTGATGTCAGCTATGTCATAGTTTTGTCTGTTAACTAGAATTTCAAGTTCTTCCTGCTTATTCCCCATAACTCTTGCATTAGTATACAGACATCCAAGATACTGATTAGATTTCCTCCCTTTCTAATCAGGCCTCCCAGCTGCCTCTATTGACAGTAAGCCTGACTCCATCATTGCCTCATGCTCTCCTTTTTTTATATGTCATTAGTCTGTATTTCATCATCTCTTCACAGTTTGCAGAATGTATAAACTGGAATGGGAAAAAAACCTGTGTAGTCTAGTCCCTCCCCTTACCAGCTGTAGAATCATAGAATAATAGGGTTGGAAGGGACCTCACGAGGTCATCTAGTCCAACACCCTGCTAAAAAGCAGAACCACTCCCCCTAAATCACCCCAGCCAGGGTTTTGTCTAACCGAGCCTTAAAAATCTCCAAAGATGGAGATCCTACCACCTCCCTAGATAGCCCATTCCAATGCTTCACCACCCTCCTAGTGAGAGAGTTTTTCCTAATATCCAACCTTGACCTCCCCAGCTGTAATTTGAAACCATTGCTCCTTGTTCTGTCCTCTATTACCCTCGAGAACAGCCTAGCTCCCTCCTCTTTGGAGCAACCCTTCAAGTAGTTGAAGGTTGCTATCAAATCTCCCCTCAGTCTTCTCTTCTGTAGACTAAATAAGCCTAGTTCCTTCAGTCTCTCCTCATAAGTCATGTTCCCCAGCCCCTAATGATTTTTGTTGCCCTCCGCTGGACTCTTTCTAATTTGTCCACATCCTTTCTGTAGTGGGGAGCCCTAAACTGGACACAGTATTCCAGATGCGGCCTGACCAGTGTCGAATAGAGGGGAATTATCACATCCCTCGATCTGCTGGCAATACTCCTCTTGATGCAGCCTAATATGCCATTGGCCTTTTTGGCAACAAGGGCACACTGTTGGCTCATATTCATCTTCCCATCCACCAGAACTCCCAGGTCCTTTTCTACAGTGTTGCTACTTAGCTGATCGGTCCCCAGCCTGTAGCAGTGCATGGGATTTTTCCGTCCTAAGTGCAGGAGTTTGCACTTGTCTTTGTTGAACCGCATGAGGTTTCTTTCGGCCCAGTGTTCCAATTTGTCCAAGTCTCCCTGGATCCTGTCCCTGCCCTCCAGAGTATCTACCATTCCCCCTAACTTGGTGTCATCCGCAAACTTACTAAGCATGCAGTCTATTCCATCATCAAGATCATTAATGAAGATGTTGAATAGAACCGGCCCCAGGACCGACCCCTGGGGCACTCCACTCGTTACCGGTTGCCAACCAGACATCGAGCCATTGATTCCTACCCGCTGAGCCCGTTGATCTAACTAGTTTTCGATCCACCTTACGGTCCACTTGTCCAACCCATACTTCCTTAACTTGCCGATGAGAATGCTGTGGGAACCCGTATCAAAAGCCTTGCTAAAGTCAAGGTATACCATGTCAACGGCTCTTCCCACATCCACAAATCCAGTCATCTCATCATAGAAGGAAATCAGGTTGGTCAGGCACGATTTGCCCTTGGTGAATCCATGTTGACTGTTCCTGATCACTCTATTTTCCTCCAATTGTTTCAGGATGGATTCCTTGAGGACCTGCTCCATGATTTTCCCAGGGATTGAGGTGAGGCTGACCAGTCTGTAGTTCCCCGGATCCTCCTTTCTCCCTTTCTTAAAGATAGGTACTATATTTGCCTTTTTCCAATCCTCTGGGACCTCCCCCATTCGCCACGAGTTCTCAAAGATAATGACCAGCGGCTCTGCAATCACTTCCCCCAACTTCCCCCTGTAGGCTTATTCTTTACAGTATATTTTCTAATGCTTTGCTTGGGGCATTGAAAAATAGATTAAAGAATGGGATTTCCATCCCTTACCCTATGGAGAGTATCCTGTTCTTGGGAGATCTCACTTTGAGAATTATTAGTTGATATTCAGCCTACATCTTCCATCTCTTGATTTCATCCAGTTACTCCTACTTGTGACCTCTTCTATCTAATGTATTTACCAATCTCAGGTGTTTCCAGGCTATCTATCACTGTAAAGTTCAACTTCCCATGTAGCACCCTAAGGTAATGCATTTTCATCCTTGGTGTTTACAGCGTTGCCATCGCATGCATGACTATGGCATTGCCTTCACTCTACCTCTGCTCAGCTGTTCCCTTTTTGCGCACCTTAATGACTGAAACTCATTTCTCTTGCGATTCACTGAGCCTCATCACTTCCAACAACCATGGCTGTAGAAACAGCATGACTGGGTCAACCTCAACCTCAAACAACTCTGCTAGCTCCCACTTCATTTTGGGATCTAGTTCAAAATTTCTTTCCTTTGTTTGTAAAATCTTCTGTGGAGTGAATCACTTAGTCTTACCGGATTGTCTCTGTGTTCCTCATCCTTTTCCTCTATTAACCTCACATTAGCCTCCTCTTTCCACCCACATACATTCTAGTTACTGCATGTGAGCCTTCTCTTTTGCAGCATTTGCCATTTGGATCAGCAATTCGTTTCCTTCTACCTCGTCGACTCTCCACATCACTTAATATCACTTCTAAAAGCCCATATTTCCCCCTAGCCCACACCTCTTAATTTTTCTCTGATTATTGTAGATCTAGGATTTTATAATGTTGGTTGGTTGAGGAAATAGAACCAGTCTCTAAATCAGATGTGGCTTTCAGAAGGCCTGCAATGATTGTCTGTTTCATGTGTCACAGAAGCAGCAAACTCCTGGCCGTCCTATGATGAGGGCAGTTGTGTTTTCTATCCATTGTTAGAGTCTTGGGCCAACACTTCATGAGTGCGTGTCAGAGTTAGTCCATTCAAATGGCCCTGGGCCACTGTAGCATATCTGGAGCTTTTTAGGGGAGCAAAAGTTGAAAGAGGCCATTCCCTAGAAGCTGTAGTCACAGGGAAAACAGCAGTGATTCTTAGCAATATAAGACAACTGTAGGCTCCAAATACATTAGTGTCTGGGGTTACTGCTGCCCCTGCCTCGTCTTCTGCTCTCCTACAATTCCTGTGGGCTTTTCCACTTCCTTCCCCCCACTGTTACCCATAGTCCTTGTCACCTTCTGCCTTTGGGTCTGTTTCCTCTTTGGCCCTTTGTCCTCACTTGCACCCAACCCCTTCCCCTCTTGTATGTTTTCTACCCTACTGTTCCCAGAACTCATTTGTCGACCCCTACCCAGAATCTTGGAGCTGTTCTACTACTCATACAGAGTCCTGGAGCTTGTTGTTCCCCGCTGAATTCCCTACATCTGGATACTGTTCCCTTCCCTTCCCCTTCAGCAATGTTCCCCCAGCCCTGGAAAACTATTCTTTCCCAGCTGTACCCACTCCATTCAGGCTTAGTGCATTTTCTTTGCAGCCATAAAAGCTAGACTATTTGTTGTCGGTTAACCTTGGGGGCTTAGAATAAATACCTCCTTTGTCCTTCCCATTTGTCTCCAGGAACCAGCACTGTCCTCAGCTGCTTGTCTGTATAAAAATCATTTAATTCTTACATTGTTTTGTGATGCAGTTTGCACAAAAAAATGGTATTTAAAGTGAAGCTGAAGAGTATTGTTTACTAATCTCAACAGCACCTTTTTCTCAGTCCTCAGCAGAATCCACGTTGTCAGGGTGAATTTTGTGCATTGATTCAAGGTGCCCTGTTTCCCTAAACTTTAGAGACCAGGTTTAAGTGGCATTGATCCTGTCAGCGGGGAGCGCCCTGTTTGCTCTTCCCAGCACATCTATTAGTCAAAAACTGGACCAGGCATTTTCTGGGCGATTAACCTGCTTACAGGGTCAACACAGAAAAGAGAAATTTTGCCCTTCTATATTTTAGGTGGCACAAAATCCCAACTAAATAGATGGCATAAACCTGAGGCTATTAAAATTTCATAAATTGAAAGTTTTATCTGAGCAAAACAAATTCTTATAGGAATGGGGAAAAATCTGTTTAGTTTGTTTAAGGCTTGGCAAGTTGGTATTGAGATTAAAAAACCCCCATACTTGCTTGGGACGTTATCTCTAGATTTGGGATCCTGCATTAAGAACAGCTATTGGTTTTGTGGTATTCCATGATACTAGAAGACAGTCCTCTACTGACCAAGCGAACTATTTGCAGAGCAGTTAGCCTCATGCCATAAAACTAGTACTATAGCCTGACCTAAAGCTAATAATAGTCTAGTTCAGTGGTTCCTAATCTTTTCTCTGCCATGGCACACCTTGATACCTTTAATTATTTTGAGGCACACCATCATATAGTTTCCAAATGAAATCATGAATATTCATGAGGCAATGAGCCAATCCAGAACTCTTCGAGTAGTTTTTCAAAAAATTCCATGACACACCTGCTCAGGCTTGACGGCATACCCTGTGTGCTGTGGTACATTGGTTGGGAAACACTGGTTAGTGAAGGAGATTTTAGCTGAAATTAGGACAACAACAGAAAAAAAATGGCGATAAATATATTTTCTTCTTCCAAAGAAGAAAGGAAACATACTCATACAATCTATTCGCAGAAAGGATAAGACCAAGTAAACCATTTCTAGGCAGTCTGTACTAGGCATAGTTTAATCACCAATACTTCGTTTGCATTCGGACTACGAAATTCTCTAGAATCACTAGTCTGAAAGAGAGATTTTCTTATTCTGAAATAACAAAGCAATCCCAATTGAAAAGCCACTTTAGCTGATGATTCCCCTTTAAAAATAGTGTCTTATTACTTGTAACTATGAGCATATGACAATAATAGGAAGCATTGTTGTTTAGCTTTAACATTTTCATACAACAAATGCTGTAGTGTCTGGATGTCAAGTTTAAAAGTAAATAGAGACATACATTTTCCAGCAAAGGATATGAAGGTGGAACAAGAAGAACTTTATTTGCAATCCTTAATCTTAGTTACCAAGAGGAATAATCACAGTAATTAATATTAATAAAAGAAGAGAAATATACTTTGCCCTTTTTCTGAAAATGTCATTCTGAGAATTCTTGCCCCCAAAAGAGGTCTTCTAATTATCCTTAAAGGCATTTAATCTTAGGCTCACACTGATTTCTGATGACCTAATATTGGTAGGACTCAAATGTGGGTATTACATCATTTGTAGAACAAGAAGAACATAGAAAGGGAGTAATGACCATCATTTACATAAGAATAGTCATACCAGGTCAGACTAGTTGTCTATCTAGCCCAGTGTCCTGTCTTCAGATAATGGCCAGTGCCAGATGCTTGTTTAGAGGGAATTAATAGAACCAGGAATTATCGACTGATCCATCCACTCTCATCTTCTGGCACTCAGGGGTTTGAGGACCATCCAGAACATGGGTTTAAGTCTTTGACCATCTTGACTAATCACCACTGATAAACCTAGTGTACAGTAACTTATCTAATTCTTTTTTGAACCAATTTATCCTTTGTCCTTCACAATATCCCCTGGCAATGAGTTCCATAGGTTGACTGTGTGTTGTCTGAAGAAGTATTTCCTTATGTTTGTTTTAAGCCTTCAGCCTATTATTTTCATTGAGTGATTCTTTCATTCATTCCCTGGTTCTTGTGTTATGTGAAGGAGTAAACGACTTTTTCTTCACACCATTCACAATTTGATAGACTTCTATAATGTGTCCCCTTTGTCCTCTCTTATCTAAAATGAACAGTCCCAGTCTTCTTAATCTCTCCTCATATGGAAGCTTTTCCACGCTCCTAATAATTTTGTTGCCCTTCTCTGTCCCTTTTCCAGTTCTAATATATCTTTAGATGGGGCAATCAGAACTGCAAGAGCTATTCAAGGTGTGGGCGTACCACGGCTTTATATAGTGGCACTATGGTGTTTTCTGCCTTAAAATCTATTCCTTTCCTAATGGTTTCTAACATTGTTTGATTTGTTTAAAACTGCTTCTGCTCTTTGAGCAGATGTTTTCAGAGAACTATCCATCATGACTCCATGAACTTTCTAGAATGATAGCAGCTCATCTAGACTCCATCTTTTTGTGTATATAGTTGGGATTATCTTTGCTAACATCCTTTATTTTGCCTTTATCAACATTGTATTTTATCTGCCATTTTGTTGCCCAGTCACACAGTTTTGTGAGAGCCCTTTGTAACTCTTCACAGTTAACTTTCTCTTCATTTCCTATCTTTTAACCAGTTATTGATCTTTCAGAGGACCTTCCCCCCTATTCCATGACTGCTTAAGAGCCCCTTGGGGTGAGATCTTGTCAAAGGCTTTCTGACAGTCCTGTACTAAATGAACTGAACTGAATCACATAGACAATAAGGCAACAACCTTGTCTTCCTTGAGTGCTCCTTTAGTGTGTTGATCATCCAGTGGCCCCACTGGTTGTTTGGCAGGCTTCCTGCTACTGATGTCCTTTAAAAAAAATGGCTGTCCAATATTTGTTTCTTTTGATAGTTACTCTTCAAATTCTTTTTTGGTCTGCCTAATTATTTTTGACTTGCCAGAGTTTATTCTCCTTTCTATATTCCTCACTAGGTTTTGACTTCCAATTTTTAAAGGATGTCTTTTTGCCTCTAATCACCTATTTTACTCTGTGGTGTAGCCATAGTGACATTTTTGACCCACCTACTATTTTGGCTTGTTTCTTGTACTATGATGTTTTTAAATAGTTTCCATGCAGCTTTGCAGGTATTTCACTCTTGACTGTCTTTTTAATTTTCATTTAACTATCATCCTCATTTTTGAGTGGTTCCCCTTTTTTAAGTTAAATGCTACTGTGGTTGGTTTCTTTGGTATTTTCACTCATATAAGGATGTTTAAATGTAGTTACATTATGATCCCTATAACGGAGGGGTTCAGCTATATTATCTCTTAGATCAGATTGTCTTTTAAAATGTCATTAAAACACAATAGAATTGCTACTTCAGAGAAAATAGAATTTTTACAGTAATGTATTTATATGGAAGGAAATCTTACTAGTTAGGAACTTGTATTCTATATACAATATTGTATCCTGGACTAGACAACCAGGTGTGTGGGAGGAATCGTATTTGTTTTCAAGGTTCTTACTCTTGTCTTCAATTCTGTTTCCAGGATATTGGCAAAAGGACAGGGTTTTTAAACAGGAGAGTCATTTAATTATGTATTTAAAGACCTCAGGTTTTCAGTACTTGTATTTTGAAAACTTTTATGTTTGACTTCCAAGTTTATTTCACAGGACAAATTACTTTCTTTATCAAAAATAACATCCCAAGCTGACTTGCTCTTCTTTCTGTAATGAAATCACATTTGTGCGATGTCTGCACAGGAATTATTTATTGCCACTTGGACATTACATTTCAAATGCTAGTGCTTTTCCCTCCCCCCCCCTCTTTTGGGGGTAGGGTGTCTGTGCCATCATACTGCATATGCATTGTGACACACTGTTTTCTTTACAGACCACATACACAGACCCATGTAATTGAGAGTACAGATGGACAGAGTGAACGCGGCACAGAATTGAAAGAAGAAAAAGGGAGAACTCCATTCACATATTAAACTGGGACTAGCGAGTGCTGGGTTCTATCCCAGACTTTGCAAAATGGACAAGATATCACAATTAGGCTTGGGAGAAGTTGAATTTTGGAGGGTTTTTTTATAACTGTGATGGATAATATTGATGTTTATTTTAAGCTTTTAAAAGTTTTCGTCCATTTAAATTTTCACAGTGGGAAATATTTGGGGGTGGCTCAGAAAATAGGGGAGGACAGATGACAATTATTTAATGACAGTAGAAGTTTGAGATTCAAAAAGTTAGCTTTTTATAACCATTAAACACTAGTGGTCAACATCATATGTACAAAGTAAATATCCATAAATTAACTCTAATAAGTTTGCAAATTGCATTTTTCTTGCTCTGTTTAAATTTCTATTAGTTCAGATGGAAATATTTTTGTCAGTTTCTGTGTACAGTGAAATCAAAGTTTACTGACAGAAATCTAATCCTTCCATGCTTA
>ML685862.1:578078-597125 GCA_007922175.1 Pelusios castaneus
ATCCCTAGTCCAGCCTTGCTGGTAGGTATTACAGCTGTAACAGGTGTCTGTCTGTCTGAGAGAGGTCCCCATCCGTAGTCCAGCCTTGCTGGTAAGCATTACAGCTGTACCTTGATGTGTGGGTGTGTAAACCGTCCTGGGAAAAGTAGCTGCTGTTTGGAATAATAATAGTTCTGTCAGTTGCAATGTTTATTTCCCCGATAGGTAGCTTTGCAGCTGTGATCTGTTTCAATGATAGAAATCCCTTAGGAGGAACCACAGAAGAATACAGGCGAAACAATAGTTTCATGTCTGCATCCCCCAAACCCTTGTTGGTGAGGGATGGTAGGCAGGAAAGTTGTGGGATTTTGGTTTGCCCTTTTCTTTTTCATTCTTTTTCTTTTCTTCATAAAACCTTTCGGTGGCAGGTAAAGCGGATTAAATTTTTCTAGCCGAGAGAAAAGTTGGTCGAAAATCCTCCGGAAGGATTTCCATTCTGTTCCTATCCAAGGGCCAGTAGTTAGCTGGAGAGGAACTTTTCTCAGTGACAGTGGGAATCCTCACTGTCCTCCCCCCACCCCCAAACACCACACACAGTCCCCAGGGGTGGGAGACACCTAAAGGATGGGAACATGCACAAACTAAAAACACCTGGGATCATTTTTTAAAAAGTGTAGTTTTAAAAACCTTTTCAGTCTGTCTGTGTAATGGGATCCTCTAGCTGAAATGTGTCCAAATCATCGTATTGGCCTCCAGGTGTCGCTATGAGAAAGTGAAGTTGCTGCTTCCTGTTATTGGTCTCTGGAATATTTTTCTCCTCTGGCTTTTATTTATTTATTTTTAAATTTAGCTTGGAGCGTTTTTTTTTTTTTTTTTTTTTTTTTGGTTTTCAGTACGACAGATGTTTGGAACTGCTTATCAGATCATCAAAAGCATTGAGCTGAGAAACAAAGGGAATTTAACATGCAGATGATTTCTGCTGAGGCTGCTCCAAAAAAACCCAGCAGACCCTCTTTTCCAAAGTCAGGCGCATTAGGAGAGTGATCTGTAGAACACAAATCTTCATGGCAAAGGCTTTGCCCTTTAAATGGGGGCAAATAAGGATTGCGTGTACACAATCAGTTCAGATTAATTCCAAAATCAAGTTGCTAGACCATAAGGGTGGGGAGGGGATTTGTTTGTTTGTTTTTAGGGAAAAAAATGACCCTGCTTTGGACTATAAGACTTACCATGTAAGGCATGTGTACTGCAATTCAAATGTGATTGATTCATAAGCTTCACATACCTTTTCCCAGAGAATTATTTAGGTAGTTAAGATTAGGATGTAACCAGAAAGAAAGTAATGAAATCTGTCTTTAGAATAAATGTTGTAGAAATATACAATCAACATTTCTGACTCACATTGGGTTAGGAATTCCAAATAGTCACATAATTTGGGTAATAACCTTTGATTTATTTAGCTCTGTACTGTCAATCAGAATTAAGTCATGGAAGCCCGTTGTGGTAACGAAGGGAATAATGAGACATTTTAATGTGGTGAAAATTTGATTTAGAAAATATAAGAGGTAGAGGCGCAAAATATGCTGTATTTTCCCCACATTTTCACAGTAGCTCTGGAGAGCTCTGACTTTGGGAGCTGTCCCAGGTGCTGAAGTGAGCCAACTCTGCCAGGGATTAAGCTTTGCACTGGGCAATTCAAATGGAAGCCGGTGGCTTTGTTGTGCCTTGTTGTTGCTCAGTGAAGTGTGTTCGGATATACACCAGGCAGATGTCTGACCTTGGCCATTGAAAACTGGGAGTAAACAGAACGACTTCCTTTCTTTTGCAGCCGTGCTAGCTGCTGACTATCTGGGTGGCAGCGACAATAAGGCTGTCGCAGGACAAATTAATGCAGCTCTTGGCATGAAATCCCTAAAGGGGAAACACAATGTGAGGCAGGCACAAGGACAAGACTGGGTGAAAGAGTGCAGAGGTTGTGTGATTTGGTGATATATATGTGCAGAATCCGCTTACAATGAAGAGAGTGACTACTAAGTGCTGGCAAGTCTCTTGAATTGTAGTGGCATATGCTATTGCTGTTTGTAATTACGGGGAGCCTGCCAGGCAGTGCTTGCATGCAAAATCCTTTTGAGAGAATTTAACCTTTGATGTAAATTTCACACCGAGGCTGAAATTGAACATTCAAGCTCTTTTTTTTTTTTTTTTTAACCCCGGTGGAGGATTTTTCTTTTCTTTTCCAAATTTCAAATTAGTCAGTCCAACAGTTTCTAAGTCAGAGGTAGGAAATACAAAAAGGGCTCTTTGAGGATGTGAAAGAGGGTAAGGCATCAACTAGAAATACTGGTCAGATTTCTTTTTTTAAAAAAAACCCACAAGTTGTTTTATAATGTGGGTTAATAATTAGCCAGACTGAGAGTTTTTGAAAAGGCTAATGATCATGAGCATTTGTATATGTTAAAGATATTTATTCTTCATTCAGTATCATGGATTGATTATTATGGATCAATTATTTCTTAAGTATCGATACATTCCCAGTGCTGTACTAGATATTGCTGAAGACAGGGTCCTGGCCTTTCCAATCCATGTTATTGTTTATAGGCAGTATTTCCTCTTTACCATGAATTACTTTAGTACTAGAGGAAACTTGCATGTAATTAAAATAAGAAAAACAGACCTATAACAGTGAAAGCATCTGATTTGTACCCACAAAATAAAAAATGAGGACATTTCAGAGTTAAAATAGAAACTGCCCATCCTACCATGAAATAGCTGGCAAGAGTGAGTTGAGGCTATAGTTTCATCATCAAATCTGAACTTTTGTAAATGAGATAACACAGTTGTCTGGATGCAGTTGGTATTTTGGCACCTAAACTCACAGTATTTAAGTCTGGTAGCCAGTTCTGCACACCAAAAAAGAAATAAACATGTTCAGCAATTTGGCACATCGAGAGAACTCGTGTAAAACATTAATAAGTTTATGCCATTTTTCTTGGGTTTTTTTATTACATTTCTGTATCATCCTAAACCATGCTCTAATTTAATTATCTTTGTGCAGGTGAATCTCTCATTGCTTTCAGCAGGAGTATGGAACTGGGGCAAGCTATTAATATTGTAAAAGTGAATGGTCATGTAAACATAACCCAGATAACGTAATTGTTTTGCTATAAATGTGCCTTTTCAAATTAATTTATTTGGATATGGTACACTACATGTGAAAAATATAAGGAAAGTCCAGAGTGTTGTAATAGCAGAGTATAGTTGTGGCAATATAATCACTCTTTTTTCCTAAATGAAATTCGTATTTTCCATATTACCATGCATACAGGAGATCTTTCTAGAAGCTGGCTTTAGTCATCTTCCCCCCTCCCCCCCACCATAAAATAGAGCGTTTTCGTTTTTCCTAAGCTTACTTTTCTTTGGAGTCAGAGTGATTAATGAGTTTAATTTTTGCAGGCAACTGCCAGGAGGTGCTGAATAAGATATACATGCTGATTGTGTATAACCCTGTTCGTTTAATTACTGTAATGATAACAGTGCATTAATCAAGTGCATAAGAAATTGAGCACTT
Source organism: Pelusios castaneus (assembly GCA_007922175.1). NCBI lineage: Eukaryota > Metazoa > Chordata > Testudines > Pelomedusidae > Pelusios > Pelusios castaneus. Next base: position 581,626 of record ML685862.1, read on the forward strand.
CTCTGTAGTACAGAATATTGATCTATTTCATCAGGCATTGACTATTAAAATGATAACTACAGTAATCCCTTTAAAATTAAATTCCTGTTGATAAATTATGTGTTAAAGCATTTTACTGAAGAGTCCTATAGATTTCCTGTATAAAGAGTCATATGCTGCTTTCCTTTTTCATTCATTCTTCAGGTAAAACTCCCATTGAGACTGACTTTTTTTTTTTTTTTTCCCTGAATAAAGACTTCAGGATTGGACCAAAATTAATGTAGCGCTCATTTTTATTTTTAAATCTGGAATACTTTTTATTCAGTTGTATTTTGAATATTTGCCTAATTGTATAAATTGATGCTAATTTTTTTTTAAAGAAGCTTAGCCAGATTGTAGTTTTTTAATTTTCAGTATTGATAATTCAGATTGAGAATATTTTACGGAAGTGATCATTTCAATTGTGATCATTCTAAAAGATAACAAGAACTGAGATTGCTGCTTTGAAAAGTAAATCAAAGGTTACATATTTTATTATTATTCAGCTTGTTTGAATAATTATAAATAATATAGCCCTGAAAATATTTGACATTTAATATTTAAGATTTGCTAATACAGGCAATGAAAGTATTCATTTTTCAATCCATATTTTACTGTTGGAAAAGGTTTTGCTTCCCAGAAGAGAGTATCAAGGTCAATCTCTTCTAAGGGCTACACAAGAGTTGTAGAACAACTTAAATGTCAGAAATAGCTCAGTCCTTTCCCAAACAGATGCATTTTTTGATTTTATATATAGGGGTGGTCATGAATCAGTGTATAGTGAAGTAGTCTATATGACTACCAAAAATCTGTGTATAGATCAGATCAACAGTTTTCTTTCTGCAGTATTTGGAGCCTTATGATGGTCTCACCTGCAGCTTGTTCTTGGTAGGCTCTAGTGTGTTGGACGCAGTTATCCTCCTGCCATTGAAAATGATGGGACTGAGGCTACTAACATCCATGGAAGGAGGATTAGGTCCCCATTCCACCCATCTCTTGAAATTAATAAAAATGCAGTTTGGTTCTGTGAAGAGGAATAATTATACATTCATAAAGTTAATCTCTCTGGTTTGTCTGAATGTGAGTTAATTATATATTTCACTATGTAACTGAACACTGGATAATTTAAAATTACGGCAATAGCAGTTTTTCATGCATTGCTCTACAATTGTTGGATTCGAAATTCAGTGGCCTCATGATTTTTGTTGCTGGTTTAAAATTAACTCCCAATTCTGCAAGCCTTACTAACAGTGATCAGGTCCTTAATGCATTATGCATGCATTAAAAATCTGTGAGGTAGAATGTATTTTTAGCACACAAGAATAACTGTGCAAAGAGGTTGAATCATGGGACCAGTAGTAGTGAAATGCACAGTAACTCGGACCGACTCGAGTTAGAGTCCTAAGCTCAGGTCCTTTCTCCTGAGCTTTCAGTGTCTGGGAGGAATGTGAAGAGAAGGCACAGAGCCCCAGCAGGCAGTAACTTGTATTGCTTTTAAATGAACCTTCCAGCAGACTGAAAGAAAGATGCTGGTGGGCTCCAGAAGAAGCTATATACAACTCCATTGTCAGGGATTCAGTGAAAGGCAAGAAACGGGGAGGGAAGGGCGGATATTCAGAGCTTCAAGAAAGGTTTGTAAAGCTCCCCTGGAGCACTAAAGAAATGTAGTCTTCGGGAGTAACCTCATTGGTATAAAGGTATTTTAAGGATTTGGTTCTGCAGACTGCATTCTAGCAAATATCTATTTCCACCACAGTGACTTCAAGTTGCTTTTACAGGAGGTTTTTGCCTAAGTAAGGCTTGCAGGATGCAACTGGCAGAGTGCAGTTAGATGAATAGGTTTTCATACTGTGCCCAAGGGGTGGCATCACCTCCTATTTAGTGTTTTGCCATAGGTCACTTAGCATAGCAAGCTTTTTGCACTAAGACATGAACTATTTGTTCATATAGCCACTCCTTTGTTTAAAGCAGGGCTTGACAAAACCCAGATGCCAGGTTGCCATGGCGACCAGGGTTTGTGGCCTGGCTCCTAGCTCTTCTGTGGAAGTGCAGTGGAAGAGCACCCTCTGGTGACCAAAAATAAAACTGCTGGTGCCTATCTGGGGTCCAATTTTGTCAAGCCCTGGTTTAAGGCTACCTGTGTTTCTATTTATTAAGGGTTAGTTTCCCCCAATCTGAAGAAGAGCTCTGTTTAATTTCAAAACCATGTCTTTCTCACCAACGGAAGTTGGTCCAATAAAATATATTACCTCTCTCACTGTCTCTATTTATGAAGGGTCATTTTTGTTAGCTTGCTCATTTCTTTCTCGAGGTCATATAATTTGTCTGAAATTTGGTATGCTCTCTCTGTCAAGGAGTAATGCTATTTTCAAAGTTTCTTCATAAATACTTGAGCCATTTTCAAGCACAGGAGGAGTGTACGAGAAATTCATGCTCTCTGCTAAGAAAGACTTTGCTACTTTTAAAAAAAGTCTCACTCCCCAGAAGAAAGGAATAAAACCTTTTATTTGGTGGGGGTACAGGGTAAATTTTCAAAAGTGCTGAAGCGATTTAAGAGACTAAATCCTGTTTTGAAAACTGACAATCACTGGGACATAGGTTTCTAAGTCATGCAGGCAGTAGATAATGTTACCTCCAGTCCTTAGGCTGTAGTAGTGCCAGTTATTTATAAAGTGAAACTTTTACTTAATTTGGCTAAATTACCTGGATGAATTAAAAAATGCATTGTCCATTAGACAATATATCCATTAGATTATTCCAGTAAATCTAACATTGTCCTACTGGTCTAGTAGAGACGTCCATGTGTCTATAGTATAAAATGAATAGAAGAGTTCACAGAATAGTCAGTTTCTCCGGATCCTACTGGGAGTGCAAATGATTGTGCCATGAAAGAGAATGGAATGTAAGCGTTAATAAGTAGCGAATCATATAGTATAATCTGGCAAGGCGCGGAATGGATTACATTTGTTCTGTGTTTGTTGTGCAGGGGGGATGTCTGTGCACTCCCCTACTTCGATACTCATTGGAACAGCAGAGCATATTCTGTCCTCCATCCCTCTGTTGTTTAATTTTTGTCTGGTAACTTGGACCCGCTTTGGTATAAGGCCTTTTTATTATTTATTTATATAACAGTAGCACCTAGAGACCAGAACAGAGATTTGGGTGCAGTTGAGCTGGGCCATGAAGATCTTACAATCTCTAAACAGAAAAGGTTGCCAAAGGGTAGTAGAAAGAAAGTATGATTATGCCTATTTTACAAAGAGAGATACTGAGGCACAGAGGCATGAAGGCATTTTCCTGTGGTCATATCGGAAGTCTGTGGCAGAATTAGGCACTGAACCTAAATCTCCTGAGAGCCCAGTTCTGTATTGTTACTGCCCAACTTTCCTTCCTCTGTTTATTTCTTAGCTCTTTGTTTTGTGAGGCTTAGATTTTTCAGAATCCCGCAGAAAAACAAACACACACGTACACACTACAGAGAAACCTAATATTACTGCCTAGCAATATTCTTTTGTCCCTGGAGCTATTGTATTTGTTGGAGGTTTTTGCTGTGAGTGTTTCAGTAGGATGTTTAGAAACGCTCTCATGTAACTTGTCCTGTCAGTAGCCCTGGAGCACTCGCTTTTGGTCCTTGCTCAGGCTAAGCAAACAGAATACTCAAGATGTCATATGGAGGATGGATACTCATGAATATCTGCTGTATTCTTAGGAGATTTCTATAGACCATGCTCAGAAGTGTTTTAATTGCTCATGGTGTCTCTATTTTTTCAATTATTTTCCTCCAAACAAAGCAAAGACATTAAATTTACTAGTACTTACACACTTCTGTACAATTTTTCAACCAGTTATCTCAAAGGCCTTTAGAAATGCAGATTAGCACCGTTATCTGCATTATACAGATGGAGAATCTACGACAGAGAAAAGGTAAGTGGCTTAGGAAGTCAATGGCAGACCATTAATAGACCCATTTCTTCTGACTCACAGTTTGGTACCTCAGCACATCATTTGTCATGGCTTAATCAAGGAAGGCACTGAGCATGCTGGACCTGATCCTGCAGAGGGCTTATGCACATCAGTAGCCTCATCGACTCACCGAAATGAAGCATTTGTTTAAAGTTGAATATGTACTTAACTGCTTTGCGGAACAAAATCCAGCATGCTCAGTGCTTCTCAGGATGAGCCCTCAATATCAACAATATCCACCTTATGTTTCAAACGTCAGGTGTTTTCCTGTGGCTGCTTTTTAGGAAAAAATGTGATTAGAATAATTTTATAAGGCTTTTTCTTTTTTGTCAATAGGAACTGAAAGCATTTTGCCCCAACTTTCCAAGAAAGCTCAGCCCCAAAGAAATACCAAGCCAGGGACATTGCTTCTCAAAAATCTGAATGTTTTGGAAATGCAGAAGTATGTGAAATGGGAAGGAGAGAGTGAAAAAATGCTTTGTTGTGCTGCAGACATTCATTTTGGAGAGTTTAATACATACATACGTTTGTTATTATTTATTATTAAAATTACTTCTCACCCCACGACAAGCAACCTGCTGCATTTTGCTCATCTTAATTTGATTGCTATTTATTGCTAAATCTCTCCTAATGTTCCTGTAGCTACATATTCCATAATAAAATTACCTGCTTTTCTCCTACTTCCATTAGATACCTGACTAGAAAGAGGACACTTAAAAGATCAGACATCTATTAAAGTGCAGGTAGGAATGATATAGAGAGCCACGATGATGTTTCTATAGAACTACAAATGGCCTATGGTGAACCATGTCTCTCCAGTTCTCCTTGTTTTGCTGTTAGCTATAGTATTGATATAGTTCCTCATTCTCTCTCAGTTTTATATTAGGTAACACAATATCTATTGTTCAGGCGTTTGTGAGGTATAAGAGGGGCACCTGAAGAGAATTCTAAAGGGTACTATGATGCTTCAACATTATATCTCTAATAATACAGTCTCTGCTGAAACAGCTGTTTCATTCTCCTGCAAACCACAGGGTAAACAATTCTTGTCAAAACACATACAGTGATTCATTGCGAGGTAAGGCAATTAATGAAGACTGGCAAAGCCATGCTTTAAGGCCACAGTAACCTGATCCCTTTCAGTTACTTTGTTAAATGCTTCTTTGCTAGGGCTGCTTTGTATCTATAAACTAATTTTACTCAAAATACAGTTTTAATGTTAAATGTTCTAAGTTGCAACTTAGAGTGACCTGTAAGGAAGGCAAAATGGGTTCTGTTCCTGGATTTTTGACGGACCTGCTGCATCATCTTGATCAGATTGCTCTTCTCCCCCCCCCCCTTGCTTTTTCTGTTTAGAATGTAAATTCTCTGAGGCTTACTATCTGTTTGTAATAGAGAGAGAAGGTGGGTGAAGTAACCTTTTATTGGACCAGCTTCTGGTGGTGAGACACAAGCTTCTGAGCCACACTCCTCTTCAGGTCTGGGAAAGGCACTGCATGTCTCAGCTCCCACCATAGGGCCCTGATTTCATCTGAGGCCTCTAGGTGGTGCTGCGCAATTAAAGAATTGCTGCCTTTTGACCCTGCACTGTTGGCACTTCAGTGGCATGGTGAAATAACACTTGTGTATATATCATTGTAAAGGGCTTTGGTGTCCTTTGGGGTGAAAAGGATCCAAGAAACGGAAGATATTGCTCCACAGGTACCGTCCATTCTGTATGGAGCAAGGCTAACTCCCAAAATGTCTGATGGCTGCAGTATGTCACATGAGGTGCCATGAGTGGATAATCACTATAATGTACGTGTTCTTCTAGTACAGAAACACTAATAAGCATCTGTGGCTTTGGAAATGTCAGGCTGAGCCAAAGTGCATGCAATTAGGTAAGGATAATGTAACATATAATAAGAATATACATGATGCTGGATGAGTAGTCATCAGACTTGTACTTCGGCTGCTGAAGTGCTCTGTGTCACATAAAAGCAAGTGGCTGCTGGTTGGCTGTGGAAAAGATGCTGCTGCAAGATGTCAGAGATGGGAAGATGAATTAATGTGGTGTAGTGAGCAGATTAATCCTGGCGACTGTAAACGTACGTTTCAGGCTGTTGATAGACGGCAGTGTTGCCCGGGTTAAAAGTCATGCACTTATCAAATTAGAAATGGTCAAGGAGGAAAGACATGGGAGCAGATACGGAAGAGATGGCTGGCCTGGTGAGGTCCTCTCTTAGAAGATGTTTCAGGGGATTCTGCTTTTCAGTTTCTATTTTTTGACCCAGTAGTGTTGTTTGTTTTAGTGGAGTTTGTGTGTGTGGCTATTTTAGTGCCTTTATAGCATTCTAAAAAACGTTTTTCTTTGCACAGTCTCTTGATTGCTCATATTCTACACTCATGGGCGTGCCCACAGCAGAACCAGCCATTTACCATGCCACAGCTGTGTGTCTAAGAGGGCGGCCTCAGGGTCTGTCTACGCTGCAGCAAAACAGCCATAGCTAGCCTGTGTCAGCTGACTTGGGCTGGGGCTCTAAAATTGCATTACAGATGTTTGGACTCAGGGCCGTCTCTCACTCATAGGGCCCCAGAGAAACCAGGCTCCAGCCCAACCTCAAATGTCTTCACCGCAGTTTTATCGCCCCCCCCCCCCGTTCAAACCCCGCCAGCCCAAGTCAACTGACATGTTTCATTGCCCTGTAGACATACCACAAGGGTTAAATCCCAGCCACACACAGCTTAGCTACATGAGATTTATATGGGAGTTGCATGAGGGAGGAGAAGGGAAGGTGGAATCTACCCTGCCAAGACAGGACCAGCTGCAGGGCTAAAACATTGTCCCCATGTATTCCAACTTCAGTGCTAGGTGAATCGCATGATGGGGCCACTGGTTCTGTGTTAAATGTAGATTTAGTGACCTCCTCCTTCCCCATGGCCAATCCATACTGAAGCCTTCAGCCCTAGCCTGGGGCACTCTGATAGTATAGTGAAGGTGGCCCTATATGGATATCTATCTATGTACTGAAGCCCTCGTTACTAGGCAGGCCCACTTCACGCTTGCAGGGCCTCTTGCTTGGCTGCTGAGCCCAGGCCCCATGCCTATGGATGTAATCCAAGACTTGCTGTCAGAGTTGCAGAAAGGTGCTCCAGGCTCCCTACTCTCTTGGTGAATTTCACCCAGTGTGCATGGCAAGGGGGGCTGAGCAGAGGCTCCAACTCAGTGATTGTGATTCTGGATGTGGTCTTCCAAAGCACATCTTCTGGTTAACTTTAAATTGTCAACAGAGTCCTGTGGCACTTTTAAAGACTAATAGATTTATTTATCGCATGAGCTTTCGTGGGAGAAAATCCCACTTCGTCAGACGCTTTGAAGATAGGAAAGTTACAGAGTGGGAGGAAATTAAATGCAGGGGAGTGTATGACATAGCATCAGGTCAGGCTGTAACAGCAAATCAAAATAGATGTTAGGATTCAAAACACTGGGGAACAGCACATAGAGGAGGGGGAGGTCAAATCACTTGTTGTAATGTGAGAAAAATCCATAGTCCCTGTTTAACCCCAAGACAACTGAGTCAAATTTGCATATAAGTTCGAGTTCTGCAGTCTCTCTTTGAAGCTGTGATATGTTATTCATCTGTTTCAACACAGCTATTGACAAGTCGTCAAGGGAGTGAGCAGGGAGATTGAAGTGTTCCCCTACAGGTTTTGCAGTGTTGAAATTTCTGATGTCAGATTTGTGTCCATTGATTCTTTGGCGCAGAGACTGTCCTGTTTGTCCAATATATAAGGCAGAGGGGCGTTTCCGGCACATGATAGCATAAATCACATTGGTGGATGAGCAGGTGAACGAGCCCTTGATGGAGTAGGTGGCTTGATTAGGCCCTGTGATGGTGTGATCAGTGTAGATATGAGGGCAAAGTTGGCAGCGTGGTCTGTTGCAGGGCTGTGTTCCTGCTTTAGTGTTTCTGTTGTGTGATCTGTAGTTGCTGGTAAGTATCCTTTTAAGGTTAGGGGGCTGTCTGAAAGCAAGGAGAGGTCTGTCTCCTAAGGCTTGAGAGAGTGAGGGATCATCTTGTAAAATAGGCTGTAGATCTTTGATGATGTGATGAAGAGGTCTGGCTTGGGGGTTGTAGGGGGTGATCAGTGGCGTTCTGTTGTTGTTTTTCATGGGCTTCTCCTGCAGTAGTTGACTTCTGGGTACCCGTCTGGCTCTGTCAATTTGTTTCTTCACTTCTGCGGGTTTGTACTGTAGTTTTAAGAATGCCTGGTAGAGATCCTGAAGGTGTCTGTCTCTGTCTAAAGGGTCAGAGCAAATGCGGTTATATCTTAGGCCTTGTACACACTACAAAGTTATTGCGCGATAAAGCCCTTTAATGCGCAATAACAAACAGAGCGTACACACACAACTTACAGTTATTCCGCGTTAAGTCCCTTCTTTTTGCGCAAAATGTAAACCACCTAAACGAGCGTGGTTGCTGCTAACGCGGAATAGTTGTTGCGCGATGGCCAGTGTGTGTACGCTTATCGCGCAATGTGAATATAACGGAAATGGCCCACAATTCAAATTCCATCCCTTCTGCACTTCCGCCTGTACTCTATCGTCGTGACGTCATTTTTCCCGACCTCCTCTTCTGTCCCACGAATTTTTGAATTCACCACTCTCCCTTCTGCCTCGCTGTTCGGTGCTGCTGCCTCTGTGTGCTTCGCTCGCAATGTCGTCGCGCCGCAGCAAACGAGCTCCAGCCTGGACAGCAGCAGAGGTGATGGACTTGATCGGCATCTGGGGAGAGTCCGCCGTGCAGTCACAGTTACGTGGCAGCCGGAGGAATTTTGACATTTTCGGTCAAATATCCAAAGCCATGACCGAAAAGGGGTACGAGCGAGACACCCTGCAGTGCCGGGCAAAGGTGAAGGAGCTGCGGATAACATTTCACAGAGCCAGAGAGGCTAACCGGCGCTCTGGCTCCGCGCCAGCAACGTGCAAGTACTATAAGGAGCTGGAGGCGATCCTGGGCGGCGATCCCACAACCACCCCGAACTGCACGGTAGACACCTCGGAGACTGCACCCCAAACAGAGAAGGAAGCAGAAGGCGACGAGGCAATTGTGGACGAGGAATCAGAAGAAGAAGACTACGAGGACGGAGAGAACGGAGCCACTGACCCGGGGAGCCAGGAGTTATTTTCCACCCAGCCAGAAACAAGCTCCACTGATTCCTTCTCCACGCCTACCCAGGAATCATCAGAAGGCAGCTCTGGTAAGTCCCGTTCGCAATGTCCTCTATTCTAGGTGCTACAGCTCAGCGTAGACATGGTTTTTTTGCAAGGGGTTTTTGTTTTCGGTGTCCTCAGTTCTGTTCCTTACAGAACTGTAAAGGTGTTACTAGCATTACTTAAAAAGGTCATCGATGTATGCCTCGATTTCCAAGTAGTCGTTCCCTTTCAACTCACTGAACGCGTCATCCAAATATTTCCAGAGTCTTCTCTTGAAATTACATGGTAGAGCATTCCTTTGCACTCCACCATTCAGGGACACTCTTCCTTTCAGACTCGCAAGCACTCCTGCGGGCAACATTGCTGCGCACAGTCCTGCAGCGTAAGGTCCCGGCTTGAAGTCAGCAACATGAAGGAGATGCATTCTCGCTTGCAGAGGCACTCTAAGCAGTGTGAGATCTGCCTCTATTTCAGCCATCTCGGGCACGGGATCAGAACTTGGTGTGGCAATAGTCAACTCTCCGTTGTACTAGCTCTGCAACCCGTACCAAGCTTTGGGAAATCTGTTACCGCCCCCCCATAGGTCCCCTCTTGTGTATTGAAGGAATGTGTGGGGAGAACAACATCATTTGCTCCTGACCGTGGCGAGAACAATAGCGGCATTCTACATTTTTCATATCTGAACAGGAATGACCTTCGGTGGACAGTCTACAGCTGCAGCTGAGCGTCTGAGGAGGATAAGGCGGAGGCCTCGCAGGAGCAAGGAAGACGTCTTCCAGGAGCTCATGCAGTTCCATGAGGCTTCTGCGAGGGAGACAAGGCAATGGAGGAGGCAGTGCAGGCAGGACAGGAGACAGAGCAGTGCGAGGAGAGAGCAGCAGAAGGATGCCCTGATAGGCATCATGCAGGAGCAGACCAACCTCCTCAAGACCATGGTCGGTCTGCTACAGGCTCGCACCCCCCATCATCAGCCTCATATGCCTTTCAGTGCATCCACGCCACATTCCCCCCCCAGACAGTTTTTAGACCACCATGGACATCCATGGTGTAACCCTAACAGAACCCCTCCCCCAACATATGTAGTTGAGTCCCGCACCTACACCCACCTTTAGTCCCTACTCCCCTCAAACCCGAGTTTTGATCAATGTTAATTAAATAAAGTTGAATCCTTGTTAAACTTAATCAGACTTTCTTTATTTGTTTCATTAATTTAACATTAACGGTTTTTGATTCAATGAATGTTTACAGGGGAAAAACACAAAATTTCTAAAGCTTAATTTTTAACAGTTGAAACATATAGGAAATGGTTAGTAACTATATTCAAAGGTACAATTTTAACCAACAGTACTAAAATGGGTTTTTAACGCATCCCTTATGCGAACTGCCCTTAGCTGCGCCCCCCGGATACCCCTCGTGTCTGGTTGCTGGTAGGCATTTTCCAGACGTTGTGCCTCAGTGGTCCAAGAGTTCCTGAATCTCTCCCCCCGGCTTTCACATATATTGTGAAGAACACAGCAAGCCGAAATAACTAATGGGATCCTGTCCTCGTGGAGATCTAGCCTGCCATACAGCGCTCTCCAGCGCGCTTTTAAACGGCCAAAGGCACACTCCACAACCATTCTGCATCTACTTAACCGGTAATTGAAACGCTCCTTGTCAGGATCCAACTTCCCGGTGTACGGCTTCATGAGCCATGGCATCAGTGGGTAGGCGGGGTCCCCAAGTATCACCACTGGCATCTCTACACCGCCCACAATTATTTTCTCGTCTGGAAAAAATGTGCCAGCATGTAGCCTTCTGAATAGTCCAGAGTTTCTAAAGATGCGTGCATCGTGCACCTTTCCAGACCAGCCAGCATTAATGTCCATAAAGCGACCACGGTGGTCCACCAGTGCCTGTAGAACCATCGAAAAGTATCCTTTCCTGTTGATGTATTCAGAGGCAAGGTGGTCGGGAGCGAGAATAGGGATGTGAGTCCCATCTATTGCACCCCCACAGTTCGGGAAGCCCAACTCATTAAATCCTGCGATGATCTCCCTCACGTTTCCCGGGGTCACCATCCTCCTGAGCAGAATACGGTTGATGGCTCTGCATACTTGTGACAGTGCCACTCCAACGGTCGAGCGTCCAACCCCAAACTGGTTTGCGACCGAGCGGTAGCAGTCTGGAGTCGCCAGTTTCCAAAGTGCGATAGCCACACGCTTCTCCACGGTCATGGCGGGTCTCATCCTCGTGTCCTTGCATCGAAGGGCAGGGGCAAGCTCCTGGCATAGCTCCATAAATGTGGCTTTCCGCATTCTAAAGTTCTGTTGCCACTGATCATCATCCCACAGCTGAAGGACGATTCGTTCCCACCAGTCTGTGCTCGTCTGCCGGGACCAAACACGGCGGTTCAGGCTGTGTTGCTGGTCCGCGAAACTGATCAGAATGTCCGTTTTGTTTTCAATGCTGTCATCATCCGAGACCGAGTCATCCGTGTCATGCTCCGAATCATAGCCAAAGGCAAACCGCAACAGAATCTGGGCTGTGTTCACAATGCTGAAGGCAGCATTCAAGATCACAGCTGAATCCATGTCGATTCTGAAAAGGCAGTGCCGAGAAGAAGGTTGCTTCAATTTGAAATTCGCGCTCGTTGCTATTGGCAACCGCTGGGTAGCGTCAGTAGCGGAATGCACCACGGGAGATGATACTGGGGACTCTGGGATACGTACCCACAATCCCCTTCGCTTTCCTGGAGGACTGCGCTCAGAAGGGGGGGGGCTTTGTTCCGTTAGAGCAAGCATAGTGTGTACGCGATCTCGCGCAACAACAGCCACGGGAGAATTAATGCGGAAGAGGATTATTGCGCGTTAAAAATGGTAGTGTGTACATAGCCTTAGGGCTTGACTGTACACAATGGATCGTCTGGTGTGTCGAGGATGGAAGCTCGAGGGATGTAGGTAACTATACCGATCAGTAGGTTTGCGGTATAGGGAGGTCTTTATGTGTCCATCGCTAATTTGCACTGTAGTGTCCAGAAAGTGGATCTCTTGTGTGGAGTGTTCCAGGCTAAGTTTGATTGTGTTGTGGAAATTGTTGAAATCTCTATGGAAATCTTCAAGGGCATCTTTACCATGGGTCCGGATGATGAAGATGTCATCAATATAGTGTAGGTAAAGTAGAGGTGTTTGGGATGAGACGTGAGGAAATGTTGTTCTAAATCGGCCATAAAGATGTTGGCATATTGTGGGGCCATGCGGGTACCCATAGCAGTGCCACTGACTTGAAGGTATAAATTATCTTCAAATCTGAAATGGTTGTAGGTGAGTACAAAGTCACAGAGGTCAGCCACAAGTTTAGCTGTGTCATCATCCTGGATGGTTCTTCTAATAGCTTGTAATCCATCCTTGTGTGGGATGTTAGTGTAAAGAGCCTCTACATCCATAGTGGCCAAGATGGTATTTTCTGGAAGACCATCAATGGATTGGATTTTTCTCAGGAAATCTGTAGTGTCTCTCAGATAGCTAGGTGTGTTGATAGCATAGGGTCTTGAGAGAGTCCACATAGCCAGATAATCCTGCTGTAAGCGTGCCAATTAAATTGTCAGTAGGCGAAGAAAGGATGCAGAGAATCCCAAAGAGAAGGAAAGCAGCAGGTGAAAGAAAACCAAGGAAAGACAACCAAGGGAGAAAAGGAAAAGAAGATGGATAAAGAGGGAATGCAAGAGAGTTGTGCTTGAAGCAGATACCCAAGGCAAAATTCCTCCTGGTGTCTAGTAGGCAGCCCTACCTCCTTCTCCCCCATGCTTAACCCAATCCAGTGACGATGTGAGGGATGGGCAGGTCTCCCAAGCCACCTCCATTTTGGGTAGCTTACATTGATACTGACGGGGACCTGTGGTTGTGTTCCTCAACAGCACTATGCAGGAATATAGGAAGGAAAAGTCTCCTTGGACACTCGACTCTTACTTATATGCACTTGTGTAGGGGCACTCCAAATGTGTCCCATAGAGTTCAGGGGAGTGACCTGCATGCTGTTTACATATCTTCCTTCTTGTATCTCCCTGGCTGACTTCCCTGTAAGTGTGTTAATTTGGGGTAGACGAAGGGAGCTGACAACACCAGCTCAGATCACGTCTTTGGCCTAAAAACACATGGAAAGCTATTTAAACATTCCCTTGATGTGATTATTTGAGCATATGGATTGAAATTCTCGTTTCCCTGAACATTCATAGACTTAGAAATGTAGAGCTGGAAGGGACTTAAAGAGCATCTAGTCCAGCGCCAATGGTGAGACAGGACCCAGTATACCTAGACCATCCCTGCCAAATGTTTGTAGAACCTGTTCTTAAAACCTCCAGTGACTGGGATTCCTCGGTCTCCCTTGGTAACCTCTTCCAATATGCAACAATTCTTATAGCTGGAAAGTTTTTCCTAACATTGAGCCTGAACCTCCCTTGCTGCAAACTAAAGTGGGTACTTCTTGTCCTCAAGCAGCGCTCAGTTGCTCTGAATGTTCCCAGAAAGCAAATTCAAAAGCACTGCAAGCATAGTCAAAATGATTAATTTCATAATTTGAACGAGTGCTTGTGGAAGAGTTAGGAGTGGTTGATTTTTCTGCAGTGCAATCAATAGCAAATTACATACCCCAAAGTAAGTTGTTAAAATCTCTCCTGTGAATACAGTGCTGCATAATTCTTTCTTACATTCTTTCATATTGTGGGAGACCTGCCTGCACCAAGATGAGGTTCTGTGTTTTCAGAAAGATGGCAGAATATTGAGGGAATGGGAGGATATAAAAGAAGGCTGCTGTTAGACAGCTGTTGAATATGCAATTTAATATAAAATTTAGGGAGCTGCAGTGTGAATCACCAGGCTGTGTTTCCCCTAAAATTTCCACAAAATGTTCTTCTTTTGTTAAAGACGGATTGTGCCACTCCAGCCTGGAAAAGTATAATTTAATTTGAAAGCATTTCTCTCACCTGATCTCAATTGGTGACGAGCCATAAAGGTTCTCCTTGGTCTACTGGCATTCAATAGATGAGAATTTCCTAAGGTGGTAAAATGACTAAAAGCACGCCATATGCATATTTTCAGAAAGGCTTCCGAGAAAGAACTCATCCAGTGCTCTTTTGGAGCCTACGTAAGAGGCTTTGTGAACATTGATTGAATGGGAGACTGCCAAAGGGACAGTAGGGAAGGGTAATACAATGTAAGGCCTTATATAGCAATTAAATTGAAGAACAAATAATGGCATACATGTAAGTGAGCGCTCCGACATCTTGCTGCCCTGTATTTACATTTTACAAAGCACAGTGCTTTTAGCGGTGGTGAGACGTAAATGGTATTCTGCTTTGGCTAGCAAACTTTTCATGGACCTTCTCATTTCAAACAATGTTTGAAATCAAGAGAGGCTGAGAATGAGATCAGTTTTAATTTATTTTGTTTTTTTAAATACTTAGTGTCTCAGCTAAGAAGCCTGCCTCCAGCAGTAAGCCATAGGGTATACCAAACCAATTACATTGTTTTACATCAGCTATTCTTGAGCAAGGAGTCACTTCAGGAAAGTTGCACTCTGTTCATGGATATTCCAGGGACAGAAACAAAAAAAGATGAAATTGCAACACATTTCCTCGGCTCTAGTGTCTTTAGAGGCATCACCCTGCTTTTCACACATGTTGACCAAGATTTTCAGAAGTGACTAATGACTCTGGGTGCCTCAATTTTTAGGTGAGGTGGTTAGCGCTTTCTAGAAATTGGTTGAGGTGGTTCCAGTTGGGAACCCAAAATAACTAGTCACTGTTGAAAACCCAGGTGGTGCTGCTTTCGGTGGAACAGATTACTAATGCCACTCAATGAACTTTGGATCAGGCCCTCAGTACAGATCTAGCACCCTTAGAACTTATCTGTATATCTCAACGCACTTCAGAAAGCTGAATCTATTCTCAAGAGCCTATTTTAATCTCTGTATATACGTAACCTCCAAGGATGCTCAATGGAATTATGCATGTCTTCTAGAGGCAAGTAAACGTTCTATGCTTAGAGAACGGAGCCACTTATAAGGGCAGAATAACATAATTCTCTCTGACAGATTGTTCCCTTGTCTGGAAATAGTGAGAATGAAGAGAATCTATCTGGGATTAGACGCTAGAACATTGTCCAATCCAAATTGTCTCAGTCTCTTTCCTGTGGTGACACTACATTCAGCTTCCTACAGACATTCAGCTTTCTCCAAACATGCCCATGGGGACATTTCCTTCAGTATTTAATAGGTAGTGGGACCTTGCTATGGTAGGAAGTGTGGGAGGGGCCTTATAATGGGGAAATTAGATTTTTAATATAAT
>ML685862.1:597135-683995 GCA_007922175.1 Pelusios castaneus
AATTTAGAAAAGTTTTAGTGGGGTATAAAATGGCAGCTGGGATCAAATTCAACACATCACCAATCTTTGGGTTGTCAGGGCTATTTGGCTATGTTTGTTCATGAAGCTGCCTGGATTGCTGTTTCTGGAGACTCCATGGAAAAAAATCCATAACATTAAGCAAAATTTCTTCGAGTAGACGCAGCCATGTATTTTTCCTAGGTGCATGCATGCCCCGGGCACCAGAGCTGGAGAACTTTGCCTAGGAGTGCCCATAGGGGTAACATTCATGCCATGTGGCCTTGACCATATATAGGTGATGCCATCCCAACCTGTTCAGTTCCTTCTCACCGCCTGCAGCAGAGTCAAAATGCCATGTGGTGTTTTTTCACTTTGTACTTTTGGTCTTGGTTTCTGAGAAAATTGTCTTGCATGCGGTAGTTAGTAGTACCTTAGCTTAAGTTTAGTTTAATATTCCTGGAGTAGCTGGTTGATCTTTGTGACTCTCTGACCAGGGTTCAAGCACCGTCTGTTGAATAGGGACAGGGGAGGCATCCCCAACAGTGATCCCCACACAGTGTGCTCCTATCTCAGGCCTGGTCTACACAGCCGCTGGCAGTCTAAGGGAGATGCACAAGCTACGTAATGTAGTTTGCATATCCCCTGTTGACTGATGTTAATTACTGTGCTATAGCATCTCCACTGTTCTGCTTCAGTCAGAGCCGCCCTCTGGTAGACACAGCCTTGCTGCTTTCGGGGATGGTGGTGGTGGGCTGAATTAATGGTACTTGGACAGAGAGCCCTTCTGGGATCAATTGAGCGGGTCTCTACAGCCAGCTCAGTTGATCCCGCTGCATCAATCCATGCAGCTGCCCCCTCTTGTGCCCATACACCAATTATGCTTTGCTAGGAATGAGACCCAGGATCTTGCAGGGCTAGAGGGTCTGAGCCCAGGTTAAGCTGGGTCCAAGTCCTACTGCTTTTCTGTGTTCAGCTGGCCCCTGCTTGACTCGAGTCCTTGAAGTCCTCCCAATATATCCGAGAGTTCCTAGCAGTAGGGGATCAGTGCTGCAGGCAGCCAACCCAGGAAGAACCCAGTTTCAATGAGAAAAAGGAATTAAAAAGACGTCGATGGCATTCTGTCAGCTGGTAAGAACATCTGGTTTATGAAAAACTCTGAAACAAACAGACAAAAATAAACAAACAAAAACATCTTCATTGAACATCCCGCTTTAAAAACTAAGAATGGCAAAGTTTCATTGTAATGGTTTGACAGCCCTGGAGATGGATGTTCTTAGTATCCTCAGAAGAGGTTCACACGGGTGTCTTCCCTGGCAACATGTCTCAGCCCAGAGGTGGAGAGCCCAGTTCTCAGATTAGATGTTCGTTCAGTATAAAGTCTTCTCAAACTGCAGCCATTCGAGCGAGACAGCCACCAGAAGAGCTAATCATGCAGCTTATGTCCTCAGGCTCCTTATGGGCACCTGAGTCCTATCGATAACATTGCCACAGTTATGAGGTCTGATCTACACTGTGGCGGGATTTCAGCAACAATCGAAGGGAGATGTGCAAGGTATTTCAAATACTTTGCGCATCTCCCTTCAACTGCCCCGCCTACTTACCATGGTGTCTTCAGTGCGCTGAGTTGAAGGGAAATGCCATCCCTTCGACTCAGCGCTACTCTACTTACTTGGGTGGTCTTCAGCGATCAACTTCCTGATTGGCTGAGCGGGTCTTCACAGAAGGGATCACTCGATTGGGAAGATCTATTAGATAGTGGCGAATTTGCTGCTGTCAGTGACAGAGGGTGGGAAAGAGAGATTCCCAACAGTGTACCACATCCCTAGAGGTAGCGTGTCAACATTGGGGAGGAGGGCCCTAGGCGCTCTTGGATTCACTTACTTTGACTTGGGTCTGTACACTGCAGTGTGGATGCCAGAGCCCTAAGTTCAAGCATGGATCAAACGAATGATTTTCTGCAGTTAAAATGCAATGTAGACCCTCAAGGTCAGGGTTCCCTGATGTGGGTCAACAGACTCAAGTTCCGCTTACACTGCTATACAGACATACCCAAAGAGGACTTCAGGGGGGAGATTCTTGGGGCTTAAGCAGCACCTTCTGGAGAAGGCAGGGAGACCTGCTTCAACACTAGGGCCCTCGTCTGATCTGTGATCACCTTCAAATACGGCAAGTGATGCTGCTCCATGCTCAGGCGCTGCTGTTTTCTCCAGGAGGAAGAATGGTTGTTCCCCCTCCTTTGGTGCAGCAAGAAAGAGGTCCCATATAACTAATCAGAACCATTCTAGGACCTGAAGAGACTCCTCCTCATTTTAAGAGGAGAGCTGACCAGCACCATGCTGCCTCCGGCTTTCAGGGACTGAGCAGCTCTATCTAACTGGTTCCCAAGAGCACTGAGACCCTGTACTATTGACTGCAGTTCAGGCCATGGGGAATCTGCTGAGTCCAACGCCAATGACGCTGAACCAGCGCCAACTGTCTCCATGTTGGTCACATACCAGGTAGCATCAGAACTTCTTTGCCTCTCAGTCCTGGTCTCCCCCCACTGGTTAGAGAGGTTGCTGGGGCCATAGCTTCTACCACCAGGTATTTGTGGCACCTTCTGGGCCCATCACAGAGCTGGTGGAACCAGAGCGCACACTCCCCAGGCTACAGACCATCATGGCCAGTCTAGGGCTTTGGTGCAGGTGAGCCAGCGCTGGGGAGGAGGGGTTGGGGCTAGAGGCCAGCTGCAGCCTGGCTGGTCGGCCCCTAGGGATGGTTGGGCCGACTGGTGCACGTAGTTCAGCTTCCGGTGAGGCCCGAAGGCTGCGCTGAAGGCCGTACCGCACGCTCCAGTCAGCCCTGCCACTCCTGGGGGCCGACCAGGCATGCAGCAGCCGGCCCACCCCCAGTGGCAGAGTGGCCAGCTAGGGTGGGGCAGGAGCGCAGAGCCCTGCCTCTGGGCTGGCCCACCCCACCTGTGGGGGCGGACCGGCTGGCCCAAGGGCAGGAGCGCGGAGCCCAGCCTCTGGGCCGGTCCATCCTGCTCCCCCATCCTTATGCTGGCAGGGGGGAGGGCCCCCACACTGTGGTGGGCCCTTGGGCACAGGCCCTGTTGGCCCATGCGGTAATCCACCCCCAGACAAAGATCTCCAATTCCAGTGTGCATGGTGCACCTACACTGAAGTACAACACACGTCTGCGTCACATTAGGAAGAACAACTGTTAGAGATAGCTAACCACTTTTTTGTCTGATTTACTAGCAGCCTGATGATCTGTTTCTTAGAGAACCCCCCCTTCCTGTGGGCCAAACACTGCCCTTTTCAGGAGAGAGACACATGGTGCAATGTTAATGGATCTCTGCTCATCATAACCGCAGTACAGCAGGCACTTCCATTTCCTTTCAGCTGTTCTGTGCTGGAAAATATGGCTGTGAGCATTTTTCTCTTTTGCCTTTCAGTTGTTATGTACTTCTATGATTTTGTTCCTCCAGAGTGCTTTGTTCTGCCTTTTCTATACAGAGCTTGCTTCCTAAATGTTTCTTTACCTTAAGTATCTTTGACTATCTCACTAAATACAAATGGAGGATCCTGGTTAATAGGAAAAAGAACCAGGGCAAATGTCACGTAAGCATTTCTTTTATCCTGCAGAATGCTGTTTGAGTCGCTGTCAGAGGCCCTGAGGCTTCTCTTGAACATGGAGTATCTAAGTCACATTTATTAAAATGGTCAGGATTACTGCAGGTAAATATTTTGTCCTGTCTTAATAACACACAGCTATGTTTTCAAAAGTGCTCCATGTTCACCCTGCTCTGATCTCAGTGAAACTCAGCCAGCAAATTCCCACCTGTGGCACAGGGACTATGCAACATTTTCTAGACCAATACAGTTACATCTTCAAATACAGTGATGGGTGTTATAGAATGCCTCTGTGTGTGTTGTTTCTGTGTGTATGCACATGCACGTGTGTATACATACAAACACATATATTCTTAAATCACCTTTATCTACAAAAATAAAATTTAGTGAGTTCAATGTACAGTGATCATTTCTTTTTCTTAACTACCTCACCAATTATTCCAGCTCTCTGGTAGTGGGAAGTACTAATGTACATAAGAAACTTAAGCCTTGTTGAGAGTGGGGAAGGAATGGGAGGCATTGGATGGGACAGGAGGAGTAGCACTATATGGGAGTTACATACCTATGGGGTGGGGTGGGGCAAGAAAAATTTGTTAACCATTTTATGAGAATGGGAGCCTTACACAAAGCAAGCTGAGGTGGGTTGAGCCGTGGACACTCATTTTCGGTATGTTCAGTGAGTACACTTAAGTGGTGGGGATCAGACAGGCCATCACCAATTACATCACCTCAGTGGCAGAGGGAAGGGAGTGTCCCTTTACAGTCAGCAACCTGTGTGTTAGCCAAGCGTACCGTGGACAGAGCTCACAGCTGAGACTCAAGCCATCTGGCTTTCACTTCATGTGAGTCAGAAGCTTTGAAAACACTGTGCAAAGTTGGACTGCTTTTTCAGAAGGTTTTGGCTTATACAAAGCATGCTATCTGTGATAATGTGTCTGCTCTGCACTGAGGATAAAGTGTTCTTACTATATCCTAAAATCTTATTGGGCTTTCTAGTCTTGATAGGTTTTCTTAAGCCCTGGACTCAAAAATATTGCAGTAGAAAAGCTTCAGCCAACAAAAAGTCAAAATTCATAGGCACCAAAGTGTTTCTGTATTGCTGTAAGCATTAAACAACGAAAGACAATTTATACTCAGTAAACAAACTATATATATTGCTGGTTTGAATCAATGGGGCTCCTGCAGGTTCAGGAGTCAGCCTGCTTGTATGGAACTGCCTTTTGCTGGACCCAGTTTTCTCGCCTTCTCCAGATCTGGCCACACCAGATCCCCAGAGTCTTCCCTTTGGGGCTTCTCCTTTTCCCATGTCTAGACTAGAGAACTCACAGCAGCACAGCTGTCGCGAGGCAGGTGCTGCACTATAAAATCTCCAGTGTACCTCTCTATGCCAACAGCAGAGAGATCTCTCATTGCCATAATTAATCTACCCACCCCCATGAGCCGTGGCAACTGTATCAGCAAGAGAAACTCTCCCTCCGACATAGCACAGTTCGCACTGGCACGTATGTCCATGTAACTTATGTTGCTCGCGAGAGTGGAATATTCTCACCCCTGAGCGAGACAAATTTTGCTAAAATAAGTGGTAGTGTAGACGTAGCCTAAATAGGGAAGAAGTCCCACGGCAGCAAGAGGCTGTTAACAGGAGATGGTGGCCATTTTGAATAAAGGAAAATTTGTGAGTTGGCGGCCTTCATCATGTTCTCATGTGAGGGGGAGGAAACACCCCAAAATCACTAGATTTGGGATGAAATCACAAGCGTTGGCAATACTGAATTTCCATGTCTTGAGTAACTTACAGCCTGTAAATATTCCTTAGATTTCTGCCACAAGTAAGAACTTGTGGGATTGGCTATTAAAACAGAACTGGAGAGAGCACTGGAGAAGTGGCAGACTGCCAACTTCCAGAGTTTTCCTAGCATTAAAACTGACGTTCTGGACCCTGTGATTCTCAATGAATAAACAAGAAACCACTTCTTCAGAAATGCTGTACAATATTCTGCACTTTGGAAATACTGTATAGTACTCTCGGACAAAGGGAGCAGAAGTCTTCTGGCCTGGGCTGAAATAAAAGTTCATGAAATGTTGAGCAAAAAGTCACTTGCAGGCCTGATGCTAACAGCAAGCTCATTGGAGCCTGATGCAGAAGAAATAAATCAGAAACTGTTCATCTTTGCAGGGACCGACTTTCTTTGTATATCTCCTAGCATAGTGCAGCTCTGCTGGTCTGTTACTGTGTCTCCTAGGCACTACTATGATATAAATAAGAGTAGTAGATTGCCTATGATCAGTGTGTGTCTGAGTAACTTGCGGTGTAACTTCCAGCCTCAGAGATGAAGATGTCTTAACTTATGACCTCTCCTTGAATTGTTTGCAGCTTTTCAATGCATAAATCAATATTTATGATGCCCATCTCACTCCTTTTACCCAAGCGGTGCTTCCTAGCTGTTGCCTGATATCACTCTCCCAGGCCACTAATTGTTGATCCTTCTTTTTTGTTTTCCCTGACACTTAAAACAGTTTTTTTTCTTCCCTTGCCCCAAATGACCTTCCCGTACTCCTTCAAATACCTTCTCAAAACACATTACTTCTGCAAACCCCTTCCATTGATTGCCTTAAGCTCATATTGACACCCGGTGTCTGTGTGTCTGACCGGTTAGGTCTGTACAGGATTGAAATAAGCTTTCAGGGGCATAGAGGTCTGCTCTCTCTATGTTTTGTATTTTACTGATTTCACAGATTTTAAAGCCAGAATGGAGCAATAATCTAGTCTGACCTCCTGTGTAATACAGGTCATAGAGCTTTCCTGAATTAATTTCTCCGTCAAATTGAGTAGCTGTGTTTTGAACCAGAATGTATCTTTTAGAAAAAATCCAGTGTTGATTTTAAAATTTCCAGTGGTTGAGACTCCACCAGAGGCCTTAGTGCGTTCTTCCAATGATTAATTGTCTTCACATTTTAAAAACTTTTTTCTAGTCTAAATGTGTCTCGCTTCTATTTCCATCCCTTGGACCTGGTTGGAGCTTTGGCTATTGAAGTGAATGATCACATTTTGGATCCCCATGTAGGTACTTACAGATATTGGTATGGCAGCAGGCCCATGGCTGGTGCTTAATAAATGCACAGTTCATGTTACTGCCACCTTCTTCCTCACTTTTCCACATTTCTTATCTATTGTCTTGTTAGTGTGATGAGAAACCTGTCTTGATTCTGTATAGATTCATTATGGAGTCATATTATCCTAATTTATTTCCTTCTTCTCCCCATAATGTACAGCTGTTGTCATGATATTCAAATGAGGATTAATTCACACCACTGAGGACTAGCTAACTCACTCTTGGCCTTTGGGAACGATTAGAATGGAAATTCTTCTAAAGGATATTAATCCATTTTGAATAAACTGCCCCTTCTGCTAGAAGATGTCTGCTTTAGCTTTGCCAAAAACTTAAGGCTGAGACTGTATTACTCTGTAAAGCACTATAAATGAAACATTATTTTGTAAAAAAGAGTGTCACTTAAACACTAGAAACTCAGAAAACTTACAGCTTAATCAGACTTCAGCCATTGTTGATGGGCTTGTGTGTGTAAATCCGCTACCTAAGTTCAAAGGGAAAGAGAGGAAGGAGTTAAAAACACCCATGTTTCCAAAGCTAATAGACACAAGAGGTCAAACAGATGGGGCAGGGTATTGGGGGGGGGGGGGGGGGGGGGGGGGGGGGGGGGAGGGGGATCAGAGGCAAGCAGGTGAGAAAAGGTATGAGTGCTGGCTAGTCCACATGACAGGAATAGCACCTTCCTTCCTCTGATGTACCTGATGAGCTGGATTCCACTTTGGAGTGTGTAGATTTTGGGTGGGGAGGTCTTCGGCTTGCACTAGAAGTGCACATGTGGTTAACTTTGGGCAGATTAAGAGTGGGTGTTTAAACCTTGACTACAGATTTCCTGAGGGCTTGATTTATAGAGATGCTCCTTTCAGCTTCGGATATCATTGTGGATGTACAGCAGTGCTGAAGATTAGAGCTTGATTTTTCAAGCATTTTCTTGTTTTTAAGCAAACAGACCGCCACATTCTGCTAACGTGACAGCAACAGGTAAAGGATTGGAGAAGGAAGACTGCTGGAATCTCAATGATAATAAAAAGAACAAGCTTTGTTGGTGTATTTCCCAAATACAAAGCAGAGCGGACAGTTGTGCTGCTAGCTGAACACAGCACGGAAAGTGGTCTCAGAAAGAACACAGGAAACCACAAATGACTGTCACTGCAGTCTAGCAGTCTTAACACACATTAAACGACACAGAGCCTAACACTTAAAATAATCCATCTTCTTGAATCCTCTTAATGGCTCGTAAACAAAATATGAAAAGACAAAATCCGATGCACAATACCAGAATAGTAACAGCAATACCTAAGGCTATTCCAATGGTTATTCCCTGAGTTAAAACAGAGGTGAGGCTAGACTCGTTCTGCATCACAATTTATCTACAAAGGAAGTGAACTGGTAAATGGAACCTTGGATTCACATACATACCAGAACCATCAAGCAGGTGACCAGCAACAGCATGATGAGTTTGGGACGAAGGGGGTCAACACGACACAGGCCGGCACTTTTCGGGAGGGCCTCCTACTGGCAGGTTGATCAGGCCTGGCAGTTGACAGGCGGAGACTCTCGTCGTTTCATGTGGTAAGGTTGGTTTTATTGCCTAGGCCGTTTCCTGCAGGGGTCGCGTTGGTCTACGATTGGCCGGTTTTTGTCGCAGTAGGAAGGGGGGTGAAGTGCCGCCCAGTCCTCTTGTCCTTTTTGGGCACGGGGCAACTTCTACTGACTTTCCAGGTTCCGGGCTAGAGCCCTCTACGGACCCATGGGGGGGGGCAAGCATGGGCAGCCATGATTAACCAAGTGTGTGACACACACATATACATGGCCTGCTGATTCCACGTACACCTTGGGCGAGAGGGTTAACCCACCCCTAGGAAAACCGAGTAGGGAGTAAATTAAGGATCCAAATTAGGCAGTGGGTGGTCACCAGCTAGTGGGTAGTGGGGCATATGTCTGAACCGAGGGGAGGTCCCTTTTAAACATACATGTCAGGGTTTCCATTATGTGGGAGGTGGCAGCCATTTTATGGGGCACAGTTTGGGCAAGTGACATAATGTTGCAAAGGGCAACATTGTCTTAAGATGAACTCCGGCTCAACAAAGTTTCAAGTCTTGGAATGACCAGTGGAAACAGCAAAGACCAAATAGCTCATCATGTCTATCTCCTGGCGTGCTGCAGCAGGAGGGTTCCTTCCAAATTTCCAGTGTTTTGTCCAGTCTAATTTTAAGTGATTCAAACCATGGGCTTCTCGGAAACAGCCTGTTCTCTGCTTCCTTCCATCCCCTGACCTTTGAAATTAGCATAAAAGTAAATCTGATGGAGAGTCGTACAGATTCTCAGTCCACAGAGTAAACCCTCACTGATAGCATGGAATATAAATTGCTCAAGTAACAAAAGTTTCATTTGTCACCATGACCCAGGTTATGGACCTTCAGCTTGAAAAAGATCAAGCTAATATTGTATACATTAATCTTTGGTGCATTCAAAAGGCACTCATGACCATGGGGTTGAATCCTCACCCCAGTAGGAGTCTTGCTATTGACTTCAGTGGAACCAGGATTTCTTCCATGTTGTCTAGGTAGGCATCATTAGAGGGACGGCTGGAAAATGGCATGCATCAACATCTGATTTGCTTGTATTCTGCCGTTCTCCAAAATTGCAGGTCTCTGCATCTGCATTTAGGGTAGTGGACTCCTTCCCTTTAAGGGTCTGATCCAAAGCCCATTGAAGTCAGGGGAAGTCTTGCCATTGACTTTAGATCAAACGCCATAAGAGCTTGGTTTGGTACTTCAACACCGGATGTATTTTTAGTATTGTACCACCTGACATAGTCATACTTAAGTACAATATACTCTTCCTGCTTGTAAAAAATATCTGTGTTATCTGCTTTCATGTGCTTTAATTTGTCTTTCAGATCTAAATGCAAAATTTCCATTCAGGGACATTGTATGGCTCTGCCTGGAGGATGTAGGTTCAATGAAGTGAGTGAAATAATCAGATCATATGACTGAGGTCTTCCTCTGTGTTGGGTGCTGGTCTTCATTTTTCTTAACTGTTCAGAACAAGTATCTGCAGCTAAATCAAAACTGCTTAAACAAAAAGAAGCAATACATATTGGTCAAGTGAACTGTATTGCCAGACTATGGAGTTGTTTAATTATCATTTTGCCTTTTAAAAAATCAAAAATTAATTGAGAGGAGAGCATTTTTTTCTGAAGTATCAGCTGATCTGTCACACTATCATGCACCATAAATTTCTGGGTCCAGATCAGAAAATATATATTTTATTGATGTAAAACTATCATTTATAACAGAGATTGGTTATTCCTCTTATAATGTTGGTCTTCACACTGAATGTTATGGGCTAAGTTCACTGTTGGTTTAGGCAGATGTAGCTCCGTTGACTTTCATCCATTTATCCCAACAGTGAATTTTGAGCATACATACTGATATATAGCACCTTTCAGCTGAGGATCTGAAAGCACTTTTGAAACTACTGAATCTGAAAATAGCCTAGTTAATATGTTGGCGGATGCAGGAAATGTTAAAGATGTTCCTGCAAAACCCATTTTGAAGTGGGCAGTGTGTCTAAAGCACATTGTGTGGGGAAAAGGAGGGGTGCAGAAATTACTGTAACGTCATTGCACCATTTAGTGGTGCAATCATTGTGAGACTAGATTTGCTGCCTCAGTGGCCGTCAAGTCACCAGTATATGCTGAAGCTTAGAGAGAAACCACTGGTGTCCCAAGACAGCCTGATGTTGGCATAAGTTTGATAGGCAGTTCCTGTGAGAATCATTTTAAAATCTTGTCAGTTTCAGGCTGCTGCAGAGATAGCATTTGCAGAATGTGCCTGAGATGTTCTGAGGAATAAAAAAGGTTAGGATAAAAGACAGGAAACAGACAGATGAAGGTAAAGAGAGGGGAGATGCAGAGAAGTGGGTGTGCGTCATCACCTTGTACCCTAGGAACAGTGCTGGCATGTGTGTAAATCATAATGAATTTGTCAAGCTATATGGTGATTTGCAGCCATGTACCAAATCTGGGATTAGAGTAAATTGGGAAAACTGTCAGCCACATGGCCTGAAATCCATTCCTCTGTCATGGCTTTAAGACACAAAAATGCAATTAAAGCAGCATGAATAGCAGAAACAGTATAATTCCCCAAAACAAAGATTGCAGTGCTTCTCTGTCTTCCAGATGTGTCTTCAGAAGAGCTCACTAGAGAAGGCAAATCCCACAAGTATTTGTACATCCCCCAGATGTAGATTTAAAGGTCAAAGGACCTATAAGAACAGCCAGTAATGAATGGTACAAGCAGATATGTGAAAAGAAGGCCCAGCGGAGTGTTTTTTTGTTTTTTAAAAAGGAGGGATGGAAATGGAAACAAAAGAGAACTCAAGAAAAAAAGATAAGTAAAATAGAGCCCCATTATGCTTCCCTCCTTTCCCAAAACTTTCTGTAGCATAAAGAGCAAGGCTCAGTGGATCGCTAAGGTTTTGCCTGCATTATAGAAATGTGCACCATATGCCTAATTCAGTCTTGCTGAGCAGGAATTTAATTGCACTATGTCAATGTCAATTGCACTAGTGGAAGCCTTGTGTTACGTTCTTGCAACTTCCCTAATACAGACAGGGCCTAAGTATCTCTTTAGATCAATGAGACCATTCTAGTACAGTACAACCTGCCAGCCTGTTGCAAACTCCAAAAGCTAAAATAATCATGACTCAGACACACCAAAATCATGAGATTGACCCAAAACACATGAGATTTTAATATATATATAAAAAAATCATGTTCATTGATATATCTTCTGATCTCTCATCAGCGTGGGAGACACAATTACAATGTTCCCTCTCTTGCACATAGAGTGAACCAGGCAATTTTGGCTCCCGTTGTGGGAGCTGTCTCTGGAAGTCTGAACTAAGCTCAAATTATACAAATTTGTGCAAAATCCTGCCTGGTGCTGCAGTGTTTCCACCTTTTCCCATAACCCCAACTGACCATTGACTGGGTGTCCAACATCTGCCCACTCCCAGCCCTATGTCCTTCAGTACCAGATCAATGAGTTCTGCCGCTCCCCAGCCTCACATCAGTTCTGTGGCCTCGCAGACCCCCATCAGTTACTTTTAGGCCTTCAGTCCCTGGCACTCATCACTGCTGCACACACCTGTACCGA
Source organism: Pelusios castaneus (assembly GCA_007922175.1). NCBI lineage: Eukaryota > Metazoa > Chordata > Testudines > Pelomedusidae > Pelusios > Pelusios castaneus. Next base: position 609,025 of record ML685862.1, read on the forward strand.
TCCACGTCTATGTGGCTCTGCTCCTTCTACAGCTATGCACTTCATACTCATCAGCCCCTAGCCTGGGGTTGTCTTCCTCCCTCCTCAGGCCTTCTGCTGTAGGGCTGGTGAGGATATGGGAGGGCAGGAGCAGGAGTCAAGTCGATAGTCACAAAGCAGACCTGAACTCTTGGGTTTTTCTGCTGCTTCCTTCTCCTTTCTTGAGAGAATGGTATCTCTTATCCACCTCCCGAACCCAAAGACATCCGGGTCCTGGGGGGAGGGTGGTAGAGCTCTCACAGCAGTTATGATTGGCTGCTCTTTCCTAGAAGGTGGGAATATAAAGAAGGCAGCCACTGAGGGGGCTTTCCCTTTGACTGCTCTGAGAATTGATAAATGGAGCTACTGGGAGTCAGTTTGCAGCAGAAGCCAAATCCCATTGTTTACAGGGGCTGGTGATGCTGATTTACCAGTAGCCCTGATTCAGCAAAGCACTAATGCACAGATGTAAATGTAAGCATGTGTTCAGTGCAATCTCTGCTCTGGAAAGCGCTTAGTCATGTGCTTATGTCCCACTGCCTAAAGCACTGTGCTGATTCTGAGTAAGCGATAACAAACTCGTGTTCTCTGATTAGTAAGTGGGAGAAAGGAAAATCTGTTTTACAGACACCGTGAACTTGAAATTCACACGCTGTATGAAAATTGTCTGAGCTTTAATTAGCTGTAACACATTGGATCCCCGTGACAGAGAGGAATTAGCAGAGTAGAAAATCTTTCTCTTTCCTCAGCTTGTGCATTTTGCTCTCCTGTCTTCACTGCTTCGTGGTTGGCCAGTTGCATTTCCTGCCTCACACTCTAGCATGATGACCTCGCTTCCTTTACACTGCTCTGAAGGGAGCTCATAGTCATTCTTTTCTCCAGATTCCTGATGTTCTTCCTGAGTTTCGGGCTGGGAGGGCATCTCCTTTTCCCAGGGAAAGCTGCAGTGGAGCTTGGGAACAAGAAGGGTGTGTGGTGGCAAGGAGACATCCTTTCTCGCTGCCCAGTCTCCTGGCTGTGTCTGTGGAGCCTTGGGGTGCAAGGAGTCCTTCCACTGTGCAGAGCTGTAGACAGTCCTGTTATTCAGTACCTGGCCCCAAGCATTGGGCTGGTAAGCTGTGGGGCAGGTGGTTTACTGCCCTTTTCTCTCTTTGATTGCCACATGGGGCTGGGGAGCAACCAAAGCTAGGGGAGCTGTACTGAGCCCCACCCCAAGACCTCTGTGCAGGACTGGGGAGCAGTGGGAGCCTTGTGGAATGGGATGAGGGGTCACTCAAGCCCCTCTTTCCCCAGAGGAGTAATGGGAGTTTAGCTCAAACTTGGTACCTCTGAAGAGACTAGCAGACAGGCACACGCACAGCAGGAAGAGACAGGAGACAGACAGGCCTAACGGAACTGGGACTTAAAACACCTGGGTTCTCTTCCTGGCTCAGCCAGTAGTTTCTCTGTGCCTCGGTTTCCCCATCTGAAAAATAATGATACTGGCCTTCTTTGTGATCTGCTAATGAAAAGCACTAACTAAGAGCAAGATATCATTATTACAGCCCATTTGGTGGTGTTCTCTGACCTGCCTCTGCTCCCTTCCGTGAGGGACCTCGTCAGTGGAGCAGAAAATCTGGTGTAAAATAATTATAAAGGAATTTTTAAAAAATGGGCAGACTGTGCTATATGCAGGTTGCTCTGTCGGGAAACTGAGCTCTGCAAAAGTTATCACGCTTGAAATGCAAGTTGTCAGTGTGGCGTTCTCTCTGTGGATCTGCTGAAAGAGTCGGAGGCCAGTGTATGAGAAAGATGTTTCTCTACTGACATTAACACCCAGCCGGTAACAAGCTTGTCTAACTGGGAACTAGAGCCGCTCCAACGTAACTGAACTCCTCAAGGTAAATGTATCAACTTTCTAAAGCTGCTAAAGAGAGAAAGAGCTGAGGCACAGCTATCTCCTAAAAAGACACAGTCCTCCCTGTCAGTGTCCCTTTAAATCCATGGCTCACTTGGCGGCCACAACTGAAAACCCTTGTCAGTTTCAAGGAGTTTGCGAGACACTTTCGCTCTCTGTGTCACCTCTAAGGTGTACTATTCTTTCACAGCCTCTGAGGTAGCACTCCCAGGCTTGCAGTCATCTACCCAAGTCAGAGTTGGAATAACTTTTCAGCCACGTACTTCATACCTGCTGCCCAATCCAGAGTGAGCTTTCTGCATCTTTTCCCACAACAGCTCCCAGACTTTACCACCCAGAATACCACATGCATAACACAAAAGGAGTTGGGATGTACCACCTTCATGATATTAACAAGTGTCAGTACTATGGGTTCTCGTGGTGGTGATGTGCTTCAAACCAATCTGTGTGTCTCTGGGCATGGCCAGTGGGCCATCATTGTCAAACATACTAACTTTTGGTAAAGCAGCTTTTCACACATTGAAATAAGCATGTTCACCTGGCAGTCAACCAATCTTTTTCCAAGGAGCTGTAGGATCCTAAGATGAAAATGCTTTTTATGTTCAAACTATTCCTAAAAATAAAATCTCATCAGCAATAACCAAGAGAGATGCTAGGAGGCTGTGAAAGATAGAGCAATGGTGGTGTGAGTACAAATAAGGCGAGGCTTGCAGAGACTGTTAAAGGCCCAGAGAACCTTCCTATCAACCTCCCATGAGGTGCCAAAGTCATCCCTTAGGGTCCTATTGTGGATGATAAAATGCTTTATCAGTCCCAAGTGCCTCACCCTCGAGACAGCCAAGTGGTGTGAGGAAATACTTCACTGAAAAGATTGAAGTTTTCTGAGTCAGCGTGGAGACCCCTCAGATTCCACAGCCTTCCTGCCCATCCCCAGGCCGGCTGGTCCACCACCAGGGGCATGGTGGGCTGGCATGTGTTCGCTCCACTCCACTGGTGTGTGGTGCGGCCCCCAATGTGAACTTCCAGGGCCCATGGTCCTGGATAGTCACACCGGTTGCTGGACCGCAGGCCGGCCGGACCAGGGCTGGGACAGGAGTGCCTTCTGGCCCCAGCCTTTCCACCACCCCCCACCCCTAATGACGGCCCACCCACTGTCTGCCATGGTGGGAGGCAGGGGCCCCAGGTAGGGGGTGGGGTGGGGTGTGGTGGTGGGCAGCCTGGGGCCCTGAGGCCCCTTAATCTGGCCCTGAAAGGGTCAATTCTCTCTAGTCCTATTCAATGTCTACATGGAACCACTGGATGAACTGATCAGATTACATGGACTCAAGTGCCAGCAAGGAACAGATGGAACAAAAGTTCTTCACACCACAACCACGAGAGCCCAGTGTTTGAGATCAGCTCATGGATGAAATATAGCTGGTTGAATCTGAACATGAGCAAAACAGAATTGATGCTTCTGACCTCAGAGTGGCATGACTAACTGAGGTCAGGTTATCATTGCCCAGAAAGGCTGCAGTCCCCTAGCTAACCAGAAGTAGTATGAGATGCTACTGATGGATGCAACTATCTGAGAATTTAGTATTAGTGAGAAATCCAGGAGCATTCCTATGCAATGGACTGAACTGACCAATTAATTGTGGGTACACACCTTCAGCCAAAGGGGTTTGCACCATACTAGCTGCTTCAAATTGCCTCCTCCTGCCCCTGTGCTGGTTTCCCACAGACTACTGAATCCAGTTCCAAGTCTTGGTTATTTTCTTCAGGACATGCAAGGGCATGGCCCCCACATATCTAAAAGATTGATGGCTACTCTGGGCTGAAGGCCAAGTCGATAACTTTGCTCTTCTGGCACAACGTAACTTTCTGTACTAAGGCTATATTTCATCTTTGTGGGAGAAAGAGCTTTCTCAAGGGGGTCGGCCTGAGACTGTGGTATGATATCCCCCAGGATCTAAGGACAATTATAAACCTCACCATCTTCCATTCCAAGGACAAGGCACTTTTCATCAACCTGCTTTCTCTACTGCAAACACAGAGCAGTGTGTGCATTTTGAAAACCAAAAGACTCCACTACACACACACTGTTAGTCATGTCACGGTTAGCACTTAGTTGTTCAGAAACTGTGGTGATGAGACCCTATATAGCAGTGGTTCCCAACCTGTGGCCTGGGGCCAAAAGTGGCCCACAGAAGCTTTCAAAGTGACCCACAGCTCCCCTCCTGCTGGCTGCAGAAGGGAGTCGTTATCTAAGGACCCAAGCAGTGTGTGTCGCTGTGAGGCTAAAAGACTGGTGCAGGCTCTTTGCTGCAGCCAACGAAAAAGGAGATCAATGCTTCCCTCCCCATGACCGTAGCAGGGAACACAGTAAAGTGCTCTGCCTGGATCCATAGGTGCTGGATCCCTGCTGGAGCCAGCGAGAGATAAGTAAGCATTGATCATCTGCCCACCTACCTGCCTAGGGACCCAGGTGAAGTGCGCAGGGCTACAGGACACGTGGTTTTCCTGTTGCAGCCAATGAGGTGGAAGATCACTGAGGAGGTAGCATCCTGGCTGAGGATCTTCTGTTTGCCTTCAGTGGAGATGTCCTGTTGATGGAAAATGGTGGCCCTTGACAGTTGTAATAATGATATTTGTGGCCCTCAAACCAAAAAGGTTGGAAACCAGTGCTATACAGAATAAAATAGTGTGTCCTCTTAAGTTTTCAAAGTGGTATCCAAGGTCTGGGCCATGCAACCCGTAATGGTGTTAATGCAACAGTGGGTGCCTCTGTGGAAACATAGTGACATATTAATCCCTGCCCTTGAATGTTATGGGTCTGATCCTATGACCATCAAAGTAAATGAGTGTTTGACTGGTCCTATATATTCATAGTATGAGACTTACTGAACGAATCCTAAATTTACTTAACATATGCAGTAGCCTAGTTAAAATTCTTTGTCTACAATAGCTGTTCAAGAATATTGTGTGTTTTTATACACATTCCATTGTGTTGAAAGTTTTAGTAAGAATTTAGAACTCTCTCCTGTTTTAATGAACCATGATTGGGTGATCTTATACACAATGGAGAGCCTACATCAGATCCATGAATCAGGCAGAAAAATAGTCACTTTGCATTAGACAGAAGTGGATTTACATATGGAGATAGAGCATGAACTTTGTAAAATGTCTTTTGCACATGTTTATGTGAATGCTGAAAATGCAGAAATATCTTTTCAGCAGAAAAGCTAGTAGCATTCTCTCTCAACAGCAATAATAATATTGTGGCATGAAACAAATCAACATCATACAAGTTTTTATTTTTTTAAAAGAGAAGAAAGTTACAAATATATTTAAAAAAAACTTCTCAAATGATAACCTCAATATATTTAGGGAAGAAAAAGTGCTGTCTAATCTAGTTTTCTAATTTAAATACTTAACATATTTCCGTAACCTTAAAAGCTATTTAATTCTGTATAATTTAAGTTCCTGATTAGCCAGCTGTGATAAGTTTACAGCCCTGATCCTACCAAACTTTTACATACATGTTTAACTTTTGCTTTATGAGCAGTTTCATTGTTTTCAGTGGGACCAACCATAGTGCATAGTGTGAAGCAAGTATGTAAGACTTTGCAGGATTGCGGCCTATAAAAAATGGTTACTCTCCAATGCTCTAAATATGCCTGCTCCTGTTCCACTGAAGTCATTGGGTCTTGGGCTGTTTTGATGGATGGATGATCAAAACCTTGAGAGAATTTAGTGGGGTTCTGGGACCTTGTGGTGAGTCAGGGAGAGAGGGTCACTTTAGCGAAAAACAAAACCATAATTTATGCATATGATGATCAGGGCTGTGCATCTCTTTTGTGGAAGAAATGTGAAAATATACTTGGAACAGACCACTCTTCTGTTTTTTTTTTTAACTGGTAAAAGCCCTTAAGCTGCAATATACAAACCGCAAAGTGCACACCCTGAACAACATTTTGTTTCATTGCAGACTAATTGCAAATAATCAAAGCAGAAAATCCATGAGCAGAGACTGCACTATTGCCATTTAGTCGCCAGAGGGCAGAATTTGCTGACTAGAAATTGTTGCTGGTATGAAAAATAAGGCTGAGAAAGCAACCCAGAAATGAAGGAAGGAGGAATTTTGCTTATTTAAAAGAACCCTTTCAAATTTCTTAGGGTTCAACTCTGGCCTTGCTTATTCTTAAATTTGTCTGTGGAGTTTGTGTAATTCTCTGAGGGTTTATCTCCACAACACAGCTTTTGGGGTGCTGAATCGGGGATCTTTGCCATTTTCCCTTAACCTTTATAAAAACAAATCACTGAAGCCACCCCCACGCTTCTGAGAAGCCTGGAAATGACAATATAGTGCTACAGTACAGTGCGGTACAATAACATTGCAATGCAATAAAATGCAGGGTGAAAGTTATCTCAGGAAAAAGCCTGTCTCTGACAGGGTGAATTTCATCCACCGTGAATAAAAATAGATTCCAGGTTTCTTTGTCCAAGCATGGTTATTAACGGCAGATGGGGTGGAGTAGATATGAAGTTTGTTGATCGAATCCCTTTTCATATGAGGTATATTTACAGTGCCCTCACAGGTGTGTAGAAGTGCTGGAGATAGCTTTGATCCTGCTAGCTTGAATGACAACAGTGAAGCCATGGCAACAGGAGCAGCAGCATGGGTTAGCAACTCTACTCCAGTACATCCCATGCTGTCCTAGCTTCTCTGGGACAGGCTGCTGTTCTACCTCTGATTACAGCACAGACACATCCTGGGTGATCAATCCACGAGATGTAAGACGCTCCCACATTCTTTTGAATCCCATGTGGCAAAGCCAGTTTGCTTCTAGGATTTACAACGAGAGTCCCATGTACCTTAAAGACTAACAAATTTCTTCGGGCATAAGCTTTCGTAGTCCTAACTACCACAGCTACCCTTCTGGAACTTCCAGGATTTGTTGATCTGTCAGTAGATTTTAACCAAGAGCTGTGTACTGGTAGAAAAGTTTATGGATTCATCTTGGCATAATAAAAAATAGTTCTCTTCCTGTGGTCATAGGGTGCCTCAGTCCAGAATCTGGGATTGAAAAACTTGGGGGATAAGGGAGTTTCTCTCTGGAGAACTGATTTCTTTTAAAGCTGCTAGAAGGAAATCTTATAAGGAGGAAGAATCAACTTTGGGCCTTTCAGCTTCACCTGTGTCCTTTTAACCTACTGCTTCTCTCTAATTCAGAAATTAATTCCATATCAGACAAGGTTACACTCACATGGGATGTATGCAGAATTGTTCAGTAGAGAGAAAGAAACGTAAGAGCACCGTGTAAAGAAATAAGTACTGTCTATATTCTCTCTGAGATGGTTGGATTTTATATCTGGCCAATTTCTGCGCTCAGTAAGCTCATTGGGAGTTTTGTGTGGTTCAATGTTCATTATTTGATGGGTTTTGTCATTGACTTCAGTAAGAGCACTTAGATTCTGTGGTAATGGGTGCTCTAGAAATGCCTGTGATAGCTGGATTGAGGGGACTGGGTATATTGCAAAGAGAAAAACCTATATAGAATAGAGGGGGATGTTTCTCAAGAGGCATTTGTTCAGGTTCCAATTGCTGTTCTGATGTCAGCATCTGGACTTGCATCCTTTTTATCCTAGTTATCTTCAGATTCTTAGGAAGCCTTATCTCATATTAATCTTGGCTGTAGGAGCAACAGATGCGTTGGTCACTTTTTAAAAAGAGAGCAGCAGCTCTGTGCAGAATGCCAAGCAGGACAGCTGTACAGCACAGAAGACATGCTGGAGGAAGCAGTTAGGGAATTGCAGCCAGGTGTTGTGAATTTGACAGGATGCGGCTACAATATTTTGAAAAGCCTCCTAACTATCAGCTTGTCTTCCATACCTATATGGCCCCATTTCTGTAGTATCTGAGTCTGTCACAGTCTAGGTACCCTTACAACACCCTAGGGAAGTGATGTAGGACAGCACTGTTATCCTCATTTCACAGATGGGGAACTGAGGCACACAGTGGCTAAGGGACTTGCCCAAGATCAAACACGAGGTCCGTGGCAGAGCTGTGAATTTAACTCCACTCTGCCAGTCTGTACCACCCCATCCTTCCTTTGTCTAATACAAGTAGCAACATGAATTGTCCCTAGCGCACGTATTTCTAAGGCACCGTGAACTCTTAAATTCTGAGGTATTTGCACAGCTCTGCTCTTAACCGATCTCTTCATGGCTACAGATTCACAGAGAAATATGAGCATGGCAAAATGGGTTCAGATGAAAAACAGTTTCAGAACCAAATTGTGCCTGAAACTTCATTTCCAAACGAAGCTGTAGATTTGTTGGAGGTTCTAAGATTACAGTGTACTGCAGTACATTGAATATTTAAGGAACTGTCAGGAAGGAAAGTCTGTATACAGTATAAATTAGGACTCTCTAGAGACTGAAAAGAGATGTGGGATTTTTTTAAAAGTCTACTATCGAAAAATAATGAGTAGTTGCCATAGCAACCCAACTTTCTCATGGTGCACACATACCATACGGACATAAAAAAGAACAGTATAAAAGAAGGAATCAAACCTAAGATTTGTGTATTTGAATTTTAAAACTATTCTCCCATCCCAAACTATTTATTTCCAAAGCAAAATATTTTTTCACATTAAATAATCGTTACAATTTGCATTTGATATTTGGAAAGGGGCGGAAAGTTAGAAATATTGCATCTAGAGGAATGTCCAAGGAATATCCTTTCACAATCTGCAAGCTGAAAGAAGGGAGAGCACTTCAAACCCTCAGCTTTTCCTGCCTGTTTCTATTTCTGAAACAAGTCAAGAGTATACATGACGACTCACATAATTTACTTTGTCAGTATTGTGAACTGAAGCGCCCATCTGAAAACGCCAAGATCAGGGCAGGCTGCCAAAAGGAGAGCAGGTGCTCCCAAAACTGGTGCTAACAATAAAGTTAGAGTCACCAAACAGTGCTCCTGATCTCCCCCACTGGTTATCAAGAAGCTAAAACAGGAAGTTACACAGCTCCCTTTCTTGCATTTTACTCTCCGGCTTCCAATCAGCAATTAGGTCCAGTAAAAAGATAAGTTATGTAAAACTCTACTCCCTTTACAAAATGTTCTTCTGATCCGCAAAGGGGCAGCCACATAACCAGATCAATATTAGTTTGGGTCTTACCCAAAATACCACGCTGCTCGCCAATTTTTAGTATCTAAAACTAATGGTTTACTTTATTAGAAAAGAAAAGAAATAGATAATGAGCAAAGCAGTCAGAGACATACATATGACTTCACAGCCCAGCTGTGTCAGACTCTTAGCAGTGTTGGTGAGTTTACTGACTTGTAAAGTTCCTCTGAAGCACACCCAGTATCCTGATGGGTCTCTCATTCGTTGCTCAAAGCTTTGGCTTGTAGAGAAGTTACTCCAGAGGTAAGAAGCAGGAGTGAAGACAAGATGGAGATGGTGCAGTTGCCTTTTATGTTCTTTGCCATGTGGCTCGTCCTAAACAGAAGCTTACAGCACATGGGCGTGAAGAAGAACTTGGAGTTCGCTGTCCACAGGCATGTCCCTACATGTTCTAATGACTCCTAAGTGTAGCCCTTGGTTGCTCTCCGTGGTACATTGTATAACTGCTGGATCGTTCTAATGCTAATCAGTATGGGAGTTCACCTAGTTTCACGGCACAAGTTCAAGATACAGATAAGGGGTAGCTGTGTTAGTCTAGTTCAGCCAAACAAACCAGGAGTCCTGTGACACTTTTAAAGACTAATCAATTTATTTATCGCATGAGCTTTCGTGAGAGAAAATCCTACTTCGTCAGATGCTTAAAGATGGGGAGCTTACAGAATGGGAGGAAAATAAATGCAGGGAAGTGTAAGTCATAGGATCCAGTCAGACTGTTACAGGAAATGAATGCAATTTTTTAGATTCAAACAGTGGAGAACAGCATATAGAAAGAGGTGTAGGAAAGAGGAAAGCAAAATTACCTGTTGTAATGGGGGGAAGAAACCATAATCTCTATTTATCCCAAAGTTGACAGTGTCAACTCTGCATATGAATTCCAATTCTGCATTTTCTATTTGAAGCTTTGATTTGTTATTTATTTGTCTAAGTAACAGATGATTGATCACAAAGTGATCAGGAAGATTGAAGTGTTCCTCTATTGGTTTTTGAATGTTGTGATTTCTGATGTCAGATTTGTGTCTATTTATTTTTTTGTGCAGAGACTGTCCTGTTTGTCCAATATATAAGGCAGAGGGGCATTGCCGGCACATGATGGCATAAATCACATTAGTGGATGAGCAGGTGAATGAGCCCTTGATGGAGTAGATGGCTTGATTAGGTCCTGTGATGATGTCTTTTGTGCACATATGAGGACAAAGTTGGAATGTGGTTTGTTGCAGGGATATGTGCCTGCTTTAATGTTTCTGTTGTTTGGTCTGTAGTTGCTGGTGAGTATTGTTTAAGATTGGGGGGCTGTCTGTAAATGAGGAGAGGTCTGTCTCCCAAGGCCTGAGAGAGTGAGGGATCATCTTGTAGAATAGGCTGTAAATCCTTGATGATGTGCTGTAAAGGTTTGACTTGGGGGTTGTAGATGATGACCAGTGGTGTTCTGTTCATAACTTACAATACAAAAATGATGCATACATATAGATAAGCATATCATATTTTGCAAATCATAACTTTTCCATTGATACCTTACATGGACTATCTTGTAAGATTAATTGCCATTTTTCATATTGCATTAATATTTTAAATGGTTACTCATATTTCATAGAGTATCACAAGCATGTCTCCAGATATTAGGCAACATGACACACATGCTGCTTTTAACCTGAGCTTTGCAAGACATTTATAACAAGGCCCAAAAGCAAGCCAACTTCTTTTGGTCACAGTCTCTCAAAACCCAGCCTAGGGTTATTGAACGGATTGCCAAATGATGTGACTTCTTTATGCAAACCTGCGTTGATTTGTAGTTACACAAAAGACCTAGTGAAACCTACATAGTTTTAACAAAAGTCCAGGTGATACTTGATAATTTTGACTGAGTTTTGCTTTGGTATTTTGTGTGAGTTTGAATCCAAATCTTTAAACAACTGTTAGGGGTCGTGAAATGAAGCTGAAGAAACCTTTTGGAAGAGCTAACACGTAGTGAAACTGCTAGATTTGTTTAACCCTATCCTCTCAACAGACCCACTGATTTCTTACTATATGCATTATTCTCTTCAAAAATCATTTATTAAATATCCAGAAATCCACGACCAAGAAAGATTGATTAAAAATACAACCTGGAATAGAGGAGAACTGAAAGCGGCTATAGGGGAAATTGACAGCAATGAATATAAATAAGATAAGATGCTAGGTGTTATAGAAAATTGATAATGGAGGCAAAAAGAGAAATCAATAGCCAGCAGAATTAAGAACAATGAGATATTTTGTCAATACACTAGAAACAAAAGGAGTCTTAACAATGGTGTTGATCCATTACTAAATGGAAGTGGTAGAATTATCAATAGTAATATAGAAAAGAAGTATTCAGTACATATTTATGTTCTATATTTGGGGAATAGCCTGATGATGTATTCATGTCATATGATGATGATACACTTTTCATTCCAACAGTATATTTGGTATCAGTGTTTAATATCCTCCAAAGTTAGACATTTTAAAATCAGCAGGTCTGAATACCTTGAACCTTTGATTACAAAAGAGTTGGCCAAGAAGCTCCCTAGACTGTAAATGCTGATTTTCAAGAATTCTTGGAACACTGGGGAAATTCCAGAAGATGAAGAAAGTTAATGTGCCAATATTTCAAAAGGGTAAGTGGAATGACCTGGGTAATTATTGACCTATCAAACTGACTCTGATCTCAGGCAAAATAAGGGAATGAATGATACAAGACACAATTAATAAAGAATTAAAGGAGGATAATATAATTCATGCCAGTCAACATGGGTTTATGGAAAATAGATCTTACCAAGATGGTTTCACATCATTTTTTGATGAGATCAAAGGTATGCTTGATAAAGGTTATAGTGATGCAATCTATATAGATTTCTATAAGACATATGAGCTAGTACCACCTGACATTTCAAGTGAAGAACTACAATGATACAAATTCATCATGGCATACATTACATGGATTTAAAACCAACTGATAAGTCTCAACATATAATCATAAATGGGGAAATATCATTGAGTGGGTGTGTTTCTAGCAGGTCCTGAGGGATTGGTTCCAGGCACTATCTATTTAACATTTTTATCAATGACATGGAAGAAAATATAAAATAATAACTGATAATGTGTGCAGATGACACAAAGATTAGGTGAGCAATAAATAACGAAGAGTACAGGTCACAGAGACAGACCAATCTGGATTGCGTGGCCAACTGGGGTGCAAGCAAACAATATGTGTTTCATTATGACCAAATATAAAATCCTACATTTAGGAACAAAAAAATGCAGGCCATTCTCACAGGATAGGGGACTCTATCCTGGGAAGCAGTGACTCTGAAAAAGACTTGGGGGTTTTGGTGAATAATCAGATAAACTTGAGTTCCTGGCACAATGCTCTGGCCAAAAGGACTTATACATCCAAAGATCATATTAATGGAGGAATATTGAGTACAAGTAGAGAAATTATATCACCTCTATATGGTTCTGATGCCACTATTACTGAATATATCCAGCTCTTAAGTGTCTATAGTTCAAGAAAGATGATGAACGATGGTACAGTGGTCAAAGAAGAGCCAAGATAATGATTAAGGAACCAGAAAACATGCCCTCTAGTGAATGACTCATGGTGCTCAGTATCTGTAGCTTATCAAAGAAGTTAAGGGGTTACTTGATCACAGTCTAAATACCTTCATGGGGAACAGAAATTTGAGACTAGAGGGCTCTTCAATGTTATCAGACAAAGGTATGACAAGATCAAATTACTAGAAATTGAAGCTAGACCAGTTCACATTCAAAATAGGAGGTAAAATTTGAACGGTGCAAGTAATTAAATTAACCATTGTAACAATATAGATATTATATATATATGACTTCCCCCCCCCCCCCCCTCTGTATATGTATAGACATAATTGGAACAATATAGATATATTCTTTCTTCTCTCCCAGTTTTCAGGCATGGGAGGTGGTGGTTATTTTTAAATAAAAATTGGCACTAGTTCCAATTTATCTGAGAGATCTGTTAAAATAAACCTTGTACAATATTAATGATAATGTTTCACAGCGGAAATTTAAAAGGTTATTAAAATAATGAATTAAGGTTTTAGTTTTGAAATAAAAATCTGCTTTGTTTATTACCATATTTGGAACATTCATTAGCTTTGACTTGGTATCTTTCACAATCATGTGTGCTAAACTTTACTCTATTAGGCTTCCATTCAGAAAAATATTTAAGCCTGAATAACATGCTAAGAACAGAAGAATTTCCTTGCTAGATCAGAGCAAAGGTCTAGCTAGTCCAGAATTTTGTCTCTGACAGTAGCCAAAACCAGTTGCTTAAGAGAAAATGTAAGAACCCCACAATGGGCAGATGTGGGATACAAGAAAGAAGTTCGTCCTGAAGCACAAGATATAATATCCCTTGCAAAATTCTTATAATTATCGTTAAGTATAGACATAAGCATATGCTTCAGTGCTTTGCTGAATTGGAGCCAGGCTTTTACAGGGGAAGGTTATTTTTTCCAAACAAAACTGACAAAAATGGTGGTTTTCCATGCTGGATTTATTTTCCCCTCTGTTTTGAAAATCCTGAATTCACCTGACTCATCGTGTGCACAGAACTTTTCATCCGGGTTTAGGCCTGTCAAATATTAAAGTGCAAAGTACCATCCATGAAGTTATGATTTAAAATCCACAAAAGCAAATTATAGGTAAGTCCCCAACTTTCCCTAGCCTGTTATTAAAACAGTTCTAGATGTACCAGTTAGAGCAGTAGCAGCCTTCTTGATCAAACAGTGCTTAATGCCAAATGCTAATTATTAGTGGGAATATGCTTTTCTATAGCCCCAGGTTGTTGCAGAAAATGACAGCTCTCGTTGTTAACAAATAAAATAATATACTATTTCTCCCATGGCAATTCAATGCATACTACATATAATGAAAAATGGATTTTTAAGGTAATTTCATTACTAATGACCCCATTGGATTCCTTTTTCTGCTTGATAATATAGTAAGAATATTATTTACAATGTAAGAACATACCAAAAGAACAGCCATATTGAGTTAGGCCAGTGGTCCATCTGGCCACTTCCCTATTTTCTGACAGTGGTCAGTGCCAGATGCTTCCATAGGAATAAACTGAAAAGGGCAGTTATCCAGTGATCCATCCCTTGATATGTGCTTCTGGGCTATGTCTACACTTACTAAAGTTAGTTCGAATTAGTTAATTCGAACTAACTAATTCGAACTAATTTTAGTTAGTTCGAATTAACTTAATTCGAACTAGCAAAATTTAGTTCGAACTAAGGAAGTGCCATTCATGGCACTTGCTTCGTTCGAATTAGAAAATTGCATTGAGTTCAATGGGCCGGTTAGTTCAAACTAAGCAATTAGTTCGAACTAACATGGCCACATTAGTTAATTCGAACTAACTAGTTCGAATTAACCCTTAGTTCAAATAGCATATTCGAATTTATTAGTTAGAATTAAGGAAACCCTTAATTCGAACTAATTAAAGCCTAGTGTAGCCATGGCTTAAATTAGTTCGAATTAAGCTTCCTTAATTCGAACTAATTTGCCAGTGTAGACATAGGTCTGTTAGTCAAACCAACAAATTGAGAAGTGATTTTTTCCCCCTGGAACAACTCAAAACCAAGTGCTTTTAACTTTAAAGTTTCACTTCCAATCCGGAGCAATTTAAGCTTTCAGCACAGTCTCCACTTATTAGGCATAAGCACGTACAATGCAATAGGTTATTGAAGTACCCCAAACTTAATATTACCACCCCCCCTCCCTCCCCAAGTTTGAGGCAGTCTTTGGGTGACTCAATCACAAATTTGCAGATGGCTAGTCCTTCCGTTTGCACCTGGGGATTTTTTAATCTGTCCATGAAGTGATCTGTCTGACTCAGGTTTTCTACCTCCCTTTCATACCCCAAAATTCCAGTAACATGTCAATCAAAAAGGATGGCATAGCTGATCAACACGGAAATAATTGTCAAGCAAAGTTAAAGGTTATAAAGAATGTCACAACAGGATGCAGTTGTGTGGTTTCGAGCAGTTAGTCTGGCAGGTATGTCGACTACCTTCTTTTCACCCTGGCACATAAAAGGGCATTGAAAGTCAGATTCAAAAGGACACAGGGAATCATGTTCATCCGTCCTCCCTTCTGGCCTTTCCTTGGCTGAACCAGATACTCAATGACTACTCCTTAGATGAGCAATAAGCAAAGATAATTGATTATCTCCATAGTTGACAATGACGTCCCTTACCGTATTTGTGTCAATAGGTCAGAACTGTATTTCCTCTTCACCAGCCGTATTTGCTCTCCCACTTGATTTACTTTTCAGTTAATCTTTTTTTCCCTTCTGCACTTTTTTGTATTATATTTTTAACCACTTCAGGAATCCTCTGTTGCTTTCCAAGCCCCTTAAGTCTGTTTCAGCTTCTCCCCATATGAGTTAAGAACAGCTCCAGCTGCTACTGCTGCGCCTGGAGCTCATTTAGGGACCTGTCTTAACCACCAAGTGCTGTGTATAGAGCTGGTCCTGGCTCCAAATGAGTCAGTGGGGAGTGTTGCCATTAACTTAATTGGGAGCAGATTGAACTGTAATATTCCAGATTTGCGGCACATAATTAGATGCAGATTTAAGGATGATGACTAATTGGCAATGAACTGGGGTGAGGATCCAGCAGTTCAGAATTTCTCAAAACCCCTCTCCCCTCTAATAGCTCAAAGTAAAGCAGATCAGGTCAGCATTTGTGACTCTTGTCCCTCTTAAATCTGTTCCCGAGCTACTTCCTCATGCACTTTGATTGTTCCAATGAGATTTTTGCATCACAAGAGATGCTGCTAAGCCTCATGCAGCACAGAAGGGGTTAAATGATTTCCACAGGCTGCTCTTGGCTCTAGGTGACCTGTGCTGCTAGTTAGCACCTCTGGGGGGGGGGGGGGGGGAGAATTGAATCTCCTCACAAGCTACCTAGCTGACCCTGGCTGGTGTATCTTCCTCACAGGGTCATTGCTGTTGGTTACAGAAAGCCTATAGAACCGTTGCAACCCCTCGACCTCTTCAGAACAATGGATGTTAAAAAAATCAGCTGGATTCCATGCAAATAATTTAAATTACTAATCTCTGTATATTGAAACATTCTCTGGCAATTTTCAGTAGTTCAGTCACCCGGTTTCTAAGATTTCCCTGGTTCTTGCATAGACCTGGGCAGCTGTGGTGATGTAGGAATTCTTTGTAAAGGAAATGCCTAGTGGAACAGGTGGGCAGGCTGGGGGGGGGGAAGAGGGGAGGGCTCTGATTGCCTGTGCACTTTGGAAGGGCAAGTAAATAATCTCTAAATCAAGGAGGCCCAGACTCTGACCACTTAAAAGAGCTCCCTTGCTTGACAAACAGCAGTCTTTGAAGACTGGATCATTCAGGCCATGTACACACTACCAGTTTTATCGCGCAACAATCCTGTAGCGCATTAAATGTCCTGTTGCTGTTGTTGCGCGAGATCGCGTACACACTTGGCTGGCTCTAACGGAACAAAGGCCCTCCCCTTCTTTTCGCAGTCCTCCAGAAAAACAAAGTGAACTGTGGGTACCTATCCCACAGTCCCCAATTTCATTTCCCATGGTGCATTCTGCTACGGACGCTACCCAGCAGTTGCCAATAGCAACGAGCGCGAATTTCAAATTGAAGCAACCGTTTTACGGAACTGCCTTTTCAGAATCAACATGGATTCAGCTGTGATCTTGCATACTGCGTTCTGCATTGTAAACACAGCACAGATTCTGTTGCAGTACGCCTTTGGCTATGACTCAGAGCACGACTCAGACGACTCTATTTCGGATACTGACAGCCTTGAGAACAGAACTGATATTCTTATCAGTTTCGCGGACCAGCTGCACAGCCTGAACCGCCGTGTTTGGTCCCGGCAGACAAGCACAGACTGGTGGGACCGAATTGTTCTTCACCAGTGGGATGATGAGCAGTGGCTACTTTAGAATGCGGAAAGCCACATTTATGGAACTCTGCCAGGAGCTAGCCCCTGCCCTGCGGCGCAAGGACACGAGGATGAGATCCGCCATCTCCGTGGAGAAGCGTGTGGCTATTGCCATATGGAAACTGGCAACTCCGGACTGCTACCGCTCGGTCGCAAACCAGTTCGGGGTCGGACGTTCGACCGTTGGAGTTGCACTTTCACAAGTGTGCAGAGCCATCAACCGTCTTCTGCTAAGGAGGACGGTGACCCTGGGGAACGTGAGGGAGATCATCAATGGATTTAATGACTTGGGCTTCCCAAACTGTGGGGGTGCAATAGATGGGACTCACATCCCTATTCTCGCGCCCGACCATCTCGCCTCTGAGTACATAAATCGGAAGGGGTATTTATCTGTGGTTCTTCAGGCACTTCTGGACCACCGTGGTCGCTTTACGGACATAAATGCAGGTTGGTCTGGAAAGGTGCACGATGCCCGCATATTCAGAAACTCTGGACTATTCAGAAGGCTACATGCGGGCACCTTCTTTCCAGATGAGAAAGTGACAATAGAGGGTGTTGAGATGCCCATAGTTATCCTTGGGGACCCCGCCTACCCGCTGATGCCATGGCTTATGAAGCCTTTTACCGGGAAGTTGGATCCTGCCAAGGAGCGGTTCAATTACCGGTTAAGCAGGTGTAGAATGGTTGTGGAGTGTGCCTTTCGCCGTTTAAAAGCACGGTGGAGATCGCTGTACGGCAGGCTTGATCTACATGAGGACAACATACCCATGGTCATTTCTGCGTGCTGTGTTCTTCACAATTTATGTGAAAACAGGGGGGAGAGATTTCATACTCGTGGACCATGGAGGCAGAACGTCTGGAATATGCCTACCAGCAACCAGACACCAGGGGTATCCGGGGGGCGCAGCTAAGGGCTGTGTGCATAAGGGAGGCAATAAAGAACCATTTCGGGATTGTAGAGTAAAAGGCTACCTTCTAATAACAGTTTTTGCTATGTGTAGTATACCACTGAAACTATAAGAGTATCAGTGGATTCATTTTTTCTATTTTGTATTTGTGCAAAACCAGACGTCAGGGGACTATTATACAATATAATAAAGACAGTCACATAAAGTTTGAAAACTGTGTCTACTTTATTAATATAACAGTAATGGAAACTTGGTTGTAAGGGGAGGGGGGACTAAAGATGGGTGTAGGTGCGGGACTCAACAACATATGTGGGTGGAGGGGTTGAGGTAACGTTATACCATGGGTGTCCATGGTGTTCTGAAAACTGCTTGGGGGGGGGGGGGAATGTTGTGTGGGTGGATGGAAAGGCAGATGATGCTGAGGGGGGGGGGGTGTGCGAGCCTGGAGCAGACCGACCATAGTCTTCAGGAGGTTTGTCTGCTCGTGAAGAATGTCTATTAGGGCATCCTTCTGCTTCTCCCTCCTGGCGCTGCTCTCCCTCTTGTCCTGCCTGCACTGCCTCCTCCATTGCCTTGTCTCCATTGCGGAAGCCTCCTGGGACTGCATGAGGCCTTTGAATATATCTTCCTTGCTCCTGCGAGGCCTCCGCCTTATCTTTCTTAGACGCTCAGCAGCAGCTGTACACGGTCCCTCGAAGGTCGTTCCTGTGCAGATATGAAACAGTTTGAATGCCGGTATTGTTCTCCCCACTTTCTGGTGAAAAAAAGGATGTTCTCCCTACACATTCCTTGGCAACTCCAACGAGGACATACTGGGGGGCTTAAACAACTTTACCAAAGCTTGGTACGGGTTGCTGTGACTTGGACCACGGGACACTTGACTATTGACATAGCTTGTTCAGATCCTGTCTCATAGATGGCTGCAATACAAGCAGAAATCACACTGCTAAGAGTGCCTCTGCAAGCGAGAATGCATCTCCTGCATGTGGCTGACTTCCAGCCGGGACCGTACGCTGCAGGGCTGTGCGCTGCAATGCTCCCCGCGGCAGTGCTAGCGAGCATGAGAGGGAGAGTGTCCCTGAATGGGGGAGGGCAAAGGATCGCTCTACCATCCAATTTCAGGAGAAGAATCTGGAGCTACTTGGGGTACACGTTCAGTGACTTGACAGGGAACGACTACCTTGCAATCGAGGCATGCATTGATGTGATTTTTATGTAACGCCAGTGATACCAGGACCCATCATTAAGTCACAGAAAAGAAGACACAGAAAAGTAGAACTCAAAGCATAACTTTCCTGTTCACGCTAGGCTGTAGCTGTTAGAATAGAGAGCACTGCGAACGTTACTCACCAGAGCTGCCATCGGCTGAGTCCAGGGAAGGTGTAGAAAAGGAATCCGTGGAGCTTGTCTCTGGCGGGGTGGCGAACAACTCCTGGCTCCCCAGGTCGGTGGCTCCGATGTCACCATCCTCGTCTTCTTCATCCTCTGCTTCCTCATCGACGACTGCATCGTCGCCTTCCGTTACATTCACATTTTGGGATGCTGTCGCCGAAGTGTCCACGGTACAGATCGGGGTGGTTGTGGGATCGCCACCCAGAATCGCCTCCAACTCCTTGTAATACCTGCACGTAGCTGGCGCGGAGCCAGAGCGCCGGTTTGCCTCTCTGGCTCTGTGGAACGTTATCTGCAGCTCCTTGACCTTGGCCCGGCATTGCAGAGTGTCTCTCTCGTAGCCCTTTTCAGTCATCGCTTGAGAAATTTTTCCAAAAATATCGAAATTCCTCCGGCTGCCACGTAACTGTGACTGCACGGTGGACTCTCCCCAGATGCCTATCAAGTCCATCACCTCTGATGTTGTCCAGGCTGGAGCTCGTTTGCTGCGCCGCGACGACATTGTGAGCGGAGCACACGGAGGCAGCAGCACCGAACAGCAAGGCAGAAGGGAGAATGTGGAATTCAAAAATTCGCGGGACAGAAGGGGAGGTCGGGAAAAATGACGTCACGGCAATAGAGAACGGACGGAAGTGCAGAAGGGATGTGAATGGAATTGTGGGCCATTTCCGGAAGTTTGCCATTGCGCGAGAAGCGTACACACACGGGCTGTCGCACAATAGTTGTTCCGCGTTAGCAGCAACCACGCTCGTTTTGGTGGTTTACATTTTGCGCAACAAGACGGGTCTTAACGCGGAAAAACTGTAAGTTGTGTGTGTACGCTCTGCTTGTTATTGCGCAATAAAGGGCTTTATCGCGCAATAACTTTGCAGTGTGTACAAGGCCTCAGAGATCAAATGGGATGTGGCTCAAAGCAGCAACCTATAAAAGGGTGTAAGACATTCAAGGTCTGGCAGAGAGGAGATTAAAAACATCCCCAGCCAGGCAATAACTCTTATACTCTCCAGACAGGTTCAGCTGGTAGCAGGCATCTTGTTCTTTGATGAGAGGATGTAAACCAGCAGGAATGAAGTTTGGAAATGGGAAGGGCGAGGGAGCGGGGTTTCAGCCCTCTCTTGGCCCGTGTGAAGGCTGAGCCACTCTTACCATCTTCTGTTCACCTTGGCTGTGGCCTAGCTGTCTCTCTTTCGGTGATAAAAAAAACAAGGAGTCCTGTGGCACTTTTAAAGACTAACCAATTTATTTATCACATGAGCTTTCGTGGGAGAAAATCCCACTTGGTCAGACACTTTGAAGATACTTACTCTGTTACTTGAGCAGCACATGTGAGGAAATTCCGGTACACTCAGGCTGAATCTGACCTCTCTCCTTTAGTGTGTTCCTTTAAAAGGACGGGATATTTTTCCTATCCGTCTTATAAAATTATTCGCAACCTCTGCCTTACCACCCCATGCCTACGTGTATACAGTAGAATCTGTCAGTTATGAACATGTCAGAAACAGAAGTTGTTCGTAACTCTGAAATATTCGCGACTCAGAACACAATGTTATGGTTATTCTTTCAGATGTTTACAACTGAACGTTGACTTTACAGTTTCAAAACGTTACTATTCAAAAGAAAAATGCTGCTTTCCCTTTATTCTTTAGTAGTTTAAGTTTAACATAGTACTTTACTGGATTTGCTTTTTTTTTTTTTTTTTTTTTTTTAAATCTCTGCCATTACCTAATGGTATACTTTCAGTTTTAAATGAGGTGCATGATTGACTGCTCAGTTTGTAACTGTGGTGTTTGTAATTCTGAGGTTTAACTGTATTAAATGATGAATGCCCGTCACTGAATGACTAACTGTCCATCGCAGTGGGTTGTGTTAGACATGTTCCATTCTGCGTAGTATAGAAAAGTTTGATCAAAGCAATCCAATACAAAAGAACAGCTGATACACTAATACTGGGATTTTTTCAGGAAAATAAGCTTGATTTGAAAGAATCCCATCCCCCTTCTAGCTTTCCCTGTTGAACCAGTAAGGAAATGCATCATGGTATGAGCTTGTGTTATCACTCCAAAAAAAAAAAAAAAAAATCTTAAGAATGTAGACTATAAGAACAGCCATATTGGGTCAGACCTCTTGTCCATTTAACTCAATATCCTGTCTTCCAGTGGTGGCCAATGCCAAGTGCTTCAGAGGGAATGAACAGAACAGATAATCATAAAGTGATTCATCCCATCACTCATCCATTTTTTAACCCTGTTTTAGCCTTGACCTTCATAACATCCTCAGCAAGGAGTTCCACAGGCTGGCTATACATTGTGTGAAGAAATCATTCCTTTTGCTTGTTTTGAACCTGCTGTCTATTAATGTATATTTTTGTGTTATGAGGAATAAATAATACTTCCTTATTTACTTTCTCCACACCAGTTATGATTTTATAGACCTTTACCATATCCTCCCAAGTGATCATTCTTCCAAGATGAAAACTTCCAGTCTTATTAATCTCTCTTCATATGGAAGCTTTACGATAACCCTAATGATTTTAGTTGCCCTTTTTTGTACCTTTTCCTATTCCAATGTATCTTTTATGAGATGGGTCAACCAAATCTGAAGGCAGTATTGAAGATGTGGGTGTGCCATGGATTTATAAAGAGGCAATATGATATTTTCTGTCTTCTTATCTACCCCTTTCCCAAGATTCCCTACATTCTGTTAGCTTTTTTTTCTACTGCTGCTGTTCACTGTGGGGGTGTTTTCACAGAACTATCCACAAAGAATCCAAGATCTCTTTCTTGAGTGTTAAGAGCTAATTTAGACCCCATCATTTTACATGTGTAGTTAGGATTATGTTTTCCAGTGTCATTACTTTGCATTTATCAACAATAAATATCTTGGAGTCATTGAAGATAGTTCTCTGAAAACATCTGCTCAATTTGCAGCAGCAGTCAAAAGTGTTAACAGAATTTTAGGAACCATTAGGAAAAGAATAGATAATGACAGAAACTAGTGTAATTCCACAATAAAAATCCATTGTATGCCTTATGCCTGTGCCTTGAATACTGCTTGCTGTTCTACCCACCCTATTAAAAAAAAAGGGGGGGGGGTATTAGAACTAGAAAAGGAGCAGAGAAGGGTAACAAAATAATTAGAGGGGTATGGAACAACTTCCATATGAGGGCAGATTAAAAAGATCTGGACTCTGGACTGTTCATATTAGAGAAGAAAAGACTACAAGTGATATGATAGAGTTATAAAATCATGAACGGTGTGTTTAAAATCAATAGGAAAGTGTTACTTACTCCTTCATGTAAAACCAGGACCTAGAGTTGCCCAATTAAATTAATAAGTAGCAGGTTTAAAACAAACAAAAAGAAATTTCTTCTTTACACAGCACCCAGTCAACTTGTGGAACTTGCTGCCATGAACTGTTGTGAAGACCGAAATTATAACTGGACTCAAAAAAGAGTTGGATAGGTTCGCAGCTCCTTCAGTGGCTGTTAGCCAAAATGGGATGCAATCACATGCTGATGTTGGATAAGAGGAGATGAGGCACTTGATGACTGCCTGTTCTGATCATTCCCTCTGAAGCACCTGGCATCAGCCACTGTCAGAAGACAGACTGAGCTAGATGGACCTGAACCAACATGGCCCAGACCCAAGATGGCCATTCTTAGGTTCTCACAAAAATCAGAATTTCAGTCAAATTGTTTCATACATCTGTGTCCTTAAGCCATGTTACGCAGTAATGCTTGGAAGGCAGTTAGCAATATTATCATAGAATCATAGAATAATAGGGATGGAAGGGATCTCACGAGGTGATCTAGTCCAACCTCCTGCTAAAAAGTAGGACCACACCCACTAAATCACCCCAGCCAGGGTTTTGTCTAACCGGGCCTTAAAAATCTCCAAAGATGGAGATTCTACCACCTCCCTAAGTAACCCATTCCAATGCTTCACCACCCTCCTAGTGAGAAAGCTTTTCCTAATATCCAACCTTGACCTCCCCAGCTGTAATTTGAAACCATTGCTCCTTGTTCTGTCCTCTCTTACCATCGAGAACAGCCTACCTCCCTCTTCTTTGGAGCACCCCTTCAAGTAGTTGAAGGTTGCTATTAAATCTCCCCTCAGTCTTCTCTTCCGTAGACTAAATAAGCCTAGTTCCTTCAGTCTCTCCTCATAAGTCATATGCCCCAGCCCCTTAATCATTTTTGTTGCCCTCCACTGGACTCTTTCTAATTTGTCCACATCCTTTCTGTAGTGGGGAGCCCAAAACTGGACACAGTATTCCAGGTGCGTTCTGACCAGTGTTGAATATAGGGGAATTATCACATCCCTCGATCTGCTGGCAATACTCCTACTGATGCAGCCCAATATTCCATTGGCCTTTTTGGCAACAAGGGCACACTGTTGGCTCATATTCATCTTCCCGTCCACCATAACCCCCAGGTCCTTTTCTACAGCGCTGCTACTTAGCCGATCGGTCCCCAGCCTGTAGCAGTGCATGGGATTTTTCCGTCCTCAGTGCAGGACTTTGCACTTGTCTTTGTTGAACCTCATGAGGTTTCTTTCGGCCCAGTGTTCCAATTTGTCCAAGTCTCCCTGGATCCTGTCCCTGCCCTCCAGAGTATCTACCATTCCCCCCAACTTGGTGTCATCCCCAAACTTACTAAGCACACAGTCTATTCCATCATCAAGATCATTAATGAAGATGTTGAATAGAACCGGCCCCAGGACCGACCCCTGGGGCACTCCACTCGTTACCGGTTGCCAACCAGACATCGAGCCATTGATTCCTACCTGCTGAGCCTGTCGATCTAGCCAGTTTTCGATCCACCTTATGGTCCACTCGTCCAACCCATACTTCCTTAACTTGCTGACGAGAATGCTGTGGGAAACCGTATCAAAAGCCTTGCTAAAGTCAAGGTATACCACGTCAACGGCTCTTCCCGCATCCACAAATCCATTCATCTCATCATAGAAGGAAATCAGGTTGGTCAGGCATGATTTGCCCTTGGTGAATCCATGTTGACTGTTCCTGATCACTCTATTTTCCTCCAAGTGTTTCAGGATGGATTCTTTGAGGACCTGCTCCATAATTTTCCCAGGGATTGTGGTGAGGCTGACCGGTCTGTAGTTCCCCAGATCCTCCTTTTTTCCTTTCTTGAAGAGAGGTACTATATTTGCCTTTTTCCAATCCTCTGGGACCTCCCCCATTCGCCACGAGTTCTCAAAGATAATGACCAGCGGCTCTGCAATCACTGCTGCCAACTCCCTCAGCACCCTCGGATGCAGTTCATCCAGCCCCATGGACTTGTGCACATCCAGTTTCTTTAAGTGTTCCCTAATCTGACTTTCCATCACCGAGGGCCACTCTCCTCTCCATTCCTCTCCATATTGTGTGTGTGAAGTGCCCTGAGAGAGAACTTCAAATGGTATTGACATTTCCAAAGCTCATATTTGGAAAATAATGGAAAAGTATTAATAATTCATACTCATCTTTTGAATAATGGATACATTATAAAAATACCATTAGAGCTTCTTTTCTGCTGTGGCTGTAACATGGGCCAAATTTTGTTGTTACTTGAATAGCTGCTGAAAGCTGGCTCCATTAGCTCCAAAGCTTTTTTAGTACTGCTTCTTCAGCGATCCACATCCATGAATGCCATACAGACTATAATAGCTCATGAGGTCCTAATGTCTTAAGTCTGATTTATCAACTGCATCCTTTTAAACAATCCTAGGTATATCTGTGATAGAAATTTATATTGGGAATGGGAGAGGCTAAGCCAATTGTTCCGAGAGGGAGGAGGGGAAGTTGAAAGAAGCGTTGAGACACCTGAAGACATGAAAAACAGTAGGTTTGATTCTCCTCTTGTTTACACTCGTAGGCCATCGGTAGAGTCTTTTGTCAGCACGCCTAGGGTGGTCAGGGGTCACTGCTCATCACATGATATAGCAATGGTGGCAAAAGTCTGTGATGTTGACCTGACTTTAGCTATTTCCATGCTATTTATCCTTTGGAGCCAGATCCTAGAAGTCCTTGATTAGTTTTTACACTCTGTCATTACCCAGGAAAAACTCCTGTGTAATTACTGTGACTACCAGGGATTAGTTTCAACTCACTGGTTCCAACAAGTACCACTGAATGCTTCATTTGAGAAATCCATAAGAACGGCAAGAATGGAGGTCCCATTTCTTAGAGTGTAAGAGTTAGATTTGCAAAGAAATGTAGGCATGGTAATACAGAGCATTACCACACGTTACTTTTAGGTGCCTAGAAAATCACTGGAAAATGCAAATCCTGAGTCTGGAGCCTAGGCTCCCTGTACAATGAATTAGGGGAGGTAGGACCTTCAGAAAGGGACTCACAAAAGATAGTACATCAGGAAGTACCTCGCCTAAACTAGCCAATGGGAGGTGCCGAAGGTGAGAGCTGTGTGCTAAGCCCCGCCTTTCTCTTGGCAATACACATCTAAGTTCAGGGTTCAGGGGGGCACCTCACTGCACTTGGGATTCTTGGTTGCAAACCCCCTCTTGGCTTGAGACACCTGTGCCATTTTAGGAAGAAGCCAGGTGGGGTTGGGTGGGGTGCAGGACCTCCCTCATAACTTTTAGCCCAGTGGTTAGGGTACACACCTGGCATATGGGAGACCTCTTATACAAATGCCCCTTCCACCTGAGCGGGAGAAGGGATTTGCTACCTCTCATTTCAGGGCTTTGATCATTGGGCTATGGGCTAATATGTGGGGCTCCCTCAGTCTCTCCGGCGCAAGCTGTTCCACTGTGGATAAGTTATGTTAGAATCACTGGGCCGGAGACACATCAAGCATGAGAATGACGGTGCAACCTGGTGGTCAGTGTGCTCTTCTGGGAAGCGAGAGATCCAGAATCCAGCCCCCCTGTGTCAATGACTTTTGTATTATTTATCTACAGTGAAACAGCTTCAATAGGAGAGACTGTGGGAGCTCCCTTTCTGCCTTCAGAATATCCCACAGGCCTGTAGTGAGAGCTTGCACCTGTGGGTCGCAGATCCCTGTTCAAATCCCTTCTCCACGTACGTTAGTTCTCTTCCTCAAGGCCTGTGTTTTGTGCAAGCCCCACTATAGGAGCCTGAGCCGATAGCTGAACTCAGACCTTGCTTATCAGGCACATTAAGAGGTGGAATGTCTATCTTGCACCGGTTTGTGCATCGTGCTGGGGCATAGACATCCAGACCCCTAACTTGGGGCTAGAGTGCACATGCTCAGAAGCAGAAACATAGGTACATAGGGAACTTTTTTCAGTAAAAATATAGGCACCTACAGGGTTTGTGAACCACTGGGTGGAGGTATGGCGGCTGGAGGGCTTTGTGAATCCCAGTGGGGCCTGTATCAGGGATTTAGGCATCTAAAATGACAGTTGGGCACCTAAATCCTTTTGTGAATTGGTCTTAAGCTCTTCAGGACAGAGATAATCTTTTTGTTGTGTGTTTGTACAGTGCCTAGCACAATGGGGTCCTGATCCATGACTGGGGCACCTGTGGGCTATGGTAATACACTTAATAATTAATGTGATGATTAGGGGAGCAGAAAATGTAAGGTTACACTCATGGTTATGTACTGTGTACTGTGTGCTTGCTGGCTAGTAGCTAGCTCAATGTACTGTATACATTAAAGCTCATTTTCTGTGTTTTAAAGACTCCCATAAACCATGTTATAAGGGAAGTCACAAAAACCCAGATGTTTGAACATTCTGGTTTGGATCTTTCATGAAGCATTTTCTGCTACTTTCTGAATTTCATAGAAGGAAACTCCTGTTGTTCCTGTTTTACATGACGCTATTGTACTAGCCTTAAATGTTAGTGTTAAGCAGAGGAGGAGATGGATTCTTCCAGAAGGGGGAATAGATGCATCTAGCCCAGGGCTCAACAAAAGCCAGGTGCCAGCTTGCCATGGTGACTGGAGTTTGTGTCCTGACTAGAAATGGAGCAGAGGAGCACCTTCTGGTGATCAAAAATAAAACTGCTGGCACCTACCTGGGAGCCAATTTTGTTGAGCCCTGATCTAGCCCCAGTAATGTTAATGGGAGTTGTACTAATTTGTTATTCTGGCAAGAGCTGAGATAAAGGATGGTCCAGTTGTTGGGTGTTAGCTTAAGATTTGGGAAACCTGCCTTTAAATTCCTGCCTTCTCATGGGCTTCATGTGTGATGTTGGACACTTAACTCTCTGTTTTTCATTTCCATCCGTACAATGGAGATGATGGTACTTCCCTATCTCACGGGGCGTTGTAAGGGTAAACACATTGTAATTGATAGGCTCGCAGATACAGGGACCTCTTACCTACCTTAGATAAAGAGCCTGTGCTCACTTCAGGCTTGAAATGGAATTTTGAAACCACGGAGAGGGCTGGGGTTCGGATTGGATTAGTCAAAGGACTGAAAAAAAAAAAAAGAAAAGAATTTTTAACTCCTTAGTGGTTCTGCCAAGAAGTGCTTCAAGACAGCACTGATGGTGATCTTTGGATGGGAAAACTGAATGTTTCACAAAACCAGGTCTTGTGTCCTGACTCTTCCTTGAAGGGAAAGTTCATAGTGTGTTAACTACATTGATAACTAATGCCTGCTCAGAGCTGTAGTTTTGCTCAAGGGGCGGCTGATAGTATCTGAGAGGAGAGTAAATAGCTACAATCCTGTAGTAAATAACATATTAGGCAATTCGGTAATAGGCTACAACATCTTTTAGCAGATTTGAGTGATGTGAGCTCATAATTCTCACTGTGCTGTGTGGCTACATTTTCAGATGCTTTCATGCAACTGTTCAGATGCTAACAGGACAAGACTTCAGTTTAATGATAGCATATATCTGAAGGTTAGGATTTTGATACCGTCTTGAATAACTGTTTGTTTACTTTGGAAGTCATAGGGTGCTTATAACAGGAGCACTGGCCAGAGCTGGATGAACAAAGAGTTTACTTGAACTAGACTTATTTACCCCTTTCCCTGCATAAATGTTCAGAGGAAGGATTATAGGGAGGCTAAGCTGGGAAGAATGGTTTTGGGAAGGCTGATCTTCAGGCGCATGTACACAGGTGATTTAGTTGAACCCCAAGCAAGGGAATTGTCTGTTTCTTTTCATCTTGAGAAAAAGACCTGGGGACTACCACTTTTTGCTTCTGCAGTCATTCCACCAGCCTGCACTCATCTTACAAAGCCACATTTTCATTTGAAGAGAAACCAGTTTGCACCGTAAATTATGTGTTTATGATAAAGACTACCAAATGTGTGTGGCCTGCAGTGAAAATATGCTGCGCAGGTGCGTTGCAGAAGGATGAAAGAGCTGTGCAAAATGTTAGTATCAAAACCCAAATGCCAGCTCTGCCGACAAGCTCCCATTGAGTCTCTCATGCTGCTTGTTGTGTATTGTGTCCTGCCTCGTTTTCCGTAGCTAGCTAACACAGCTAGACTATTATGGAATAGCTCAGTCAGTTCTGACTGGTCGTAAAGTAGGAGAATAAACTCCGACTGTGTGTGCGCGCGCATGCTTACATCTCCCCGTCTTCCTCTCTGCTGGTTTCTCGCTGAGCACAGCTAAGTTCCAAGTGTCTACGCAGAGCATTTCTCATGTGTAGGTTGTTGCTGCTACGGCCGAGGTCCCCGAACTAGGTGGCCCCAGAGCCACAATCAGGGGAAGCATGGTGGGGCCTGGGCTAGTTCCCAAGAGAGGAGGAGATGAAGCCCCACCCAGCCCCACTCTACCCTGTATCCATTCTTGCCCTGCTCTGCCATCAGCTGCAGCCCCGACCCCAGTTCCTGGTCCTAATATTGGCTGCAGCCTGACTCCTGGCCCCAGTCCAACCTTGCCCCATTCCTGACTAGGTCCTGAGCCACAGCTCTGGCTCCAGCCCTGGCGCTGCACTTGGCCCTGGCCCTGCTTCTGGCCACGGCCCAGGCTACAGCTCTGAGTCCAGCTGGCGCTCCAGTCATGGCCCTGCCCCCGGCCATGGCTCCATTCCTGGCGGTGGTCCCAGTTCTGACTCCTCTTCTAGCCAGCTCTGCTCCCCGCTGGCGCTTTGCCTCCACTATAGCCCCAACTCACGTGGTGGCCTGCGGCTCTTGCTGCAGCTCTGTCCCAGCTCCTGGCCCCATTCCTTGTCCCCACTGCAGCCTGAGTCCTGACTGTGGCTCTCTATCGTGACCCCCAACTATGGCTCTGGTCTTGGCTGGGGCTCCCGGGAGGATGGCCACAGGCCAGGTAAGGGAGGGGCACAATTGAAAATGTTTGGGGACCACTGCGCTATTACATGAAGCTGGGCCAGGGCCAAGGGAATATTTGCATAACCACTGCTGGTCAGCAACATACTAATGATTCCTGGGCTAGTAAATATCCACTTGAGAACACCACGCTCCTGGGAATACGACAGCCAACCAAACCAGACCTTGCTCAGCAAACCCTATCATTGCGAAGTAATGGGAAACGCCCAAACCGGCTATTACAAACAGAAATTCTCTACAGGGAAGCCTGTTTGCGGCGATCCTCATTCTCCAGGTGCGTGCTATCATTTAACTGAGAGATGTATGGTGGGGTGAGCGGTGTACCGTGGAGGTGTGTGGTCAGGTGAAAGCGTCTGGTGTGTTTGCTGCGCCTGTCTTTCAGGGAAAGACAACTTTCCTTCCAAGCTAGCTGAAAAGTAAAATAAATAAAAGCTGTCTTCTGCCCATTTCATGTAAACATTGTGAATGAGCCCAGTTTATTGTCTCCTTGGCCTGTTCTAGAACAGCAACAAGAACATATTAAAAGGATATTTCCAGTGACACAATCTGAGCAAGTTCTTAGACTCAACGCAAATAAAACAGGAGATTGTTGGATGGCTTTTAGCCTCTGGTTTCTTTATTAAGTCAGTGATGTTTGGAGCAGTTGTATTACAAAACAGGAAGAGCCGACAATTTTCTCACTCAACGGAGTGGAATGTAATAGGCTGAACAGTTTTATACTCGGCAAGGGGACTTTTAAAGGAGGACTCATGGTGGGTCATGCATGTTTATAATCATTTGGTGGCATTTGTGCATGTGATATTCTGTTAGGGCAACAAAGCAAAGCTGAAGGGATTAGAAAAACATATCATAACCCATAAAAGAGATTTAGGCCTTTAGAACAGATCTAAAATAGTGACATACTGTTTGAAAAATGGTGGCTTTGCCTATAAATAAAATCATGTACCAGCAACCAGCTAATGAAGATGGTTCTTCTGGCTCCTTTGGGTTTCCAAAGTAAAACATCAGTGAGTTGAAAAAAGTATGTTACTATATTGTTAGATCAGGTTTAATTATTCGATGAAAATGAATTGTCTAGGGAATTTAGTCCTTTTATTTGTCTTTGAATTGTTTGCAAACCAGTACTGATTTCTTTGAATACATTTATTTGTTTTCACTGTTCATGTCATAGTTTATATATGTGGGTTATGTGCGAACTTTGACATTTTGCTGAGCATGTCTGGTCACTTAAATCAGGTGCCATTGTTTCTGGTCACTGATGGGATGACTGAACATTTTAAAAAGAGGATATTAAATTATAAATAACTATACATATCTAACAGGGAATATTCAGACAACTAATCATGCTAAAATCCATTCAACTTTTGGGATTCACAAACATGCTCATTAATAAACCGGTGGCCATCTGAATACTTATGAAGAACAGACACAGAAAACAGTAGCAGGATAAACGGAGGATGAACTTCCACTGAAGTGGTGTGGGGAGCTCTTGCTCAGTGTGGGGAGGAGCCAAGCCCAGCGCAAACCCAGCTCTCTTCCTCTGAGGGCAACTTTTAGGTTAATTAGTAAATGGTAAGACCGCTGCTTTCTGTTTAAACGTTTAGTTGCTTACATCCCTAGTTAGAATAGGTCATTACTTTAAGCTCTGAAGAAACATTTTCTACTTCCTTCATTAGTAACTAGTTGCACTGATCAGCACAAGGTAATGATCTATTATCAGTCAAACTTCAAAGAGAAATAAAAATAATAGTATTATTACATTCAAGTTCCATCTAAATGTTAATATCCCCTTTCGATCTCTAAATGAAGAGAATGTATTGACAGATAGGAAAAGCAGTATCGAGGTGTATCTACACAGAGACAAAGAGCGACCTAGCAATATAAGTTCCAAAAGGGGGTGGCTGTGTCAGTCTACTTCAGCAAAACGAACAAGGAGTCTAGTGGCACTTAAAGACTAACAAATTTTACATTTCAAAGCTCTACCCTATAGGGCACAGCTCTTTACAATGGATGGCTCTACTTACCATTTTAATACTTTTTTAACATGTTGTTAAAGGTTGACTTTGGTCATTTCAGCCTGCTTCTTCTTAACCCTTTCTGGTCCAGTGTCACAGAGTCCTTTCCCAAGAGGTAGATGGAGAAGAACATGAAATTGTGTCCATCAGCTGGACGATCTTTCCTCACCAGAGGATAGAGAACAAATAAGCATGTGTCTGATAGAGCCTGTAGGATGTTACGTACTGTGGAATGAATTCACATTAGTAACCAATCACGCCCCCTTACGCTGGCTTAATGTAATGAAGGAGGTGACCCAGAGGATCATGTGATGGTACTTGTCATTGCGGCCATTCACCTTCAAGATACAGCACCAGGCAGGAAGTTTGCATCATAATGTTGATTTTCTATCAAGAGAAATACCCTTCGTCAGCCAAGGCCAGGTCTCCCCACTGGCAGAAGGGAGATAAGAGTCTTCCTGTGAAGGAAGGAGAACAGAGAAAGAGATGGGGAAACAGAGAGGCCTGGGACAACAGAAGTGCAACAGCCTCATCCCCAGCTACCTCTAAGAAATTGAGAAGGAGACAAGGAATACTGCAGGTCCTGGAGTTTAAGGGCTGATTGCATGGGTGGAGGGTATAACAGGCCAGGGGAGGACAACTGCTGCATACCTACTGCCGGATGCCTGGGCCATGGTGACCCTGCCTCTTCCCATCCCTCCTGGGTGGCATGTAATGAAGGCTGGGGCTGGTCCTACTCTGGCTGGGCAGAACTCAGGCCTCAGCCCTGGCTGGCTGAGGCTTAGAGCTTCTCCAGACTGCTGGCCAGAGTTCAGGGCTGCTCTGGTGTGCTGGCTGGGGTTTGGGGTTAGGCCAGGTGTTGGCAGGCCAGCTGGGGTTCAAGGCTGCTTTGGGCACTGGCTGGGGTTTGCCAGTGGGTGGGTTAGTGAGAGCAGGGAAAGGAGGGAGTGGATGGGATGGAGTAGGAACTGAGGCCTTGAGTGGACAGGTCAGGGCAGGAGGCTACCCATGGCTGATAACCTAAAATAAGAAGTCAAAGTTGATGGAGTGAGCTAATGTGAGATCAACAGAGGGAAAGCAATTAGGAGGAAACTGGAACCTTTAGAGAAAGGGCCCCTAGAACAGTTGACACATGCTTATACCTCTTTGTGATCTGTATGGCATATCAGTGATCCTATTGGGATAAAGAAAGCCTTCAGAAAGAGTGTATGCTTGCATGGATGTTATTTTCCACTGGTTGAAAAGTGAATTATTGTATCATCTAAAATACTGGTGCTTGTTAGTCTTCTGAGAAACCCTTGACCTGTATCCTTCAGCCACCTGATAAATTCCTGGGTCAAGTACGGTTAAATTGCGTTTACCATGGGAAGTTAAAATAAAGCCATGTCTGGGGCTCAGTTAGTTTCTTGAAGTGGCAAGGTAAAAGGAGTATGAAAGTGGATGGCTTTTGAGAATGAAATGAAGGAAGGTAGGTGAGCGTGCGCACATCTGACTTCTTGGAACTCTTCATTCTTTTACAGGTTGCAACACTGATGTGATGATTTCCCAGACAGGGAATTGGTTTGTCCCCCTCTCTGTGTATTTTTCTGTGATTTGCATTAACAGTGGTATTCACTAAACCTTATGTAAGCAGGATCTGAATGAGCTCTCCCTGTGGAACTGGCTTGGGGGCTGGGGAGGGGAACAGACTGTCTCACCAGACTGTATTTGCATGAACACCCCCCCACCATCTCCCTGACATTCGTGTTGCTCTTCTCTGGACTTTCTCCAATTTGTCTACATCTTTCTAGGCTGAAATGAGGCACACAGAACTGGACACAATACTCAGTTGAGGCCTAATCGGCGCTGAGTAAAACGGAAGAATTAGTTCTCCTATCTTTCTTACAATACTCCTGTTAATACATCCCAGAATGGTGTTTGGTTTTTTGCAACAGTGTTACACTGTAAACTCATAGTTAGCTTGTGATCCACTATGACACCCAGATCGTTTTTCGCAGTACTCCTTCCTAGGCAGTCATTGTCCATTCTGTATGTGTGCAACAGATTGTTCTTTCCTAAGTGGAGTACTTTGCACTTGTCTTTATTGAATTTCGCCCTGTTAACCTCAGACCATTTTCACCAGTTTGTCTGTCATTCTGAATTGTGATCCTATCCTCCAAAGCACTTCCAACCCCTCCCAACCTGGTATCATCCGCAAATTTTATAAGCACTTATGCCAGCAAAACATACATCCAAGAGGGTGGTATTTTTCTAAACCCCAGAGTGCCCAAAGTTTTGCTGGTGTAAGGGCTAATGTAGATAAGGCCACAGTGTGTTACAGATTGTTGTAATAAGCCATAACTCCAGGGTGTCTCTTCAGTCCTTGTGTTTAGTGTCTAGTAGAGTAATTAATTTAAGCTCCCACGTTTGTGTTTGGAAAGTATTCTGCAGGTTCTCTTTAAGGATGAGGACTGGATAGGTCAAAGATAGAGTGATCACTTTGTGAAAAGTGTTCACCCACAGATGATAGGGTGTTTTTGTCTTTTATCCTTCTCCAGGGTGAGTTTATTTAAGAGCATCATGATTGTCTGACTTCACCCACGTGGTTGTTCTTGGGGCATTTAGTGCACTGGATGAGGCACGCCACATGTTGTGATAGGCATGTGTAGGATCCACAGGTCGTGAAAGGTGTGTTGTGAGGAGTGTTGATCTGCAACATGGATGGAGATGCATCTGCAAGTTCTCAGATACTCTGCTTTGGGTCCAAGATTGATCACAGATCTCACCACTTTCTGCTCTAAGTGCAAGATGCACCTTTCCAGCCGTTCCTCTGCTAACAAAAAGAAAGAGCACAGTGTACATTTAATTCTTAACAAACAAAACAAAACACTACATGGCATGCACAATTTTTCCCACAGGGAAAGAATGAATGAAAGACTGCACCATGTGACTGATATTATCGTGGCACTTAATGCACTTCTGGAAGGTGCTCAGATACTAGAGTGCTGATGAGGGCGGTATCAGAATCTCTTTAGATAGAACAGAATCGGAAGTGGACCTACATTAGATAACCACAGAACATGAGGAGAGGTAAAGAGAAGTGATTAGAGTTCAGACAACATTAGTCAAAGCACAGAGCGAGCAAAGCTCAGAAGTTGATTTTTTTAGATTTTGGGCCCAATTCTGCCCCCTTACTCATGGTGAGTAGTCCTTTACTTTGCAAGCTCAAGCTGTGCCACTGAAATTAGGCTTTGAGGTGGGGAGGGGTTGGTAGAGGAGGCAGTTGCTAAAAATTTCAATAAAAATATTTTCCAAATAAACTGTTCTAAAATTTATGGCTTAAAATATTTTCAGAAGTGTACTTTCTGCTAAATTGCTGCAAGGTAGTTTTTAAAAAAAAATATTAAGTGGCATCTAAATCTTTGGTGATTTAATCTGATCAAGCGATTTGGAAGGTAAACATTTTTTTCCTTTGGAATTTTTTTCCTGTGATTTGTTGATATACCTAGTGATTTTGTTACAAATGTGTTTCGAGCCTTCTGTTTTTCCATTTATTTTCAAGCTATAGGTTTCTTAGCTTTGAAATAACATTGCCGCATCCCCCCATTATTCAGGGTAAGATATCTGGCTTCTGTGATAGCATCATTCCTGTTTCACTAGTCATTTATAATAAGTAGGAATAGAACAAGACTTCATGATAAAAAAGACAGAGCTTTGTCTCCTGTTTCTTAGACTGTATTAGAGCCTGGCGTTTGATATGGAGGACATGTCTGTAATTGTGTAGCTGACTGCTCATGGAGACTAATTTATTCTAAGCCTTTTTTTCCAGTTCATTACAATATTTTCTGTAATCATTTGGATTTTCAAGGCTGGAAACAGATTTCTATTTGGAGGAACCTGTCAAGAGGATATGTGTGTGTATGTTGTAACACAAGCTAGATAAAGAGCGTGAATTTTCCATGCTATTTCAGATAGTTCCTGTTGTCCTTGCAACTGATGCTCTTTAAAACTCCAATTCAGAGTTGCTTTTTGCAGACAAGGGAAGGATGGAAGAGGCCTAAAACAAGTGCTTAATTTGTGCCTGGGTTTTCCAAGGCTGAGCTCCCCGGCACTTCTAGGCTTGGCAATTCATAGCCCTGGAACCTCTGAGCTTGTCACACCAATTCTGAAAGTTAAAAAAATTGCTTGAGCTCCAGTACCTCCGTCATTACAAATTAAGCACCGCCTAAAATCTAGCATCACTTCATGAGGAATATTTCAAATTCCTCTCCCTCCAGCAGCCCTGCTTCCACTGGCAGCTGTCCTTCAATGGGTAGACCTGAGGTCCTCTCTCCACCCTTGGAATGTTCCATGGTGTATCGACTGATTGTCAGATTTGAATTCCACAGCAGCTGTATGCAAGCAGAGAAGCTGCTGAAGGTACTGGTCCCTGGAGCAGTGACCGGTGAAGTAGATTCAGAAATCTCAGGAAGAAGAGTATGAGTGATGTTAAGGGAGAACGGGCCATGGTACATACCATGTGGGTATTGCAGTGTGTCCTGTCCCAGAGGACCGTGTGGAATGATGGGAGCTCGGTTTTGTTCATACAGCAGATACTATAATGATATGTATACCAGCAGTATTAGTCAGCCATTAGATGTCTCTGGGACCGTGACAGACTTCAGAGTAGTGTCTGGTGCCTAGTAAACAACAGGGAAAAAACAGGAACTCAAGCTGTTTGCGTCTGTAGTTCATAGTTGTTTATATAAAATACCTCCTATTTGAGAAGGGCTGTGATTTTATATCTAACGCCCTTGTGGCCAAGATGGAGTCTGCTCTGCCGGCACCCTGGCCGAGGAAAGGCGCACGCAGGAACGCAGCAGCGACAATCCCCTTCCACCCCAGGGCACCTGTTCCAAACCCCCCGGAGTGATCACACACACACGCTGGGACAGCACAGTGAATATGGGAACGGGGAAGATTTATTTACAGAGGGAGGAAGGAGAGAACAAGAGGGGAGATGGGGCAGCAGGAAAGCAGGCTAACAATTAGCACAGGGTCTTGCAGGCCCAGGGGTGCTGCAGGCTGAGGGCAGACAGTGAGCGAGCACAGCGTCTGTGCTCTGAGTGCAGTGATCCCAGCACAGTTCCAGTCCGGGCTGAGTCCTGGTTGCTCCTGGTCGTCTTCGGCACCAGCAAGTGTCCCCAGCAAAGCCTCCGGTGCCTCTTCCGCCGCTCTCTGTGACCCCAGAGCGACACCTTCCCCACTTAACTACCTAGAGCCTCCCCCAAGTCCCAGGCCTCGTACGCATGGCCCCGCAGCCCTGGGCAGCCGTGTCACTGGTCCAGCTCCAGTCTGTCCTCGGGCAACTGCTCCCTGGCACAGTGTCCTCTGGCTCCTGTCCTGGGTGTCGCCGGTCAGCTCTCTGTCCCTCTCCAGCTTTTGGGCAGGGCCTCTGCTGCTTCTCTCCTTACATGCCTCTCGCTGCAGCCCTTCTCTCCCCAAACAGCACTCTCTCCTTCCAGCATCATCAGTGCCTCCCCCTACAGGGCAAAGGGTTAATGGGACCACGCTCTCTTAAACCCCAAAGGGGTTACATATATATCATGACAAATACTGTGTATAGTTGTTGAAACACGGCAAAACCTATTTATTCATTCAACTTTGCAAAACTGCCATGGAAATTTACCAGCCCAGGCACCAAGTCTAATCTCCTAACTTTAGCAGGCTGGAAAAACTAATGATATTTTGCTTGTCCATCAATAATAATTACATGTCCCAGTTGAGTGGACAAGCAGAATTTGCAAGACTTGATGAAATGCCTACGTTTGGGGGATTCTTTATGATTTTGTTGTAAAGCACTTTGATATTTGTGATCAGTGATGTATGACACTGCCTAAGACAGCAGGTACATGGACAAAGCATTCATTGTTGCCTTATGCAGCTGGTACAGGATGTTTCTATTGAGAGACTTGGAAGAAGGCAGCTGCAGCTGCGAAATTGCATACGAATGCATAAAGTGATAAAAACAAATAAAGGAGTGTTAAGGCAGCATTGTGCTGGAAGATCAATGTTTTCTAAGTTTTGTATGAGATTTCGATGTACCAGGTAATCATTGAGTCACAGCAAGCAACAAACACAGGAAGAGGTGAAATGTGATGCTCCCACGGAGTGTTGCCTCAGGGGGCCTGGGAAGGGAGGTATGTCTCGGTGAGAAAGTTCCAAAGGTGTAGCTGTGTTAGTTCAGTTCAGCAAAACAAACAAACAGTCCTGTGGCACTTTTAAAGTCTAACAAATTTATTTATCGCATGAGCTTTCATGGGAGAAAATCCCACTTTGTCAGATGCTTGAAGATAGGGAACTAGTGAGAAAGGGTACCTTTCTGATCTCCTGGGAGTGTGCCTGAAGTGTGCCTTCTCCCCCCCTGGGGCTCCAGGCCAGTCTTAGCCCTGTTTCTTCTTTCCCCATGCATTGCATGTCCCTGAAGGAAAGCAGAAGACCAAGTTTAATGCTGCCATGAGTGCAGGGACTCCTGTTGCAGCTGGCCCTTAGCTAGATTCTGCTGAGGGCAAAACCCAGCTTCTGCTCCCTTACCTACCTACAGCATTGTGCAAGCTGGCCGTTTACGTGCCATGTTCTCGGTAAGGAAAGCCTTTGAAGATGGAAAGCTAATATTTGTGATGAATGCATCCCATACAATATTGAGTAAAGATATGATCCACTTGTCACAAGCCTTAATTTTAGACACTGTCAGATAATGAAAATTTTAGAGCAATAATGGTCCAATTTCAGCAACCTCCCATGGCTTTGAATCAGCCACATTTGCCCTTCCCTGCCTCCTCCTCAAGTTCTGTTCGAGCATCCTCAGCCTCTTCTTGCAGCTCAAAGCCAGACTCCACTGTTGCTAAGCCAAATCTTCCTCAAGTAGGGGTTTGCAAGTCTAATTTCTGACAAATTGGAGCTTAGTGGAGGATTTATGCAACAAAGTCTTGTATGTAGGGTAAATGAAATCGCTCCAATCATTTCCTGACATAAGTCACAGATCACCTGGAGTCTGAGTGACTGTCGCTGAAATGTCATGGGGACATGGATTATTCTGGGAATGTGACAGGTTCATGTTATATCACTAAACAGAATCATAGAAACTGGAAATCAAAAGAACTCTTAGCACATCAAGTCCACCTCCTGGCCAATGGTGCAGGTCCCCGATACTCATCAAACATGATGTCTAAACACCAGAGTTATAGTCTCCCCTCAAATTGTAGTTAGTGCAATATCTAGCTTGAAAGCTATCAAGTAAATATGACGTGGCTTTATGGGAAAAGGCTTTGATCACACCAGTGCATTTAAGATATTTTTTAAAGCCCCTCATTCCAGGGAGGCCAGGGTGCCGTGAATAATTTGAAATACTATAAAATAACACAATTAAAGTACTCTGGTAACAAGTCAGAACAAAGGAGACAGTTAGAGAAAGATCTAAGTGTATGGAGTGAGACGTTTGATGCCAAGTAGTGAGATAATATGCAGAAAATCTGTAACTAATGTACTATTTTGTCTTGAGATGTAAGCAATCCAAAAAATATCACCCATATAAAAATCTCTAGACCATCTATCAATTAACTGAGCGTACAATAAAATGACCACCTAGCAGCATAAACTACACACAGTGAGGTCACAAATCAGCCAGCAGCATTAAATAATCATTCAGACACACACAACCCCAGCTGGCCAATAAATCAGAACAACTGAAAAGCCATTTCCCCCATCTCCTCCTCCAAAGTTCGCCAAACACATGGCTTCTGTACAATGCGTAGGAGGTCATCAATTGTCGGCTATTTCGGACCATGATAGGGAGCCAGTCCTATGGTCAAAAGACTCTCACTCTGCTGGGCCTTTGCTTCCTAGAGCAAGGGCAGTTTGCATCTCTGCTAAGTCTGCTCAGTAGAAGCAGATTTGGGCTTATTTATAAGCCATTGGCTTCTTCCCACAATTGGTCGTGGATTGGGGGTTTTTCTTGGATTCCCATGGCGCGTCTTGCTGCTGTGGTTGCAGAAGGCCGCTGTTCCTGCTTCCAATTTGAGTGAGAACCAGAAGCGGAAATGCTCATTGCTAGGTTACACTCACAATGTTCATGCTTGTTGCAGTTGTGTTGCGGACCCTCGGGCAGGCAGTTGTGAAGGGAGAGGAAGGATGGTCGAGTGATTAGAGCACTCGCCTGGGCTGAGGGAAACGTATTCAATTCCTGCCCTGCTACAAACATCCTGGGTGACCCAAGGGCAAGGTTCTTAGATTCTGTGCCTCAGTTCCCAATCTGTAAAGTACGTTATTAGCACTTCTCTCCCTCACAGTGAGAATAAAGACATTAAACACTGTGTGGAGCTCAGATACAACCCTGCTCAGGCCATGTAAGTACCTTCCATAGATAGGATAGTTCCTGGTCACATAGGGATTTCTCAACCATGATTAACACCTGAAAGTCCAGCCAGAGACCAAGAGGTGGCCAGTGCAGATACTAGTGCACTTGTGTCGGGTGGGGAGATGTCCCATTTAGTCAGCAAACGGCCACATGCTAAGTAAGTTGTGACCTCAGGAACAGCACATTGCAACAGGCTAATCTTCAAGTGTCTAAGACGGGGGTCCTCAAACTTTTTAAACAGGGGGCCAGTTCACGGTCCCTCAGACTGTTGGGGGGCCGTACTATAGTTTGAAAGAAACATGAACGCGTAGCTATCACGTCTGCTGCTGGCCTGTGTTTCTGGGTACTGGGTGGCAGGCGGTAATGAATCCACACACTTTTTGTTGGTGCTGTGGGGCTCCAGCCAGGCCCAGAGTGTGGGACTGACCGATTTTAGCCTGCTGGCCTGCTGTTGTGTAGGCAACTAGTAACCAATGTTCCCTCTAGGTTTGGCGGCTTGTGTGCAAAATTTTCAAGCCGTGTGCAAAACTTTTTCTGAATAAATTTTTTGTGCAAACTCACACGACAGAAATTTATAGGCATTAATTGAAGTTAAAGTGATTGTAAATAGAATTAATTAATTGTGTTTAATTTAATTTGAATGAATTTTGAATTGAAATTTAATTTTTAGAAAGGTTTTTATTTAAAATTAATTTTTAAAAAGCTTTTTAAAAAAGAAGGAAGAGAAAGAAAAAAGAGAAGGAAGGAGGAGAAAAAGAAAAAAGTAAGAGAAAGAAAGGAAGGAAGCAAAGAAAGAAAGAGCAGGAAGGAAGGAAGGAAGAGGAAGACAAAGAAGAGAAAAAGAAAAAAGAGAAAGGAAGGAAGGAAGAGGAAGACAAAAGAGAAAAAGAAAAAAGAGAAAGGAAGAAAAGAGAAGGTAGGAAAAGAAAGGTGGAAAGAAGGAAAGAAGGAAGAGAAAGGAGGAGGCAGGAAGGAAGAGAAAGAAGGAAAGAAGAGAAAGAAAAAGGAAGGCAAAGAAGAGAAGGAAGGAAAGAAAGAAAGAAAAAGGAAGGGAAGAGAAAGGAAGGCAAAGAAGAGAAAGGAGGAAAGAAAAAGGAAGGCAAAGAAGAGAAAGGAAGAAAGAAAAAGGAAGGCAAAGAAGAGAAAGAAGGGAAGAGAAAGGAAGGCAAAGAAGAGAAAGGAGGAAAGAAAGAAGCCGAGAAAAGAAAGAAGAAAAAAAAAAAGAAAGAAAGAAGCTGAGGCCGCTGGCGGCGGGGACCCGAACGCGGCCCCGGGAGGGCAGAGCAGACCCCGGCACTGGAGACCGATCCTGGCCCTGTGCCGGGAGGCCGAGGCTGTTGGCGGAGCGGAGCCGACCCTGGCCCCGGGCCGGGAAGTCGAGGCGGCCGGTGGGTGGGAGCCCGTGAGCCTGCCCTGGCCGCGGCCACCCCGCTGCCCCGGCCGCATGGGGCAGGCAGGCAGGCAGAGGCGCGCACGTGCCCCGGCCCTGAGCCTGCCTGTTCCGCCCTGGGGGAACTGGACGCAGCGCTGCCCGCGGCCGCAGCAGGGGCGGGGGCCGGGTAAATGACCTTGGTGGGCCGTAGTTTGAGGACCCCTGATTTAATAGATACAAATGGTCCAAAAGCAAATCAGTAAATCAGTTAACAATGGAAGCAAATGCTTTGGGAAAATGCACTTTAAAAATATGACCATTAGCAATGTTGTGGGGTGTTTAAAACCGGTCACTTTCTGAATCTGGTCTGCCTCTCCTGTCCATCAGGGAAAGGGAGAAGGATACAGACTCTGAAGTAACAAAGGGATGAGTTACAGATGGCCAGGAATCCCCATAAATAGAAATAGAAGTTGAAGATTATGAGATAAAATTCCCAAAATAGTTAATGGCCCAATGGATAGGGTATTAATTTGGCAGATGGGAGCCCCAATTCTGTTTCAGATCAGGCACTTGATTCTGGAGGGCATAGCCCTACCCACTGGGCAATTGAGTCCTACGCCTCTCTTCTTCATGAATTTTTTTAAAGATCTTGGTTTAGCTCCACATCAGGACAATGTTGAAATGTCGGGTTATTTTTGTGAAACGGAATTCTTGTTTTCCCACCAGTCCTATTGACAACACACAAACACAGGTGTGTTAGAAATATCAGTAAGGACACCCTTGAGTCGTTATTTGGAGAGTAGGGTGAAATAGAAGCAGAAACCTGTGAAAAATTAAAAGATACACAATGATCTGTCTGCCTGCATGTCAGGAGGGCTAAAATGAAATTGAGGAGTGTGCATATTGATAATACACAGTCTTCTTTAAGAGCACTATTCCTTACTGTTATTTATGGTACCCCCAATGTGTTGATTATTTTCTGTTGTCTCTTGTTTTATGCTTACAATGTAAGCTCTTTGGGGTAGGGATAGACCTTTTGTTCTGGGTTTGTTCGGCACCTACCACAATGGGGTCTTGATCCATAACTAGGGGTCCTAGGCACTATGGCAATCCAGATCCTAATAAATACATTTTAAAAGCCCCTATCTCAAGAAACTCAGCCTAAACAGTGAGAAGCCTAGGCTTG
The DNA here is from genome assembly GCA_007922175.1 of Pelusios castaneus. Taxonomy (NCBI): domain Eukaryota; kingdom Metazoa; phylum Chordata; order Testudines; family Pelomedusidae; genus Pelusios; species Pelusios castaneus. Next base: position 651,586 of record ML685862.1, read on the forward strand.
AGGATGGCGTTAAACATTTCCTGTTAGGGTCAGTATGTTATTTCCTAATGTCTCTTCAACCTTGTTATTGTTAGCCAGGAATCGTCACATCTTTGGTGTTACTGAAGCATGGTATTTCATAAGAAAATGTCTGAGAACAGAATTAAAACTCTTTAATGTAAAAGAATCAAAAAAGCCAGAATTAAAAACTCGATCTACCAGTACCAGCCCATTAGGCACAGTGTAACAGTTCAAAAGTACCAGTCTATCGACTAGAACAAAATGTGCATTGTTCACGTCAGCTCCAATTTTATCACTAGTGACGCATCTCCTGCAGATTTATCTGGATAGGAAAGATGTGAACAAGGTACTAGCGGATCAGCTATGCAGAACAAACCCAAACTGAGTTTGTCAGGGATTTAAACTCTCATTCACATTGTTGGAAAAGTCTTGGGGAATGAAATGGCAGAAGAAGTTTAGATTATACTTGACTTCTATTTGTGAACAGCCCTGCTTACTATAGGACCCGATAGGTAAGCAAGCACTCGCCAGTATGTTTTGAGGAAGCAGTGTTACATAGTGAGTAGCGTAGACTGGGAAGTAGGAGACCTAAATTGCATTCCTGGAGCCACTTGCACAAGTCATTTCATTTCTGGGCTCTGTTCAGGTCCATCTTGCCTGTTAAAGTTCCTATCCTACAATTGGTAGCACATGCACAGAAATCAGTGGGGCTCCAGGCAGGCTGGCTGACTGTCTACATGCCATCAATTGCAGGATTGAAGCCTTAGACACTTTGGGACAGCTGCTTTTTCTTATTGTGCGCTTTTCATAGTGCCTAGCACAGTGGGATTCTGATTTCAGCTGGGCCTGAGGTCACTACTGTTACAAAATATATAAACTCAATGAGTTTTGAGTTCCACGTGCTGGCTGGATTGGGCCCATGAATTGTATGTGCAGAAGAGATAATGGTTCTATCTGACAATATACCTGCAATATATATAGTGTGTTGGCCTACTGGGAATTAGCCAATAACTTACTCCCTGGTTCATTCAGAAGATCATTATTTGCCAATTTATCCTTTAGAAGAAATTAGTACATGCACACAGGGAGCCTAGTTCCTCATGGGGTGTTAAAGGAGTCAATAATCCTTACTCATTATAATTTATAATTCAATAAACAAGCCAGAGGAAATGCTAAACCATCCTGAAAAGGTGAGTGTGACATAGCTTTTTAATCATGAGATGTATTCGCTCAGAAAGGATTTACAAAAATGACAGAAACGTATTAAAGTTACTTAATTTCTTCAAGTTATGAGAAGATATGTGACTCAGTCTGGCCTGGGCAACCTTTTAAAAGGCATATCATTGTAAAAGCAAAGGTATTAGGAAAAATAAAAGATTTGGGAAATGCATGGCTCTGGGGATGACAGGACATTGAACCATATTGTAGCATCAATCTGGGCCGTCCCTGGGGGGAGGTGAATGGGGCAATCGCCCCGGGCCCCGCAGGTACGTGGGCCCCACGCTGTCCCGCTCCCTAGCCGAAGGCAGTGGGCAGGGCGGGCCGGGAGAGCTATGCCCGGCCCCTGGGCCGGCCCTCCCCGCCCCCAGGTCAGTGCAGGCAGGCCCAGGAGCAGAGCACGTGGGGCCTGGCCTTTGGGCCGGCCTGCCCCAAATGGCCAGCTCCTCCCCACAGGCAGCCTCGGCCTCCCGGCATGGGTCCGGGGCCACTGGCTCCCTCCCGCAGGCGGCCTCTGCCTCCAGGCCTTGCTCCCCCCCCCGGCATGCAGCCGCCGGAGCCGGCTCCCTGGGAAGCGGAGCGGACCAGTTGACCCGCCACGCTCCCCTCCAGCATGGGGGGGTGGGGGCCCTGCTTTGGCCAATTGGCCCTGGGCCCCGCTCCCCCCACGGGATGGCCCTGGAATCAATGATAACCCCGTAAAGGAGGAGTGACCGTATTGTCTTATAATCTAACAGTCCTTTAATGTCGCCAGCAGCACCTATGTAACATGTTGTGCCAGCACCTAAAAGCAGCAGCCAGTTTGGAGCGCACTGTGCTAGGTTCTGTACATACCTTTCGTAACCGATAGCCACTGCCCGAAAGCCTGCACAGACGAGACAGATGAAAGACTTGAGGAAAGCAATAGTAGCATCCCAGTGGTCTTCAAACTTTTGACCCTTGCACACCCCCTTACTCCTGCTGGTCCCCCTTCCAGCTGGGGCTGGGAACAGGGCCAGGGTCGGGATGGGGCTGCAGCTGGGAGCTGAGGGTTTCTGGGTACTGCAGTGGCTGGGAGCCAAGCTCCGAGACAGGAGCTGGGCTCCACAGCCTGAGAGGCGGGAGGGAAGCTGAGGCCAGCCTTTGCAGTCAAGCGGGGTGAGGCCAGCTCAGACTCTGCAGCTGGGGGCTGGCGTTGCAGACATGGGAAGGGGGGCCAGGCACTGAGGCCACAGCCAGGCCCAGAGCAGCAGAGTTTGGGGCAGAGTAGGTCTGGGATAGGTGGTGCTCCCTCCACCCCCTCCCTGAATATTCCTCCTTGCCCCCCTAGGGGGTTGCACCCCCCAATTGAAGACCTCTGTATTATCCTTTATGTTGGGAAAATTGGGGCACATACTTCACAGGTCTCACAGTAGAGGATCCCTACAAATAGGTCAGAGGGGTTTAAATGAATTGGGCACAGAACTGATCCATTTGGGGCATAGGGTGGATTTGATTTATTGGGGAGAAGGAAGATGTTCCAATGGAAATCAAATATTCAAGGTTTGGAGGCTAGGGCAGCAGAGGTATTTTTTCATTCAGGCTACTAAGCTGAGCCCTATTTCCCATTGTTCCAGTCTCTTTCTTAGCACATCCACCTGCAACTAAGTGAATGGCGGAGGGGAAACCTGGTGCACTATATTTCCTTTAAAACACAAATTCCACGCTAGTCTTAATGAAAGATGAGGAAAATCTGTATTGTACATAAGAACCAAATATGTTACAGAAATGAATTAACATTGCCACAAATTATCTAGTCTAAAAGGTCCGAAGTAACATTTTCACTTCTGGAAGCTCACTTTTTACGGAATCAGACACCACTGATTCAGGCTCTATCTTAGCCCTTTTTGGAACTGCGACCTGGGTGGCTTGCTAGGGGAGGAAAAGGGGAGCCGGAGATATGGGGCATGATTTGGGGAGCTATTGAATTCCTTCTACAACGCACAAAGCTTCCTCACCTTCCAATGGCTTGAGAGCCAAAAGCACTGAACATCTTGAAGGATCAGGCCCTTCCCGAGAGTCGTAGTATGTCATATATAACATGAACCAGTAAGTGGGGTCAAGCCTGTGAGATGCCGTCGAAAAGACTGACAAGACAGCAGTTCCAGCCAGGTGTCAGGGAGCGTTTTCTATTAAAACAATCAAAAGAGATGAAATCCCTGATGACTCTGTTACTGAGACACAGACTCTAGAATTATGAGTAACACAATTAGATGGAGTCTCAGGAGAGAGGGAGCGCTACATGGGAAATGATCTCTTGTCAGCTGCATTTCCTTTAATAATCTCCCCCAAGTCTATTATGTTTGTACTACATCATATAATTATATGTTTAAAAATAACCTGTTCCCCTCTCTGTTTTGATCTATTTGTTACCTAGGGCTGTGTTCTCTTTGAGAAATCTCATTAAATAGTTTATTCTTTTAATATTGTTGGGCCAGGGTTCACTGCTGCCTTGTGCAGTTATTTATATCTGGGCAAAGTGAAGAGAAAGCGGTCTCGGAGCAGGTTTGTAAAGGACTGAAGGTGTGAGGCAGCTGTGACCGAGGCCATTGTTTCTTGTAGTGTTTGGGTCCATTGAATGTACCAATTTATGTGAGCGTGGAGTTTAAAAAAAAAAAAAAGTGTCCTGGCAAGTCATTTTTATGCCGACCTTTCATTTTGCATTAGAGTAAAGTGGAAAATGTATCTATAACTTCATTTTTAGCAAGAATGATTTTTGTGTTTTATTTGTACTGAAAGAACATCATTGTCTCCCTAAATATGGCCCCAAATTTGTAAAGAGGTGAGCATCATCAGTTCGGGATTCAGTAGATGATGAGAGTGCTAAGCAACACATGGGATGAGGCTCTATATAGACTCCCTAAAGCTAAGTTCTCTGGTTACTTTCCCTGTGAGGGAAGCGGGACAGTGGAGATGTTTCATTGGCTGCTCAGGCAGAATGCTTTGGGCCAAAATACTCTGGTGTAAGCAGGTGGAGCCCCTACTAATTCCAATGGGCACAGGACTAGGGCTGGTGGTGGTTCTTTGATGCTCGCTGGTGGCCATTTGTCCAAGAGCCATGCTTGTTTGTGGAATAATTTGTTGGACTTTTTTATTTTTTTTTAAATTAGTTTGCAAAACTGTGGTAAACAGTGCATTTATTCTGCTTTGGAAAGTCCGAAAGTTCTCCACCGTTTGAACAGCACCTCTTAACCTTTGGCAATTAACAGATGATTTTGTCCTAGATACAGTGATCACTGGCGGCAGTTTTAAAATGCAAACATTTAAAGGAGATCTAAAGGGCCAAATTGCTTCCTCCTCTAGTGAGTCCATTGGGAGAGGGAAATTAGGACAAAAAGTTCTGTCCACTCTTCGGGCAGGGCAAGAGAGTCTTTGAAAAAGGCAGGAAAGGTGGCCTCCCAAACCAGTGCATCATTGGGGTTCTCAGGGTGGGAAACCTCCAGTCTCACTGAAGGTCAACGCCCACTTTACTGTTCCCCCATGGTCCCATTGGCCACATGGCTAGTTACCCATCTCCCCTCTTTGTGAGTGATCGCCAGATGCAAAGCATTGGTTAATTTTGCTTCAGGAAGGAATGAGGGAATGCCCCGGGTTCCACTCCCTAAAAGCATAATTTCCACAGAGTTCTGAGGGGTTGGGAGGGGTTGGGAGGAGGAAGATTCCCCTCCTGCTGCTAAATCCAAGTCTCCTCTATTTGAAGTGGGAGGTTGTACACAGTGCATTAAATATTTAAGGAGCATGCACACAGAAATACCCAACATTTTAATCCTTGAAAAGTGGTCCTAGGCAACAGCCTCATTTAAGTGGCAGGTGACAAATTCTGCACTGGCGTATGATCGACTGAGTGCAATTGTCTTGTTACCAAAGTCTGTGGCACTGCATGGAGTGCAAGCATGGAGCACTCATTTGGATGGGTCAATTTGTGTTCCGGTTCCAGAATGGCTTTGCACGGCCGTGTGATAACGTGAAAGCCAACCCTATGTAGAGGTCCCAATAAACTCTTTGAATCAAAGTAGCTGGTTCACTTTGCAGAGGTTAGCTAGAAGTCTATCCCTCTGGATCTGTTTGACTGTGACCCACTCTTCTCTGTATCTATATTTTTTACACCTATTTCTTTTCCATTTCATGCATCTGATGAAGTGGGATTATGCCCACGAAAGCTCATGCAAGAAATAAACTTGTAAGTCTTTAAAAGTGCCACAAGAGTCCTTGTTTATTTTAATAAATTCTTTGTACGATGAATGGGAGTCATCACTATTTACAGATTACATCCCAACTGCATGTGCCTGCCGAATACCAGCACCCTTTTATTGGAGCTGTTCCACACTAGCCATAAATCTCTCCTCTATGGGGGGCTGTTTTCCAGCACTGCACCCTGTGGACTGCAGTTATTCTGCGGGTGTGCTGTAGTAAGTCATGAAATGCAGCTGCCATGAAGGTATCTGGGAGAATTACTCCAGCTACATTATGTTGATTTGACTGAAAGGACAAATGGCTTGACAAAAATACATAACAAAATTGAAAAACAGCCTTTGTAACAGCTGTCCAAGCTAGCAAGAGAAGACTTCAGTCAAGAGCCTAACAATTAGATTGCCCATTTCTGTTTTATATCTCCACTAAATGCTATGGACGTGACATTTGTGTGTGTTCACTGATTATAATTGCAATCAGCATGCAGCGTGAAAGCCACCCGTGATTTCGTGCTTTCCTTGTGGCTTTGACTCTTTGCATTTCTGCAACTGTGCAAATGGGCACACGCAGCAAGTCTTTTTAAACAGAAGGCAGACATCACGGACTTAATTTTAAATGAATTGAACTTTCTCTCTAATATATGCGCCGCACTCTACTAGTCAGCAGGCAGTTCCTTTGGTCTTAGCTCTGTGTACAGTAGAAACAGACTGCCAGTGTCAGGCTTTGGGGGCAATTAAGTGCAACGATAGTTCGCTGAGGCTTGCTAGGGGTGTCACCAAGCACTAAGTTTGTCTCTAAGAACGGCACAATGCAAAAACAGAGAAAGGTAGGACATGATGAGAGACTTGGAATGGTGGGGTTGGAATGAGGGTTTGGGGTAGCTGAAAATGTAGAAAAAACACTGCTACCACACCCACTCTCTCAGGAGTGGGATTTGAGCCCACGTCTCTGGAGGAAGAGAGCGGCCTAAATGCTGCGTGACTCCAGGAAGTGGAATGAAGGAATTACTCACAGCAATAAGATTAAAACAGAGCCTTAAGAGAGGAAAAAGATTGATGAGGCGTTTGTGACAACAGAGTTGTTGCTGAGAAGTTGAAAAGAGGGGCGCATCATAGGATATAATAGTGTCTCAGGACAGTAAGGTACTAGGATGCGATAAGGGCTTTTGCATGGTAAATTCAGAGAAAAGTTCTAGCTGATGACAGGTGAAGAGAAACTGGAAAGAGGAGAATGTAAAGAGAAAGGAAGTGACCAATAGACAGCATGGCATGATTTGAATACAGGTGTTATATCCAAATCAGTAGCACACTTCACTGCTACCACAGAACCTCACAAAGTCTCACACCACTAGCGTGCAATGCAGTCATTCTGACAGCCCTAGGCGGTGTGGTCTAGTGACGGGGCTCTGATCTGGCCGTCAGGAGATGTGGAATCTGTTTGGGGCCCTGATGCTGACCTGCTGTGTGATTTTTGGTGAGAGTTACTTCTCTCTGACTCTGGTTCCTCTCCACACTGTGTATGTTTAGGGCAGTGTTTCTCAACTGGTATTCCATGAACACTGGTGCTCCTCAGACACGGTGCAGGTGTTCTGTGACCCACCCTGACCCTTCCCATCGGGGGGATGAGGGGGAAGGAGCAATTTAATGCCCCAACCATAGCAAAGGTTCCAGGCACACCTAAGCAGGGTTGTGTTTCAGTGTCCTAGATCCCTCTGTGTGTGTGTGTGTGTGTGTGTGTGTGTGTGTGTGTGTGTTCTGTTTTTCAGTTCTGTGGCTAACTCACCAATGAGTGCTCCAGCCATTTGTGAGAGCTAGTGAAATTCTGAGTAGAATGGAAGATGAATGATAATAACCATCAGGTGAGATCACTGCCCTCTTGAACTCAATGGCAATATTCACATTGACTTAGTATAGCAAGGATTTGACCCACAGTGGGGAGGGGTGGGGGGAGGTACATCTTTGTTAAGGCTTAGAAGTGATGGGAAACCACTATGTAGATTTAGGGGACTCCAAGTTGTCATCAAAGAAAAAAACATCATTGCACAACGTTAATGACTTTCTTCTGCAAAATGTGTTGCTTGCACAAAATCGTTTGGAATACTAGACTCAAAACTGCTGTATCTGGTCAGTAAATGAAACAGTAAGGAAGTCAGTTCTGTTCTTAATCCTCAATTGATTATAGCTACAGGAATTAATATTGCCGAAGTCTGGAAGAAAATAAGCATTTAAACAGAGGGCATTTTTAAGGAAGAAACGAATTTACATTTATGGAAATGCCCTCTTTTCACATTCCTGTTTATGTTAAAATAAATGCATAATGCGACATGAAATGAAATCAGTGTACTGTGTAAATTCTGATTGCAATTGAAATAAATTCAATGTAATGGACTGTATGCTGTTCTGAAAAGTTAAATATGAGCTTGAAAATGTGAAAATAAATTGGCTCTTCTCATACTCTCACTAGCAAACTTTAACAAATAAAACTTAATGTCCTGAAGGACAAATGATTCAGAGCACTGAAAGCAGAAAGCCTCAATGGATTAGGGTCATGCACTCAATCATTTCTTCCAAGCTCAAACATAGGTGTGAGAAACGCTCTTTGTTCTATATACATTAAATCCTGGGTCTTAACTCCATATTTTTGTCACAATTTGTTATTGGGATATAAATCACTAAACAGAAATCTCCATAAAGCCTTGTTAGAGAGAGGACTTCTGCTGGGGCCATTGATTGATTTGCTGATTTACTGCTTCCTGATCATTGATCTGATCAAGTCATCCTCTCAGCTTGTTAAATACATTCCACATGTGTCGAGTTTAAATGTTAATGTTTTCAAAGCAAGTAAGTTGAAAGTCAGACACATATTCATTTTCAGGAACCCAAACCTAGCTCTGGCCTACCTAACCAGTGCTTTACAGTACTCCTCCAGAATTAGGGCCCTGATTCAGGAAATTATTTCTGTACATACTTAACTTTAAAAATCTGCTTCTGTCCCATTGAAATCTATGGGATCTAAGCATACACTTAGTACTTCCCTCAATCATGGCCCATCGCCAACATTTCCCTAATATTCCCCCCATCATTGTAAGCAACTCGGTCATACCATTGCACTCTTGGATTACCCATCTCTCTTTTAAAATAATTACATTTTTTTGCCTCCACAACTCCTATCGAAGGCTGTTCCAAAACCTCACCCCTCGGGTGGTTAGAAACCTAATTTCCAGCCTGACTTTGTTCCTGGCCACTTTATAGCCATCTGTTCTTTTGACAGCATTGTCCTTTAGCCTAAATAGCTCTGCATCCTCCCCGGTATTTACCCCCTTAATATATTAATAGAGAGCAGCCATAATCTGTCTCAGCCTTCTTTTTGCATGCCTGAATGGGTTGAGCTTTTCCAGTCTCATCTGGGATGCCCATAAATTACATAACTCACTATGTAGTGGATGGGTCAATTTTGTATGTTTCTTTCAGTTTTATAAGGGGTGGATCGGTCTTGGAAATCACAAAAAAAAATGTGTTCTGTAATTTGTGGACAGCCCATCTCATAAGACAGGACCTTCAGCCGCTGATCATCCTCTCTGCTTTTTTCTGAAACTGTTCCAGTTTAAATTTTTCTGGTCAACCATGCTCAAGAAACTGTGCACAGTTCCAGGTGAGGTTGTATCAGTGCTTAGTACAATGGTATTACTACTTACTTCCCTATCTCTACTGGAAATATCTCAGCTCATACATCCTACGAAACGCTTCAGCATTGTCTATCAACATATTTTAGATGACTACACAAAATTCTTAGGGGCTGCTGAGGTTTTTTAACTGAATTGTGTGACCATTATATTCTTCTAACACATATTTAGCAAGGGAAACACATAATGAAAAAAAATCCAAATAGTAAAGGTTGAATACTCATAATTAAGGCACTGGTCTGGGACTCAGGTGATCTGGGTTGAATTCTCAGCTTTGCCATAGACTTTACTTCATCTCTCTGCTCCTGAATCTGTCATATGGGGACAATAACACTTCCAGCCTCTATCTCTTTGTCTCTTCTGTCAATTTAGATTATAAGCTGCTCGTTTCAGGGACCACCCCTAACTCTATGTTTATATATCATGAAATGGTCGAACAGCGGAAATAATTGCAGCATTAGTATAAACGGTTTGCCTGCTTTTCTGTGGTTTGGATTTATGATACGTGATAAATAGGCATAGAAGGAGTTGCCCACACATACTGTACTATGAACACCATGTACTCTGCGTGGTTCTCAATGCTTTCTTGGCTGATATTTTAAGAACCTGGAACCCCTCCCTTTAGAAATTCTCTCTCTCTCTCTCTCTCTCTCTCTCACACACACACACACACACACACACACACACACACACACACACACACACACACTTACTATTTCCACCACTTCATCTTGAAACAAAAAATGTACAGAGCACCTGAAGCCAAAGGAAGCTGCAAACCCATAGGCAGAATATCCAACTTTCAGATTTCCTTTGATGGCTCAATTAGAATGTTTGAAGAACAAGAATAAATGACATAGTGGGGCAGGGGCGGGGGGGACGGACCGGGGGGCGGGGGGGACACTGAATACCTGCTCACATCCTGTACAGAAAGATCATTTGAAGTACAGTATGTTTTCTTCCCTGAGTTTGAAAGGGACTTGGACTGTCCTCGGACAACTGTGCAGGAAAAAGCCAGACCTCCCCTGCTACACAGCTCTGCTCTTAATGGGTGCTCCTAGAGCATTGGGCTTTTCAGAATTCATGACTACTTCGCCGTGGCCTAACTTTGCTTCTCATGAAGCATGCCATCTACAACACTGCAATCTGTCAAAAGACAACGAGGCAGGATCACAACTGTGAAATGTCCACTGTACTTGCTTGCTTTGGGTTGGATTTAGTTGGATTTCTTTCAGACTTGAATTTCTCTGTAACTGTTGAGCCTAAAGCTCCATTAGTTTGCACACAATTTTTTCAATTGAATATTGCTATTATTAATTCTTTTGTTTATTACAAACGTTGCCACTACACATCATTCACACGTGAATCTACCCTTAAATATACCCTCCACTCTAGATACACTATAATCATGTTAAATTGGCTATCCATACATTTTCCACCTCCTAATTAATACAAGCTTAGGATAGTTTATAGACAAAAACAGCCCAAAACATCTATATTAAATATATATTAAGGCACTCAGCTGTATCCAATACAATATTAGGGAGTTTTAATGTAATATTTTACTCGTGTTCTATGACTGCACCCATCACTATGGTAACTGAGCACCTTCTGGAAACGCAGGAAGTGACATGACTCATATCTGCCACATGTGATTCTTTCCATTTTTCTCCCTTTTGCCAAGGGGAAAACTGTGTGGAATTCCAAAATATGATGTCCTTTAACATGTGGCATGTTCTGTGGTTTGATCAGTGAAGAGACCGTCAAAGAAATGTGACTGCTGGCATGTGAAGTGGATGCTCATGAATTTGTGGTGCATCTCGGATCCTGCCAGGAGCTACTTTCGTAGTCTTGGACCAGCCCCCTGAGAACGTTCAGTCTTCTATTCACGTGAGCTCTGCTCCTGTGGGAGATGTAATCCCATTGTGCCTGAGGAGTGGACTTGCTGAGTGAGGTCTCTGACAGGGCAACATCCTGCTCCTGTCTTCTGCTCTGCCTGCACAGACTCGGAGACCATCAATTGTTAGACACCCCAGTGCAGTTTGTTTATATTTCCCTCTTTCCACCGCCTGACTGATCTATGCACCATGATTTTTACCCTTTCCCTATGTCCTCAGTTCTCTGCCTAGGAGAGGAGAGAGAAGAGATCTCTCCCGAGAGACCCTGCCTGGTGCTTGTTCTGGTACTGCGAGCCTGTCTCTCTAACCTATCACACTTGCCTCCTAGGTCTTCTCATTCCTCCTGTGTTCATGGGCCAATTTGCTCGTTAGTCCTCTCCAAACCAATTCTAATCCATTAATCACATCCCGTCAGGTCCACCTGGGGGGAATTAAATGATGTTTCAGTGACGGGAGTGCTGGCTCAGCTGTTGATTCCTAGCACTTTGTCACAGGTTCCTTGACCTGGAGGTTTCGATTACTTTTTTTTAGGTATCTCAGACCCAGATCATTAGGTATGCTGAAGGTAAAGACACGGAACTGGACTTAGGTGCAATGTTCCATAAGGAGGCAGAGTAATGTGTGTGGAGACCAGGGCTGATGCGATGTCTCCTCTTGGCCGGTGCGGCCGTGGCGCTGTTGAGCTGAAATCTATCCTGTTTCCTTCTGTGCTTTGACATCCTTTAAGTAGATCCCTAGAAATAACAAAACTATCAAGACAAAATGGTGTGTGTCTTTCTGGGTCACCTAACCCTCAGCAGTCAGGGTATGGGGCCTCTGCATCAAGCTGACAGACAAAGGAAAGTTTGTGCAAGGGTCAAAATGGGGAGGAATGAAAGCCGCTCCTCACTAAAAGAATGTCTCCCCTCTCCTGTGACTGCTACACCTCTCCCTCCTTTCCCACCCTCACTCTGTAAGTGGGGCTGTGCTGGTCACTGCACTTATGGCAATTTTAGGGTCCTTATGTGTCCACGAGGGAAAAAAAGAGAGAGCTGAGTCTTGGGCTGGGTTTGCATCGGGACAGTGGGAGTTTCTATGGTAAGTGAGCTCCTGCTCTTTGAACCATGGAGGAGAAGGGGCTCTCCTGAATGAAGCTGGTTCCCCCCATTATTGCTGTTTGAGAAGGGAAACCTTCAGCTTACAGGTTCCTCTCGACTCTTTGAGCATTAATGGAGCTGTTGGCCAGGAAGAAGCATTTCATATCCTACATATCTCCTTTGTGTTTTCTGCTCTGACTCACTGAGATCGAATCTCATCCTCCAGATATTTTTTATGAGCCTGACTGTTGTATGTTGCAACAAGGGGGAAGTGTGGAATCTGTGACGCCCTACAGAGCAGGCTGTTTAGGCAATGGTAACATTTCTGGTGTTCCTGCCTGCAAATGATAATACATTAACGGTTCTGATCATTGATTCTATGCCAAGATGGTTCTGTTCAGAGTATTCAAAATTATTACTTACCAAAATGCCAGTCCTTCCAGCTTGTTTAAATACCGAGAGAAGCCGAGAGAATATGTGCATTGTATATAGGAGACATTAAGGCTCCGTAGAATAACTCTAGCTAGGCAGAAAGTCACCAGTTATCCATCTCGACGTAGGGGATGACTAGACCCTGGATTTCCTTCTTCAAAAATGCCACCGTTCCTGGTTAAAATGCTTTGTTCTTTGAGCCTCGGTTAGGTCACAGTTCTGTTTGAATACAAAGCAACCACTTTGACTTCAGTCTAGTGAATTCATTTATTTCCACTGCAGTAGCACCATCAGGTCCCAGTCCTGGGTCAGAACCCCATTACACTGCTCAAACACAGGAAAAAAAAGACTGCCCATTCCCCAAGGAGTTTACTGATTCTGGCCCCTTTTTGACTTTTACCCTGCAGTTGTAAATAAATACTGTCAAGATGGAGGCACGTGTTTGCTTCCCCTGATGACTTCTTGTTTTCAAATATGTTGCTTTCAGCTGAGATTTGCATTTCTTTTTTCTATTCTGATCCCATACAGCTTTTTAAAAATCTTTCAGACTCTAAATGGTCTAGTCCAACTCAATCCAATCCATTCTCATTATTGATGCCCCCTAAAAGCCATATCAATTGTCTGTAGAATTACTCCTTGTCTATAAACGCACTGGCATTTTTGTATGGGAGTAGAAACATTTAATATATAATTCACAAGAGGAAATGACTCTTTGCTGCAGAGTAGTTATGAGACTTACAGGCTGATGTTAATAAAATGCAGACACTGTATAAGGAGAATTGCCTGCTACTACTGAGCAAAAGTACCAAATCTACAATAAAGTCCTAGTCTTGTCTCCAAAGTGAGCAAGAGCTTGTTCTGGGAGAAAACAGCATTTAAAGAGCCAGCTTGCAAATCTCTTTTCTGGCTTATTACATAGCCTTTATTGAGGAGAAGACTGAGAGCTCTCTCTCTCTGTCTCTCTCCTCTCTCTTCTGCCTTTTCTTTCTTGAGCTATTCATTTTTTGCTGGAAATTTTGAAAAAATATTTTTTTCAAAATTTCCCTCAATTTCCCTCCTCGTTTTGACCCCGCATCACATGGTGTTTGTTCCTTTCCCCACACTGTTTGGCCTTTTTCTCTCCCTTTTACAGTTGGGGGTGGGGGAGGGGGAGAAAGTGTGGGGAATGAAAAGAATTAACCCACCTACATTTTAGGTGTTTGTTTTGTCATTGGAAAAAAATGAAGGATTTAGGTAAGAAATGAAAATTTTCCACAAAAATTGTTTGTGTTTGGGGGAAAAAAAGGTAATTTTCCATTGAAAAGTGTTTTCAGTGAGAAATTTTTCAACCAGCTCTATTGTTGACTTTCCCTTTGTGTTCTTCCTCGTATCTCCTTTTTCTTCTCCTTCTACCAGTTGGTCAGTCCTTTTATATCCAGTCTTGTTTTTCTCCTTTCTTCTATTGTCTGTGTGTCCTAATCTGCTTCTTTCCTTTATTATTTTATATGTGTCAATTTATAGAGCACTGTGTAGCTTGAGAACTTGTCTCTTTCATCAATAAAAGCTGGTCCAATAAAAGATATCACCTTATCCACCTTGTCCCTCTAAATTGTACTAGGCATTTTCCAGATAGATATCCACTTTTCTGTCTTATGTGTAGATTGTAACCTCTCTGGATAGGGGATGAGTTCTCTTATATGTTTTTACAGCACCCAGTGCAATGTTCTCTCTGGAGTCTCTAGAAGGTGATACTGTAATTCAAATAAATAATAAGATAAGGTTACTACCTTGAAGTCTTTTCTTGTCCATTTCTTTTCTTGTTTTCTGCCCCATTTCTTTCCTTCCATTGGTACTACCCATCTAACTCTCTGGCTATGTACACACTACCATTTTTAACGCGCAATAATCCTCTTCCGCATTAATTCTCCCGTGGCTGTTGTTGCGCGAGATCGCGTACACACTATGCTTGCTCTAACGGAACAAAGCCCCCCCCCTTCTGAGCGCAGTCCTCCAGGAAAGCGAAGGGGATTGTGGGTACGTATCCCAGAGTCCCCAGTATCATCTCCCGTGGTGCATTCCGCTACTGACGCTACCCAGCGGTTGCCAATAGCAACGAGCGCGAATTTCAAATTGAAGCAACCTTCTTCTCGGCACTGCCTTTTCAGAATCGACATGGATTCAGCTGTGATCTTGAATGCTGCCTTCAGCATTGTGAACACAGCCCAGATTCTGTTGCGGTTTGCCTTTGGCTATGATTCGGAGCATGACACGGATGACTCGGTCTCGGATGATGACAGCATTGAAAACCAAACGGACATTCTGATCAGTTTCGCGGACCAGCAACACAGCCTGAACCGCCGTGTTTGGTCCCGGCAGACGAGCACAGACTGGTGGGAACGAATCGTCCTTCAGCTGTGGGATGATGATCAGTGGCAACAGAACTTTAGAATGCGGAAAGCCACATTTATGGAGCTATGCCAGGAGCTTGCCCCTGCCCTTCGATGCAAGGACACGAGGATGAGACCCGCCATGACCGTGGAGAAGCGTGTGGCTATCGCACTTTGGAAACTGGCGACTCCAGACTGCTACCGCTCGGTCGCAAACCAGTTTGGGGTTGGACGCTCCACCGTTGGAGTGGCACTGTCACAAGTATGCAGAGCCATCAACCGTATTCTGCTCAGGAGGATGGTGACCCCGGGAAACGTGAGGGAGATCATCGCAGGATTTAATGAGTTGGGCTTCCCGAACTGTGGGGGTGCAATAGATGGGACTCACATCCCTATTCTCGCTCCCGACCACCTTGCCTCTGAATACATCAACAGGAAAGGATACTTTTCGATGGTTCTACAGGCACTGGTGGACCACCGTGGTCGCTTTATGGACATTAATGCTGGCTGGTCTGGAAAGGTGCACGATGCACGCATCTTTAGAAACTCTGGACTATTCAGAAGGCTACATGCTGGCACATTTTTTCCAGACGAGAAAATAATTGTGGGCGGTGTAGAGATGCCAGTGGTGATACTTGGGGACCCCGCCTACCCACTGATGCCATGGCTCATGAAGCCGTACACCGGGAAGTTGGATCCTGACAAGGAGCGTTTCAATTACCGGTTAAGTAGATGCAGAATGGTTGTGGAGTGTGCCTTTGGCCGTTTAAAAGCGCGCTGGAGAGCGCTGTATGGCAGGCTAGATCTCCACGAGGACAGGATCCCATTAGTTATTTCGGCTTGCTGTGTTCTTCACAATATATGTGAAAGCCGGGGGGAGAGATTCAGGAACTCTTGGACCACTGAGGCACAACGTCTGGAAAATGCCTACCAGCAACCAGACACGAGGGGTATCCGGGGGGCGCAGCTAAGGGCAGTTCGCATAAGGGATGCGTTAAAAACCCATTTTAGTACTGTTGGTTAAAATTGTACCTTTGAATATAGTTACTAACCATTTCCTATATGTTTCAACTGTTAAAAATTAAGCTTTAGAAATTTTGTGTTTTTCCCCTGTAAACATTCATTGAATCAAAAACCGTTAATGTTAAATTAATGAAACAAATAAAGAAAGTCTGATTAAGTTTAACAAGGATTCAACTTTATTTAATTAACATTGATCAAAACTCGGGTTTGAGGGGAGTAGGGACTAAAGGTGGGTGTAGGTGCGGGACTCAACTACATATGTTGGGGGAGGGGTTCTGTTAGGGTTACACCATGGATGTCCATGGTGGTCTAAAAACTGTCTGGGGGGGGAATGTGGCGTGGATGCACTGAAAGGCATATGAGGCTGATGATGGGGGGTGCGAGCCTGGAGCAGACCGACCATGGTCTTGAGGAGGTTGGTCTGCTCCTGCATGATGCCTATCAGGGCATCCTTCTGCTGCTCTCTCCTCGCACTGCTCTGTCTCCTGTCCTGCCTGCACTGCCTCCTCCATTGCCTTGTCTCCCTCGCAGAAGCCTCATGGAACTGCATGAGCTCCTGGAAGACGTCTTCCTTGCTCCTGCGAGGCCTCCGCCTTATCCTCCTCAGACGCTCAGCTGCAGCTGTAGACTGTCCACCGAAGGTCATTCCTGTTCAGATATGAAAAATGTAGAATGCCGCTATTGTTCTCGCCACGGTCAGGAGCAAATGATGTTGTTCTCCCCACACATTCCTTCAATACACAAGAGGGGACCTATGGGGGGGCGGTAACAGATTTCCCAAAGCTTGGTACGGGTTGCAGAGCTAGTACAACGGAGAGTTGACTATTGCCACACCAAGTTCTGATCCCGTGCCCGAGATGGCTGAAATAGAGGCAGATCTCACACTGCTTAGAGTGCCTCTGCAAGCAAGAATGCATCTCCTTCATGTTGCCGACTTCAAGCCGGGACCTTACGCTGCAGGACTGTGCGCAGCAATGTTGCCCGCAGGAGTGCTTGCGAGTCTGAAAGGAAGAGTGTCCCTGAATGGTGGAGTGCAAAGGAATGCTCTACCATGTAATTTGAAGAGAAGACTCTGGAAATATTTGGATGACGCGTTCAGTGAGTTGAAAGGGAACGACTACTTGGAAATCGAGGCATACATCGATGACGTTTTTAAGTAATGCTAGTAACACCTTTACAGTTCTGTAAGGAACAGAACTGAGGACACCGAAAACAAAAACCCCTTGCAAAAAAACCATGTCTACGCTGAGCTGTAGCACCTAGAATAGAGGACATTGCGAACGGGACTTACCAGAGCTGCCTTCTGATGATTCCTGGGTAGGCGTGGAGAAGGAATCAGTGGAGCTTGTTTCTGGCTGGGTGGAAAATAACTCCTGGCTCCCCGGGTCAGTGGCTCCGTTCTCTCCGTCCTCGTAGTCTTCTTCTTCTGATTCCTCGTCCACAATTGCCTCGTCGCCTTCTGCTTCCTTCTCTGTTTGGGGTGCAGTCTCCGAGGTGTCTACCGTGCAGTTCGGGGTGGTTGTGGGATCGCCGCCCAGGATCGCCTCCAGCTCCTTATAGTACTTGCACGTTGCTGGCGCGGAGCCAGAGCGCCGGTTAGCCTCTCTGGCTCTGTGAAATGTTATCCGCAGCTCCTTCACCTTTGCCCGGCACTGCAGGGTGTCTCGCTCGTACCCCTTTTCGGTCATGGCTTTGGATATTTGACCGAAAATGTCAAAATTCCTCCGGCTGCCACGTAACTGTGACTGCACGGCGGACTCTCCCCAGATGCCGATCAAGTCCATCACCTCTGCTGCTGTCCAGGCTGGAGCTCGTTTGCTGCGGCGCGACGACATTGCGAGCGAAGCACACAGAGGCAGCAGCACCGAACAGCGAGGCAGAAGGGAGAGTGGTGAATTCAAAAATTCGCGGGACAGAAGAGGAGGTCGGGAAAAATGACGTCACGACGATAGAGTACAGGCGGAAGTGCAGAAGGGATGGAATTTGAATTGTGGGCCATTTCCGTTATATTCACATTGCGCGATAAGCGTACACACACTGGCCATCGCGCAACAACTATTCCGCGTTAGCAGCAACCACGCTCGTTTAGGTGGTTTACATTTTGCGCAAAAAGAAGGGACTTAACGCGGAATAACTGTAAGTTGTGTGTGTACGCTCTGTTTGTTATTGCGCATTAAAGGGCTTTATCGCGCAATAACTTTGTAGTGTGTACAAGGCCTCTGTTTTCTCAGAGCTTGTCTTGGGCTTTATACCTTCTATCATTCTCCTCTTGTTCTCTGCCTTTTTTGTTTCATCTGCCCAACCAGGTTCCTTCCCTCTTTTCCCCTTACTTCCACCTTTCTGTCTCCTCCTCTCCTTTTTTCCAAATCAAAGATTTCTGCAACCCCAGCTGATCTATTGCTTGGCAATGTTGAAGAACAGGTCAGATATATTTGCAGTGTTTAACTTATCAGCACTAATTTACAGTGATGATTCAGCGGTCACCACGATAAGGCAATGCAAGTCTAAATTACATCAGATTAAAGATTATATAATCAATTACCAAAATTCAGGGGAGTCACTGGCTCAGTGCCCCATCACAGCTGGCAGTTATTTTGCCATCTTATCAGCCAAACCCACTTTATAACAAATAGATGCATGTAGTTCTTCGAGTACGTCTCTGTTTGTGAGCCACAATAGGCTATGTATGAGCCCATGCACTTTTGACCAGAAACTTGTAAAAGCAGTGTGCACATCTCCACACCTGCATAAAGCAGCACCATATCACCACATACTCCTATATGAGGGCATATAAGGATGTGAGGACCTGCCATCGATCAGTGCCTTCTCAATTGCCTGTGGATCCAGAAGGAGCATTTTTGGTTTCCACTGTTCTTAGTGTCCTGTCTTTTATCATGTATAGTGAACCATTTATTTTTAATTTTCTTGTTTTATTTCATTATATGTCATTTTTTCTCATTCTCAGCAAGTTGTGCTTTGATATGGAGAGATCCCCCACTTACCCCTATCTGCACTTCTTATTTACTGCTTTGGCACTTCCCTGCGTTACGCCAAAACCCCCAAGGCTCCAGCCATACCACAGGTCTTTTCCCCCAAGCAATTGGCACTTGAGTACGGTATTTCTGAGACATCCATGTCCTGCCAAAATGTAAAGCCCGCACAGGGTTTGAAAGCAGGCCTTGGAAGGCCAGAGAGACAATGTCGAAGCTGCTCTGAATGGGGCACTCCCTACTCCAGTATGATCCTTTTCCCTCCTCCCTGTTTCATTGGCCCCAGCATCTCCGGATGCTCCAGCACTTGTTGGTCCTCCAGCAGCAATTCCTTAGTGAAAGACGCTGAAGAAAAAGAATTTCTTTCTCTTACCAACAAGTCTAAGAAAGGGGTAGGTCACCAGATAAATCTGGCTCTTTGGAGACCTCGCATCCCACAAAGGGCACTTTTGAGGCTCCACTTGAAACCAGTAGCAAGGCATCAGCACTGCCTAAGAAGCCTCAATCTGGGAAGCCTTTTTCTAGGGAAGCACCTAACTCCGTACCATCTGACATCTCTTGGCACCAAGACTTGGTCCGTAGCCACTATAATAGTTATATGGCAAACATCTTGGCTCCAGTCTCCTGACCTCTTAAGAGAGGTGCAGAAGTACAGGTCCCAGCTCTTCAGTGCTTCTCACTACATTGCCTCAAAGATTCAAGGGTAACATTAGACTTCCTGTCACTCTACCATAGAACATTGTCTCAATGGCCTTCAACGGAGATAAAGGGTAGCCAGGACAATTAAAGCTATTTAGGAAAATGTCCTATCATTAGTTAACCTTCCTGCTTGTCATGACTATATTTTGGTTTTAGATCCTTCTGATCTGGTCACGTCTTGGTTTATGCTCTTTTCATGTGAACTGTGCTTTCTGTGTATAGAAGAAGTGCAGACTACTAATATTTAACGTATCCTAGTTCATTAAAAACCCACATAGCTGAAACATAATTCTTTATGAGATAGAGCCTAAGATATTTAATATAATAGATACTGTCAGTAAATGTACTTCTCCAGGAGGAACTATTCTCAATGATGCTAGACAGGCATTTAATTAAATTGAATGGAAAGAATACATTTCTATAACATTCTGTGTAGAGTTCTTCTATCTACTGTATTTTACTAAATATAAAATTATTTGAGGAATCCAAAGTTATTGAAAAATTTTGTGAATCTCCAAACCTTTGGATGGCTTCAAATATAATGCATTTAATCTTGGTAATCTCCATAATTTTCTTTTTCTGTGTCTCTAAGAAGTACTGCTCCCAGACAAGCAGGCAGAAACCAAGGCACCCAAAATCAGAAGCCCATTATTTTTTAAAAAGTTATTACTGCTGAATTAAAGTACATTGGGTTTTTGGGAAGGTTCGCAAAACAACTGCATGGTCTATTGTAAGAGATTTATTTCAGTCACTTATTATAAAAAGTGGCATGGTGACATTTCTTGGGTAACTCTCCAGACAAAGGAAAACAATCAAGTGCAGAAATGTCACTTCAGCCGGATAAGATATATTATCTACAAATGTTTTAAGAATACCCCTGGCTGACATTGCCATTGCCCAAAGAAGCCAATCAGGACAAGAAGATAAAGCTTGCAATCACTCCTCGGATGCAGCTTGGTATTCTTCTTGGCTACCCCTATTTGTCTTTTACTAGATAAACATTCAACAGCCTTGTATTGTATGAACTTTCTCAGCTCCTTGGAGTCTATCATTTCACTTGATTCCTCCAGCTTCAGAGCTATAATTCTAAAACCCTAAGTCTTTAAGAAAGCCCTGCTCCTTTTCCAAATCTACAAGGCACACCCACCACAAAGAGCAATCTTGACCTGAATTTCATTACTTAGAGATTTTCTTTTTCTCTATAGGATTGAGCCAGAGTTCTAATTCTACACACATAATATTACTAAAATACCTGCCGCTATATACCTTTCTCTCTTTTGAGTTTGACTACTTTCTACTGACCTCTATAGGAATGGGCTCATGCTCCATGCTAAATTGGGCTTAAATTAACATGGAAGATGACAAATTGTGCAACAGTTCCAGAAACTTTCAAAAAGTTTTTTTTTCTGGAAGTAAATATGCAAAGGAAGACTATAATGAATGTAGAACTTTAATATAAAATAACATCTAGTGTCCCTTTTCTGTTTTCAGCATAACAGAAACGTTTGCGTTTGCAATTCACAAATGCCTTCCTGAAGTTGGCAGGGTGAAAGATGAGATTTTTGTAAGAGAGAGCTGGGGCTTTGGCCGCCAAAAAGGCATGGGTGGCATTTTGGAATTGTAGGATAAATTCATTTGTTGGATTTTTCTGCTAAAGTGATCATGAGTGAAATAGATAACAAAGCTGGCATTTCCAATGCCCTTTTTAGTGTCAGGGTTAACAACCTATTGAGATGAATGGAGCAGTTCCACCCTCCCCCCACTCCCAAGCTGTTGTTTCAAAACTATCTACAGATTCAGGAAGACCTTATTGCATTCATTCAGTTCAGATGTTTAACGTTTTCACTACAGCCATAAAAGCAAAAAATTGTGATTTTAAATAATAAGAATACTACATAGCACTTAATACTTGTCATTAATAGATCTCAAAGTGCTTTGCAAAGGAAGATATCATTATTCCCATTTTACAGATGGGGAATCTGAGGCATAGGGAGGTGAAGTGACTTGCCCAAAATCACACAGTGGGTTAGTGGCAGAGCCAGGAATAGGACCCAGGTGTCCTGAGTCCCAGGGATATTTAATTTTAATTTGCACAAAAGAATGTAACAGAAGCCTGGGAACTTGGCCAGTCACGTTTCTGACCATTGATAAGAAAACAATGTTTCCACCCTGGATGGTAGATTATTTATCACTGAATACTCTTCACTGGGGCTAAGGTGTGCAAGAGAGGGCATGTGCCACCCATGCCTTAAGTAAAGTTTAGTTTTGTAATAGTGGCTTTTTTAGTTATTTAAAAAAAGTGATATGTATCTGGCTATAAAAATGCCCAAGGATGATTTAAAATATTGATGTCATAGAGGGACTTACAGCTTTTGGATCACTTATGATCGTTGCTCTCAGCTCTCCTCTTTCATGCTCACCAGGTTCATTTTATCTTTTAAGTTTGAGCTGCCATGGGGCAGCGTCGCTGCATGACTCAACCTCATACCAATGTTACCGTCTCCTGCCGTTGTTGTTACCATCCCTCCGCGGCTGCTGGCAAACAGCTGCACTGTTCATCTCGCATTATATTTGAAGAATTACAGTACCCCTCAGCCTCTTCCTAAAATTACAGCTGTTCGCTTGCAAACTACCTTCTGCAAGTCACAGCACTATATGCTTAAAACTTACCCAGCCTCTTCCTGGTAGTATCAGGCTGGTATTAGTCAGATTAATGACTGATTGAGAAACCCAATGGACTAACGCAAGGTGCTGCTCAATGTGCATTCAATTTAATCAAGTAAAAGCCGGCAGAGAGAGCCCCTCTTGCCCTTTGTGGGAGCACTAAAACCAAATTTCATTCTTCCTCCTCATTCCAAACTCTTCCATTCCCCACCTTTCATTGTAATGGAAGAAGTTTTAAAAGCATTTAGGATTGGATTCTGCATTTTGGAAATTGGGGAGATGTCAGTAGGAGGAGAAATGGACCCTACATTTATAGCAATTGTCAGGAATGAGGTGGGGAAGAATCACGCTCGAAATCCAGTGTGATAGCATATATCAGCGAGGTAGTGTGGACTAATGGTAGAGCTCTGGAATAGGAGTCTGGAGATGTGTGTTCTACCGCTAACCACGGGTTAGTCACTTCACTTCTCTGGGCCTTTTTCCCACTCCCATCCTTTATCTAGCTTGTCTATTTAGATGGCAAGCTCTTCCGGGGGGCCCAGGCTGCAGCCCCTAAGGCCCTTGCATTGATACAGTCCCCACTGCCCCTCTCAGGCTGGCACAGGGAGGGGCCCTGCCTGCATTGGAGGGGCTGGCGCTGGACCAGCTGTTCTGTTTCCAGAGGCAAGGCTGGCTGGCATGCGGTGCAGCCTCTGGCACAGCCCTCCAGGGCCTGAAGTGCTGTCAGGCCACTTAGCCAGGACCCCTGTGACAGGTCCTGATGGGGCTGGTGACACCACTCTGGGCCCTTGAGGACCACACTGGAGGCTGCACCATATGCCAGCCAGCCTCGCCCCCAGGGGCAGCCCAGCTTCCCCGGGGGGGGTGGGAGCAATGTAGCCTCTGGCTCCAGTGCCCGCCCCTCCCCGACACCAGCCCACCCCCAAGCCACTGTGGCGGGCGGTCAGAGCCCCAGGCCAGGGGTTGCCCATGAAAGTGAGCAGCCCGGGGTCCCATAATCTGGCCCTGCTTCAGGGCAAGAGCAATCTCCTATTATGTATTTGTACAGCGCCTAGCACAGTGGGTTCCAATCTCTGTTAGGGTCTTTAGGTGCTACATAATATAAATAGTGATGATGATTATTCTTTTGCAAATTATTCCTTTTTATTTTAGTAAGTTTGTTCTTTCCAATATTACCAGGTTCACAAAAGCACATATTACAATACAGGGAATAGGAAGGTGTGACTCTTCTTGGATGTCTGAAGGATACAGGAACCATTTCATGGCCTGCTGAATTCTGCTTCTTGAGACTTCTTTTAGACTTGGTTGACTCAACAAAACAGCATGTCCTGAACTCAATTCAATTGCAGTAGATTTCAGTACAATACTTAATGGGATGGTGAGTCTCCTTGTGCCATATTGCACAGAGATCAGTTCTGTAAGGTGATGCACGTGGACTTCAGAAACCCCCATCTCTCATTGAGGAGACACTGGGCACCTTTCAGGATTGATCCGTTAGTGAAGCCACGGCACTAGAGATCTCATGGCCAGGCTGTTTGAGCGAAGTGGAGTATTTTTGTGAGACTCATTGAGGTTGTATTCATGAATAACCAGTACGGAAGGGAGTTTGGCTTTTTTCTCTCCTGGCTCTTTCTTGTATTTCTTAGGGCTGTTTTCAGTTACATAAATGATCCCTTTTGCCTCTGAGTTTTGAGGTCAGCCCGGGGCCACGTTCATTCTTGCTGTCTTTGTGATGTGGGCAGGAGGACGTTACACAGTGTACCGCTGTCACGCTTCTTTCTCTGTAATCTGTCGAAGGTGAATTCTGGTGGACTGGGCAGTGAATAAAGAAAGAGATCATTTCAAAGACTGGGTTTTTTGTCCTTAGAGTTGAGCAGGTGGATTTCTACAGCCTTTGAAGCTTTGAGTGCAGATGTGTCCATAAACAGCTATTTGTCACACTAGAATGTAGTGCTTATGTAAACGGCCTTTTGAATGTCTAACAGGCTCATGGATTCCAGAAATGTACTTTCGGGGGCAGAAACTGTTTTCATGTTTTGCTTTTTAAATATCAAACTCCTGACTCAGGTGAAATAGCCATTATTTTCCATGTAGGTTTTCTTTGTTTGGAGGCATGAGTCCCATATAGGCATGTGTGTGCAGGAGAGAAATTCTCTTTGATAACCAAGACAATATTACTAACTTAGGCTCCAATCCTGCAAATTCTGAAACCTTAAAACCAATGGGACTGTTCCTCTGACCATCGCACATGTGTGAGTTTGCAGTGCCCACACGTATCAATTCTATACATTACGCTAGAACTCAGACTTGACTCATTTTATCATCAGCCCATTGTGAAAGTAAATCTAGTTCTTAGTAAAATGGACCAAGCCTTTCCTACTTTACTCTGATAGTACAAAATGGGAGCTAACATTGAATACAAGTTATTCTTTAGCAACTGGAATCAGAGCCCTTTGCTTACATTTTGGAGTGCTGTCTCTTGGCGGAGACAGGTGGTGAAGTCTGCGAGTAAAAGAGAACAGACAGATGTTTGGCGAAGGGTTTTGAATTCACAAGATCACAGCCACTGTGCAGAGACTTTCTTATTTAAATACAGCATGGTACCTGAGGTGCTGGGGGGAAGAAAATAAAGTAGATGAAGCCTCCACAAAAGTTAAGCTTCTAAGTAAAATGCTGAAAATTGGAGCAAATCAAAGCAGAGAGCTCTCTTCTCATACCTTGTGGAAATGAAAGAGGAGAGCCCTGAAGCAGCATTTTTTTTTTTTTTTTGCAAATGTAGCAGAAGTGGCACATCCTTTTCAGTTTGTGTATTTCTAATTAGAAATTAGAAATACACATGAATAAGTATGGAAAACATTGTGCTTCCAGAAGAATGTGATCCAGGAGAAATGTACATTTCCCAGGAAGAAGGTCACATAGATCAGCATGCAACAGACAAGAAACTGGCTTTGAAATGGTTAGAATATGATCACTGAGGCTTATTAATAGATAACAAAATCATGCAGTGTTTCCAGTTAAAAAATAAACAGTTCCAAATTGTCATCTGCACAGTCCTTTTCAGGAGCCAAATTTATGCTCTGATGAAGCTGCTGTAAGTAGATTGAATAAACCTGGCCCCACAAATTCCTTCAGCTGGTTGAGCAACTGACTAAAAGTTTAAACTCCAAAGGACCCTTGGCCTGGAAATACTGTTGTGGGGTCTCGTGCATATCATTGCAGTGTAATTAGTCCTAGCCACGTAGTAAAGGTAATGATGTGACAACAAGCATGACCAGCAGGGTTTTTTAAAAAAATTAGATGTTCACCCATAACTTTTTTTAAAAGATTAAATTTAGTAGAGGTGACGAGTTTTACTGTGCAGTATGGGTGTCTAAAGTGCACGTTTCATAGATTTTAAGGTTAAAAAAAAGAACTATTAGATTATATAGTCTGATTTCCTATATATCACAGGCCATTAAATTTCCCCTGTTATTCCTGTGTTGATCCCAGTAACTTGTGCTTGAAAAAAGCATACCTTCCAGAAGGACATCTGATTTTGATATGAAGGCATCAAGAGAGGAAGAACCCACCAATTATCTTAGTGTTTTATTCTAATATTTAATCAACTTCATTGTAAAAAATGTCTGTTTTGAATGACTGTGTATCCTGGTACACTATGCAATGAACAACCTTTGGTTGATACTGTGGGAGCATGGAAGAAGAACAGATATTCGACATGGACTCCCCCTCACGGCTGGAACAACAGACTAGACTTCTATATAGACTGTTTCCGCCACCAGGCAAAGGCTGAAATCGTGGAAAATAACATCCCTTACACCATAACCTCAGCCATGCAGAGCGCTACGTCATCTAGAGCCTCAGAAACAACTCTGACATTATTATTAAGGAGGCTGACAAGGGAGGCGCCGTCGTCATCATGAATAAATCGGATTACGATCAGGAGGCTTATAAACAACTGTCCAACACAACGTTCTACAAACCACTCCTCTCTGACCCCAATGAAGAATACCAAAAGGAACTACACCACTGACTCAAGAAACTCCCCAAAGCAGCACAATAACAAATCAAGACAGACACACCGCCAAAACCCCGACTAGGGATATTCTATCTACTACCAAAAATACATAAAAAAGGAAACACCGGACACCCCATCATCTCAGGCATTGGCACACTTACAGCAGAATTATCTGGCTATGTGGTCTCTCTCCTCAGACCCTATGCTATCAACACACCTAGCTATCTGAGAGACACTACGGATTTCCTGAGAAAAATCCAATCCATTGGTGAACTTCCAGAAAATACCATCCTGGCCACTATGGACCTAGAGGCTTTTTACACCAACATCCCACACAAAGATGGATTGCAAGTCATTAGAAGAACTATCCAAGATGGTGCCACAGCAAAACTTGTGGCTGAACTTTGTGACTTTGTACTCACCCACAACCATTTCAGATTTGAAGATAATTTATACCTTCAAGTCAGCAGCACTGCTATGGGTACCCACATGGCCCCACAATATGCCAAAATCTTTATGGCTGACTTAGAAAAATGCTTCCTCACTTCTCATCCCAAAGCACCTCTACTTTACTTATGCTATATTGATAACATCTTCATCATCTGGACCCATGGTAAGGATGCCCTTGAAGATTTCCACAGAGATTTCAACAATTTCCATTCCACAATCAAATTTAGCCTGGAACACTCCACACAAGAGATCCACTTTCTGGACACTACAGTGCAAATTAGTGATGACACATAAAGACCACCCTATAGTTACCTACATCCCTTGAGCTTTCATCCAAGACACTCCACATGATCCATTGTCTACAGTCAAGCACTAAGATACAACCACATTTGCTCCGATCCTTCAGACAGAGACAGACACCTTCAGGATCTCTATCAAGCATTCTTAAAACTACAGTACCCACCTGCAGAAGTGAAGAAACAGATTGACAGAGCCAGATGGGTACCCAGAAGTCAACTACTACAGGAGAAGCCCAAGAAAAAAAACAACAGAACGCCATTGGTCACCACCTACAACCCCCAAGTCAGACCTCTTCAGCACATCAAAGATCTACAGCCTATTCTACAAGATGATCCCTCACTCTCTCAAGCCTTGGGAGACAGACCTCCCCTCACTTACAGACAGCTCCCCAACCTTAGATGGATACTCACCAGCAACTACAGATAAACAACAGAAACATTAAAGCAGGAACATATCCCTGCAACAGACCACGCTGACAACTTTGCCCTCATATCTACACTAAGGACACCATCACAGGACCAAATCAAGCCAACTCCATCAAGGACTCATTCACCTGTTCATCCACCAATGTGATTTATGCCATCATGTGCTGGAAATGCCCCTCTGCATTATATATTGGACAAACAGGACAGTCTCTGCGCAAAAGAATAAATGGACACAAATATAACATCAGAAATTGCAACACTCAAAAACCAATAGGGGAACACTTCAATCTCTCTGCTCACTCCATTGACGACTTGCTAACAGCAGTGCTGAAACAGATGAATAACAAATTACAGCTTCAAGGAGAAACTGCAGAACTCAAATTTATATGCGAATTCGACTTAGTTGCCTTGGGCTTTAAACAGGGACTACGGATTTTTCTCTCATTACAACAGGTGATTTGACCTTACCTTCCTCTGTGTGCTGTTCCCCAGTGTTTGAATCCTAACATCTGTTTTGATTTGCCGTTAGAGCCTGACCTGATCCTATGTCATACACTCCCCTGCATTTAATTTCCTCCCATTCTGTAAGTTTCCCATCTTCAAAGCGTCTGCCAAAGTGGGATTTTCTCCCACGAAAGATCAATAAAAAGATAAATAAATCTGTTAGGCTTTAAAAGTACCACAGGACTCTCTTTGGAAGAACAGGTACTTGAGGCATGTGGAGCTGGTTGGAAATCAGAATTTTTGTCCCAGGGGATAGCTCCACATTTCTAAATTTGTCTAAATTCCAAATCAGAGTAACATATAAAAAGTTTTCACAGAATACAAAGATCAGGCTCATTTTGGTTTAGAAAATTCTCCATCCAACTGTAAAGAAACATTTCAACATTCCCAAATCAATTTCATTCCAGATTGTTTAACCGAATCGAAGCAGATAATTTTGTTTTGTTCATCATTAATCTGTGTTTCCTTGACCCTCCTGCAGTGCCTCATGGAAGCTGAAGTTTCAACACATCATACCCCCATTCTCCTTTGGCTGTACTACATCTCACATGGGGCAGACTGTTCATGTGACTCATATAATATACTCTGAAGACAGAGAGGGGTCTGCCGTATGTCATAGGAAATGTAGACCATCCAAGGAAACATAGAGAATAGGGGAATGAGGCACTTGAACTTTACAATTCCCATAAAAGCTTTGCAGCAGCTCAGGGGACACAGATTAATGTCAAAGTACAAATCAAGATGTTTCATTTCAGTTTTTCTGATGGAAAATAGAGACATTTTGGCAAAATTGAAATTTTCCCATGGAAAATTTTGAATTTGAAGAAACTGTATTTTTCATTTAAAAAAAAAACAACAAAAAACTCAGCAGAAAATTCTCAACCAGTGGCAGTGTTCAGCCTGTATGAATCATAGCATCACCATCTAGCTTGCAGTTAATGAAGTGAAAGAACATATATTTCCCTTATGCTACTGTTTGATCACAAGTAAGACACAAAGGTAATATATTGTATTCAGGAATTCATGAAAACCATGTTGTGAGACTTGAATAGCTTTGCAGAACTGAGATGGAGAGGAAAATGTTTTCAATCTGAAAATAAAAATCAAACTTAATTCAAGAACTGTAGGTTTTGGAATAAAAAATAGACAGAGCACTGTAAAGAAAGATTCCAATCCTATAAGAGGCTAAGCATCTCCTGCAAGACATTGAACATCTGCAGTTTCTACTGAAATCAATGGGAGTGGAGGACACTCAGTGCCCAAAGAAACAAAAACAATTGTGTAGTTATAGTTGTATAGACTACAATTTAAGAATGCCACCATTTTATTAATGTCTAATCAACACGGTCAAAATATTGGGTTTTATTGTTAGAAAATTTTGATTTTTTCCAAAATAAATTCAAATACTGAAAACTTGGGCTCAAACCTTAAGTATTTTGATTCAGAAATACTGCCATGGTGCCTCTTGGGAGCTGTCACTCAGGTGCTTCATGCTCCCATTCTCCTCTGTGGGCCAGGTTTCCTGATCAAACTACATCTTCCACGGTGTACCACAGTGTGTCCCCTCAAAGAGGCAAGGCAGTGCCTCATGGGAGATCCTGTTCATTGTGCCTTGTAGGAGATGTATCCCGGCCCCTAAAGTAGACATAAGGCAACTGAACAGTGGCTCCCACAAGGCACCACAGCAGCATTTCCAAATCTAAACATCCTGAGCTTTGATTGAAACATTTTGGTTTTCCGGATTTCATTTTTTTTAATGAAAAAGCAAAATTGTTTGCAGAATTGAATTTACTGAGTACAGAATCTTTATGGCTGGCCATGATTTTGGAGGCAGATAGTACATAGCTTGATTTTCGGTTATCAGACTGAATTGGCAGTGATGAGAAAATCATATTTTGACATGTAAGCTAGAGAAGTTTGATATGAAACTCATTAAAGGCTTATCCAAAACCCATTGACCTTCATGGAAAGCCCATTCATGTCAGTGAGCTTTGGGTCAGGCCCCGAGGGACAGAATGAAACGTCACAATACTATTTTAACAGATCTACCTTTTAGAATACAACATAATTTAGCATAGTAAATTGCACAGCAAAAAAAGTACTGGTTTTAGACAGAAGTACAGAATCTATAGTTACCTTTGGAAGAATTTGTGCCAAGAAAATGAGACAGAACAAATGGGAAATGTTTATGAAAGAAGATGGCAGGCGATCTCAAGAATTTATCGGCATCCTAACAAATGATCCTTCTAAAGAAAAAATGCTCTGTAAATCTGCTATTGCTATAAAGCATAAAAAAGTGATCCCAGAGCCGTGGAGTTGGTCACATTTCATATTTTCTCCAATATGCAAGAATCTGAATGCAAAAACACTCCAAAATTCTGTGTCAGATTAATAAGATTAATAACCTTTTGTGAAGAACTGTAGGTACTTGGTAAATGCAACTGGAAATGCAGATATAGGATAAGTACAGAGGAGAGACATTAGAATTCCAAGTTGTGAAGCAAACTCGTGACCTGTGCTGGGCCTTGCAGCAGTAATTTGTTTAAATCTGGTGCAGAGGGTGAATGCTGAAAAGTACAGGAGGCATCTGGCACAGTCATTCCCCTTCAGCCTTCCCAAGTTCATGCACTCTTTGAAAGCCCAGGCAGTGACGCAGGAAAATATTAATGTTGAACAGACATCAAAGGGTTCAGCTAAGTTGAGATAAGTATTTGAAAATGTGGATACTTTCCTGAATAATTATGACAATAATATGTGTCATTTGTGTAGCCAGTTAGTTTTTGTTTAGCGTAGTCCAGAAGGAAATGGCCCATATGGGCACCGAGGATTCTATATTTTAGCTTCTTTGGTGCTTTTCACCTAAGCATCTCCAAGTGCTGTTCATGCATCGTCTAAATCCTCACCAAAACCTTGTGAGATTGGGAAGGTCTATTTAGTGTTTCCCCTCTTTCACAGTTGGGGAAGCTGTGGTTAAGTACATTACATAGGCCATGAGGGCAGTCTATGGCATAGCTGGGATCGTAATCTATCTCTAAGCTCCCAGAACATAAGATTGCACTGTTTCATGTACACAGTATTCATATGTTTGAGTCTCCTTCTTCTATTTTACTAACTTCCCCTTTCTCCTTATCCTGCATGTCTCTGACAATCCTGGCTTCCTTCCTACATAAACTGCCCTAGCTCCTTCTATCCCTGCAGCCAACTCACTTAAGTACCTGGCCTTTCAGCCTCTCTAAGGGTGCTGAATTAAATTTTTGAATACCCAGGGGTTACAAATCCAAAATGCACTGCATGCCTGAGAGCCCTTAGACAATACCATGGAAGAGTGCAGTTGAAATGAGAGAAAAGTAGTTAATGGGGTTGATTGGCATCGTTTCATCTCCGAGAGACTGTGGCAGTTGTAAGCTATGGTTTAGATGTTTTGCAATCTCCCATGTGTCTAAATAGTCCAATCTGAGATTTGCATAAACTTTGGCTGTTACTGCAAAGATACGTGTCTTGGTTGGGAACTGCTTACTTCCTACAAGGTCTTTTCTTTTCAAGCTGTAGGCACCAACTCCTGCATGGACATAGATGCCCTGATGGAGTCAATGAGGCCAAGGTTTCCCATTTATCAGGATCAGTTCCAAATTGTGTGGGAATGTGTGCTGGACAGCAGCTTCCCCGGTCCAGGGATTTCAGACCGCACCCCCACCCCTCCAGGCACTCCGAGAAAGGAGAATGGAGCCACAGATCCACAGTTGGGTAGCAGCAACAAACACTGCATCCCTAGAAACCAACTGCTGGGCAGTCAAGGGTAGTGCTTTTGCCCTTGAGAGCCTCCACTGAGCCGGGTCAGCACTACAGAGTTCCTCTGTGCCCTTCACCTACACTCCTGTGCAAGTGGTATCTCTGATGTGTGTCTCTGAGACTGAAGAGGAGTGAGAGGTTTTTGCCTCAGGGTGTGTCTACACTGACTGAAACAGGAAGGAGTGATTCCCAGGGCAGGCAGACAGACTTGCAGTAGCTCATGTTGAGCTAACACTCTAAAAAGAGCAGTGTGGGCCTTTTGATAGAGATGGTAACATGGGTTAGCCACCTGAGCTTGGACCCAGGGGGTCGGTGGCTAGTCTAAGCCATGGTCCGTGCATCAACATCCACTCTGCTATTTATAGAATGCTAGTGTAACCTTCGAGTGGGCTAGAGTTTACATCACTGCCCTTTTCCAGAGCCTTAAAAGAAATAAACCCCAACTCCTATGGAAAAGCAACTGGAAATCAGGATTCAGTTTTCAGAGGACTCTCAGTAAAGATTGTTCAGAGTTACCCTCCCCACATTCAAGAATTAAAAAGAACAAAAAGTAATGAATTATATCAAGTATTAACTTTATAAACCTTATGATGAAAGAAACAAAATATCTATCTATCTATCTATCTATCTATCTATCTATCTATCTATCTATCTATCTATCTATCTATCT
>ML685862.1:684005-735350 GCA_007922175.1 Pelusios castaneus
TCTATCTATCTATCTATCTATCTATCTATCTATCTATCTATCTATCTCATGATGTGGCTATTTTGTAAATCCACATTCATCATTTCACAGCTTTCTTTTCACAATACTTAAACAAGAAAACCAAATGAATTTAAACAGAGCAGTCCCCACAGAAATACTGTGAGATGCAACTTAAGAGTTCCCAAAGTTTAGGTGGAGTTCACCGGAGTCTCTGGTATAGTCTCTTTTCACCAAGTCAAAAGGCTTGAGTTGAAAGAAGCATCTATCTTCTTTGTTGTTAGCAGGAATCTTCAGTAGAAATCCATACAGACTCTTTTTCCTCTGCTGGAATCAGCAGCATTTAGTCAGCTGACTGATTAACCAGCACTCAGTCACATACACAGATGAAGAAACTCTGCTGCAAAATGCTCCAGAATAGGGGAAAACATCTTGCTGTCCACTTCTAGCTCAGCTTCTCTTCCTTCACACTGAGCACATCAGGCTCTTTTAAATGCAACTGCCCTGGTTGCTGCTCTCTTGGCATCTGTCTGATGCCAGGAGCAGCAGGAAACCTTGTGGAGCATGCTCAAAGCTACCACACCCAATTTTTAGAAACTTCTGCCTCTAGGCAGCTAAATCAGCCTAGCAATAGTGAGCCAGTCCCAATAACACGATAATATATATTGTACCGTGGACATATGCACATTTAAAAGCTCATTTGAGCGAAAAGGCCTGCTAACAAATCTCCAGCATTAATGTATATGAATGTAAAAAAGTAAATGAATTACGGGTGGAAGTTGGCTCAATTTAATTCGGAACTGACCTACTAGAAAACGAGGCACCAGCAATAAAATAAACAATGTAACAGAATTATAGTTGTGACCTCTAGTGATTAACGAATTACTGCTTGAGATCTTAGTAGATTTATTGTACATTTGGTAACAATCATTTTTCTCCTTCACCAGAAAGACCAGGCATCCAGATGCTCAGAAATAACTAGAGATGGAAAAGACCATTTAGACCCTCTAGCCCATAGGTCTCAATGCTGTGCAGCCTTGTTCAGCACTTTCTCCTGTTGTGCTGTGAATACAGCCCTAAAGGCATGGATTTTTTCTTGTGTCACTTTCACTGGGAGATTGTTCTACAGCTGAAATGATCTTCCCTTTATTAACATTTTTGCTTCTATTTTTATTTGCTCAATTTCATCCCATTACTACTTTTTCATACATTCTCGGACCACTCGAACCGAGTAAATATATCCTCTGTAAAATAGCTCTACATGATCACTCAGTTCTCCTTTGGCGTTGCTTTCCCATGCTCTGTAGCTGAGTAAGGGTCAATTCTACTATCCTGGTTCATGCAAACACTGAGTGAGTGAGATAATATCTTGTATTGGACCAGCTTCTATTGATGAAAGAGACAAGCTTTTGAGCTTACACAGAGCTTTTACATGCTCGCTGCTACCTTGTTTAACGTCCACCCCCGGGGTGTTATTCATCGAGGGGTGCAAGCGGACGAGGGTTCTTTTGGGCGTAGGGATAATAGCCCTACCTTTGTCCGGTGACTGATTGGAGGCCTTTGATGTTATATCGGAGGTCAGGAGATATGCACAATAGAGGGTTGAACCGATCCAGCCGATAACCGAAACAAACATTATGGGAACTGAGTATTGTTCCCATGAGGGAAGAAATGAGGATGAGAGGGGAGTAAAGGAAGTTAATAGTGACAGGAGAAGTATCAGAGGAACCAAGAGAGTTATGAATAAAAGAGATTTATTTTTGATTTCCATGATTACAGGTTTGAGGCTTTCGTTTCCTGTTACAAAACCTTTCAAAGAGTTACAGACAATAGTTCAACAGTAATGCAGTTGAAGAATCAGAGAGTTATTGTGTGCCTACGTTTTTCTATTTTTATGCTGCAGCAGGTCTTGAAGGCAAAGGTTATGTTTAGGACTCAATGCCCAAGGTTTGAATGCTAAAGCTATTCTTATTATAGTGCGCTTGGCTCTCCTCTTACTTACAAGGAGACACGGTCTAACCAACCTGTCCTCCCTGGTTTCTGAGGGGTCTAACTATCAGGTCCCTAACCTTATCCCTAGACAACCTGTCCTCCCAGGTTCAGGGGTTCTAAACTAGTTCAGTCCTTGCCCCAGGACTCGGGGGTGCTAAAATCTTCCCGTTACTGTTCCAATGTAGTTACTATGAACCAGCCTTCACCAAGGTCTGATTAACCTTCTTTGAGGTGTATTTGTGCTTGTAACTAGTTACTCACCAGGCTCCCAGCCACCGTGTCAGTTCCGTCACATCTAGGATCGGGGTCCGACCGTTCTTTGTCCGTTCTTCTTGCCAGTCCCGTCACCTGTCCGGATCGGGGGTGCTGACTCTTCTACCCTAGCTACAGTAGTCCCCACTGGCTTTCGACCCAAGGGCAAGCCCAGGGATCGGGGCATCTTGAGACTACTGAGCCTGGCTTCGAACAGTCCCCACTTGCTTTCGACCCAAGGGCAAGCCCAGGGATCGGGGCGTCTTGAGACTGTTCTGCTTCTAGCTGATTTTACGGGGGTCCGGGGCTGACTTTTATAGGGATTAAGTCCCTCATGCCCCCACCTTTGTTTTCACACCTTTTGCAGATGAGCTCTTTGCAACTTAGTTTGCAGGACTCTTGCAGGTCTTTTGCAGACTATTGTGATGTCTGAGTTCTTGGCATAGGTTCAAGTGAGTTGTTGCTGGGCAGAAGAGACCTTTGAAGGTTGGTTCAGGCTTGGACCTATACTTTACTCTAAGCTAAACCTATCCTATGCCTAAGACTATTGAATATCCCCTTATCCAACCCCACTTTCTACATTACAGAACGAACAAGGACTCCTGTAGCACTTTTAAAGACTAACGATTTATTTATCACATGAGATTTTGTGGGAGAAAGTCCCACTTCGTGAGATACTTTGAAGAGCTTTTACAGGTCTCACTCCAAGTTAGTTTCCCAAACCTGAAGAAGTTGGTCCAGTAAAGGGCAAAACATCACCCACCTTATTGCTCTAATATCCTGGAACTGACACACCTCCAACACCACTTGTTCATGTAAGGCGTTCTCCTTCAGTCAATGTGATTGCCTATCTAATTTTAGTGCAAATATGGATGATTAGCAGTTTTGCCCCCCCAACCATGCCAATTTCATGCAATTACTTCTACAGAATAAAAAGAAACTTGACTGTTTTGCCCGGAGTTCACTGAAATTTTGAGATCATTGGAACCCCAAACTCAGAGAAACTCCTGTGTGCCTTCGTAACAGTGGAAGCAATTTATAGACCAAAAGAGACCAGTTTCAGAAAACCTCCTACCACACATATGGGTCTCACATGAAATCTAGAGAAGACTGTTAACAACTGCAGTGACAGGGAGGAATTAGAAACAACTACTGTATCTAATACCTAACTGAGATCACACTGGTAGCCAATAAATGACACATAGATACATGAAGATGATACTTTTCGCCTATCTACTGAACTCTCCTTTTCTTTTCTCAGATCAGAAATTTAAACAATTTTCTGACATCTGCCATTAATGATATATGGCTTATAAAAGTCATTTTTAAGGGATAGTCAGAAGAAAAATTCAGGAGGCTGACTGTTAGACCGACACATCATCTGAAATAAAGTCACTATATGTGTGTATGTATTCTATAAGAATGCACACACCCACCTGATTATATATGTATATATAAAAAATGCACATACCACACAACCGACTGATGTAACTGAGATGCAAAGAGCCGAACTGAAATAAGTAACAAACACATAACCATCTGATAAAATAATTATTTTTAAGGATGCATCAGACATACTCAAAGGATTAACACTCAAATGTTAGTGGTAATTCCAGGGACTCGTAATAAAGAGATTACGAATATTTTGTACACTACAGGAAATATAGTTAAGAAAAGTAGAGAAAGAAAAAGTTAATGGTCAGTCTTAATGGCTGAGATAATAGCTCTGATTGTTAATATACTGAGAGACAGTATAGAATAATCAGGATAAAACAAGAATAAGAAATACAAATAAAAAGACAGCCCTATTAATAACCAGATAAGTAATAGAAAATAAATGCATTGAAGTGTCAAGAAAGTGATTATTAACTACTCTGAAACATTCTCTCACAAAAGAATGGAACATTCATAGTAAATTGAAGGTTTCCAGACATCTCATACTTAAAGGGGTAATAAATGACAAAGGGCCTTG
Source organism: Pelusios castaneus (assembly GCA_007922175.1). Lineage (NCBI taxonomy): Eukaryota > Metazoa > Chordata > Testudines > Pelomedusidae > Pelusios > Pelusios castaneus. The sequence goes on from ML685862.1 coordinate 688,219, forward strand.
CTTAGTGTGAAGAAGTGATGTATTTAAAGCACCAGATTAAGTGTCAGGAGGACGCCTGAGTTCTGTCCCCTACTCTGCCACACACTTCTAGAGTGACCTTAGGAGGAGTCATTTAATCTGTGCCTCAGTTCCCCATCTGCCTAGTTTTTTTTCATTGCCTCTTTTTGGGATGATTTGCACCCCTGAGGTTTCAGAAAGGAACTGGTTCCTGGACCTGGGATGTGGAATGCAAATCACAGTAGAGCTAGAAGAAGCCAAATAAAATGTAAAAAGACTCAGCTTGGAATTAAATATTTTACCCCTATGAATAAAATATTGAACAGCTATATGGGGAAGCGTCATTGATCTACTGACAGACCAAGTAATTTTTCAGCTAATCTCATGGCTGGTCCTCCACAGCTCAGGGCTATCCTCTGTCCTAAGGAATGCAAGAGGTAATATCAGGAATGATAACAGTATGATTTTGGAAGGAGTAGCTACCTTTTATGCAAACAAGTCCCTCTGAGGTTTTAAGTCACACTTTTAAATGTAGTCCTTAGATGAGTTGCCTTCCCCAAACTTTCAAAAACTCATTCAGAAAATGTATTTGAACCTTTCTTGTGAGGAGGTACTAACATACATAAATACTTCTGTAAAAATAGGTCCTCTGGTCTAAATAGGTCCCCCTCTGATTACTACAAAAAGTAGGCCCATTATTATCTGCATGACTGGATTCACTCCTTAGCCATATTTTCTCCGCTTTTAATTTTACCTGAAACTTGGAAACTAGCACATAGCTCTGTGGTTCTGAAGAAAAATACAGACATGTTGGCCTAATCCTCCTGCAGAGCAAGGTCTAAATTATCAAGTGTCCAATAATTCATGCCCAAGTTTTATCCTTTCATAGTAGGCAAGACATACAACTCTGTTGTGACAAATGTAAAGGAGATTGTGTCTCGGAGCTGCTTGATACAGACGTATCTTCTAGTTCTTGGAGATACTCTGGTTCTCAACCCAAGAGCTAGTGGTGTCATGTGACAGAGTACAAAGTCTCCCTATGTCCTGGCCAGAAGTTGGCAATCATGGAAGGGACTGTCACCTAGACCAAGGGTCCTCAATCTGTGGTATGCGTACCCCAAGGGGTAGGTGAGACATCTTTGAGGGGGATGTGGGAGAAATTATGTAAGAGTGGATTTTATTTGTTATTTTAGTTATTGCATTTTCATAAGAGGCTACTCGGATGAAACTTTACTAGTTGGTGGGAATTTGTTATATTAAATACAGTAGTTTATTTATTTCAAGATGTCTCAATGAAAACCCAGATACACAAAGACACTGAGGTACAGAGCCCTCATCTCCAATCACCATACAGCACGGGCAGCTAGAAGATCTGGAAGGTGGTGTTCAATGAGAAAATTTTGAGAACCCCTGAACTGGAATATAATAATAGCAAAATAGGAGAATGTATGTCTCTGTTTGGAGATTGTGGGTTACCATTTACGCCTGTGTCTATTTAAGATTAACACGATGGACTTTTCAAAACGGTCAATAAGGCATGCTATCATTATGTATCATGAACTTACAGTAGATGTGCACAGACAGTTTTAAAGAAACAAGCTAGCAAGTAATAAGTCTTTTAAATCATCCTGCATGTATATTAAATAGATTGTATTCCTTTTGAGCTGCATGTAAAAATCAACCGAAATGGATAAAATTGGCCTTTGATAGTTCTGACTTTATCTTTAAGAAAAGAATCGATAATTTTTCTGGGGCCTTAGCAGAGATTACCTTCTCTTTGCTCCCCCACAGTGCATTGCATTCAGAAGGGAATTAATGCTTCTCTTAAAGGCTTATTCCCTACAGAAATGAATTTAGAAAAATTATCTGCCCTGGCACACCTGCTAGAATTTCTTTTAAAAAAACAAGCCTGATATTTTTTTTCTGACTAATGATCTGATCCTTGAACTTAGGTGACCTCCACAAGTGCTTCAGCTTGAAGGGTAGTTTTCATCACTCAGAAATTTCATTGTGAGCTTTCCAGCTATTGAAGCAAGGACATTTTTATGAATGTGCCTAGCACCAGAGACGAATGATGAATTGTCCCATATGAGCTTTATTATAATCTTGAACTTGCTGAATGTGACTTGTAACTATAGTTAAAGAGGTATGAGGTTTTGATGGAGACAAGAAGGGAAAAGAGAGAGGAAAAAAAGGTGGCAGATATATAATATGCCAAAATATTATCTACTGCTCTGAGCAGTGTAGAAGATTATAGTATCTGAGATACTTGCGTGGTGACTGATAGTAGAAGCTGATTTTTTAAAAGGTGACTATTGTGACAGGCTACTCACATTTTTTCACATTCTTATCTCGGAATAACATCTATATGGAATTTTAGAAATGTTTACAATAAGCAATTGCCAGTAGGCTGAGAGGTTTCAGTCCAAAAGGAATTTGTTCAGTAAGTTATAAGACCTAGAAAATGAGCTTATAATGGAAGTGCACAGCTGTGATGATAACAGCACATTGCTGGGCTGTGAACTCCATAGGACATAGAGCACAGTAAATGGCTAAATAAAAAACGTGTTTTGCTCTCCTTACATATGTGGGTTCACATTCTGCTGCTGTGAAGCTGGGCATAGAGCGGTGTGCATCTATCATGAAAAAAACCAGAGATATGCCTCCTTTTTGGTTTTGTAGCCAGACCCAAACAGTTTCACCAAAATCTCTTCTGAAAAGTTCATCTGAATGTTCTCTTGGGGTACACAATGCCCCTCCCTTCCACAAGAGACCCTGGGCACTTCTTTCCCTTTGCTGTCTTTCAGCCAGGAGGCTCGGTCCCCTGTAACATCTTCCTCTTATGAAAAGCTTCCAATTCTCCAAAAGCTGGCCAACTCCCCCTTTCCTGGACTTTGAAGGGAGTAATAATATCCTCACAAATGGAGGCCAAGGAAGGTTATGGGGCTTACCCAAGGTAATCAAGATATTTGTGGCAAAGCCAGGAGTTTGAGCCTATGTCTCCTGAATTTCACAAGGCTATATTTCCTCTCTCTGTTTGCTATCTACCTTGCTCTCAAATGTCTCTTGCTTCCAGTCTTTCCTTCACATGTCTGCTAATTCTCACAGGCCAGTTCTCCATATGCCTCTGCTGTCGGTTCCTTATTACCCTTTCCTCCTCTCCCATAAGTCAACTTACTTTCAACATGGGAACAGCCATTAGAGATGCAAAGATTAAATTAAACTCAAAGCTCCAACTTGTGGGCTCCGTATGGAAATTGTGAACCTGCTGTAAAGAAGTGGCATGTGTCTGGAATGTAATGTTCCCTTTATCTCACGTTACGTTTTATCCATTTGTGTGGATAATCTACAACACTTAAGTCAAAATATTCAATTCAGCGCAGAGCTCAGACATTTGACATTCAGGTATGATTAAACAGGAAAAATCCACCAGTAACAGTTCACAACAAAGAGATAAAAGTCTCCTGGCTGCTAGTCCATGCTCAGTGATGCTCTCACAACCCAGGATACTATCCAATCACACTCCTTCAAGAGACAGAAGGAGAATTCTGGCCAATGCTTGTAAATTGGTTCCATAAGAGACAGACGATGACAAGAAACCAAGGTGAACTTTTATTTGAGCAAGACCCAGCAGTGCTATCTCTGCTCCAGCTTTCCCTGCATTGGGCCATGTTGTTCCTGGCATTCACCTGGATGTGCAGGGAGGGTTGAAAAAATCTTCCTCCACCCGTATACTCTGAGCTACTTGCCCAAGGTGTCAGGGAGAACTGCAGACCTTGCTCTTAATGGAGTGCTGGGATAGCTTCCTACCTGTGCCATCCAGCCACTCTCCTATCATGGCAGGGACATGGGGTGCGTCTGCTCTGGCAACGTAGGTCGACTTAAGGACACTTAAGTCAACCTACACAAAGCCGCATCCACAGTGGGCTTTTATTAACTCAAGTGCTTCCTTAAGTCAACTTAATAACACCACCTCTGAAGGTCGACTTAAGCCTTAAGTCGACTTCAAGCCAGTGTGGACGGGGAATAGCGCTAAGTCGACCGTATTAAGTCGACTTCAAGCCAGCGTGGACGGCTATGTCTACTGTTAAGTTGACTTAACAAGGACGACTTAAGTTGACTTAAAGTGTAGCCACTCTGTTAAGTCGACTTAAGATCAACTTTAAGTCAACTTAAAGTCGCCCTTGTTATGTCGACTTAACAGAGTCAACTTAACCTTACAAGTGTAGACATAGCCAGAGAGGGGTTGTGCCTTGGTAGGCACAATCCTTCCCCCCATCAGGGGTGGAGCAGCTTTGTACCACACACTGGTCAGGGCTGAGCCTTAACAGCACTGCCAAGCCCGTTGCAATTTAAGGCTATCACAAACTGCATTGCATAAGTAAAACATAACTAGTCAGTTCCATCACCCAGCCCTACAATACCAGGGGGACCAAACATGACCAAAAATATCCTAGAAGTTGCCCTGTGAACTTCTGAATATAATCACAGCATTTACTTTAAAGGGCTGAAAAGCATTTCAACTTCCAAGCCAAGATGATCATAATGGTTTTATGTAATATTTTTCTGCAAAGGTTACAGGGTTACTCATTTGCCCTTCCATGATCTTAGCTGGCAGAACAACAAATCTTCTTTTTATGCTGTTTTCGGGGCTTGTTCAACTGATGGTAATTAATGGGGGGAAATTATGTTCTTTCCTCTTCTGGGTTGTTGGGGTTTTTTTTTGTTTTAGCAGTTCATGCAGTTTCTTGACTCGTACCAAGGTTGCTCTTCCAGAAACTGAGGCAATTTGCCAAAGGCTAATGATCCAGTTTTATGATTTAGTTTCCTTAGCCAGATCATGAGCGTTAAAGGAACTAACAATTTATTACATCACTAATCTCTAAAATGCTTACAAAGCCTCCCACCTAACCGCTTCAGAACTTTAATCATGATATTCTTTTGTTCATGTTTCTGTTCCATTTTGTTTAGAATCAATACATTAATGTAAGTACTGAACATCTACCGGATTATATGACCCAGATAATTTTGCACGGCTTGCTACCGCAAAGATTTATAAACAGAACTACATAATGGAGAGGCAGATAGGAAATGGCAGGTTTCATTAGGGGAGAATGCTAGGGATATAAAATTATTTTCCTCTTGTTTCATATATCACTGGCTTTGATGTTGAGCCAAAATGTCTTAAAATGGGGATGGGTCCTAGCATTCTGGACACCACTGGTGTTTTTCTGTTGCTCAAAGCAGACTTGGACACGGTGGCCTAAACTTTCAAAAGTGACTTGCGATTTTGACTGTCTCAATTTTTAGGTTCCAAGAAAGAACCGAAAAAACATGCATTTATATAGCATTATCTCAAATGAAGGTCTTAAAAAAAGCAAAAGAAATGTAGTCTCACAGCGCTCCAGTGCTAAGGCGTGGCAGTATGTTATTCTATGGGTGAGAAACGGACACAGGGATGATGTGTGCTTTGGCCAATGGTGCACAAAGTCGGTGGGAGTGTCAGGTGCTCAGCAGCTGTGAAAAGCAGCCCCCTTTCAGTTGGGTGTCTAAAGTTGTCTGTAGGAGCCTAACTTGTTTAGACCCCCCATATTTGAAATGTTTTGCCCGAGTTGTTTTTCTCTAAATGCTGTGCAGTGAAACCCACATTTGCAAAACAGCTCTCTTCACAAAGGAAAAAAAAACCTTTTAACAAAGCTGTCTTGGTTGGTTGGAGTTTGTGGCCTTTGCCTTTCTAAATTATTGTAAAAATGAAGATAGGAATCACCAGATTGTAATGCCATAAACTAGTGCTTCGTTGGGTCCAACGTTGTTTGCAGCAGTGACTCAGACTAGGTGCTTTAGAGACGGAGGGAGTTCCCTACGTCTCCGCCCACCAATTTGACCATTGGGCAGCAGCTATGAAATCTAGTAATAAAGGAAGTCCACCAGCACTTCTGTTTCTCTTGTAAATGACACCAAGAAATATATTTCCACGGGGAACATCAACATCTGTTACATCCATTTGTATGCACAGATATCCGTCCTCCCTTTACCTCATGTGCGCACATCTGTGTACATACACCCACCTGCCTAGATACATAATTCTTGTTCACTATATGCCAGCAATCCATGATGGGAGCAGTGCGTGAGACTCCACCAGAACTGAGAACTTGCCATAGAGATTCGGGTCTGTGTGCACGGCAGTTAGGAACTCACAGCTGTCCTGTGCCAGCTGGCTCCTGGGTCTCAGGCCGCAGGGTTGTTTAAATGCGATGTAGACATTCCAGCTGTGGTTGTAGCCTGAACTCTGGGGCTCTCCCACCTAGTAGGGTGCAGCGTATGTTTAACTGGCAAACAGAAACCTGCAGCAGCAAGTCTCAGATCCTGAGTCTACAGACTTAGGTTCAGTCTATGCTGCTAAAAATGGCTGTGTACGCATTTGGGTTCGGGCTCTGAAGCCCAGAAATGTGGGTGGGACTTCACAGCTATTTTTAGCATCAAAGCGGAAGCCGGAATCTTGAGAAGACGTGAACTCTGAGGTTATGTCTCCACTTATGTGGCAGCCTGTAAGATAGGTGTAGCTACGGAGCACAGTGACAAGTTGTGATGTGTAGCTACACATCAGTGAGTGGTTCTGGCAGGATGGAGGCACCATGAAAAGACTCCAACAGCAGGGAGCTACGCTGCTAAAAATAGCAGGGTGGGTGGGGGGAGGCACTGTCTACTCTGCTATTTATACCCGTGCTAGAGGGGAATGTGTAGTGTATGTATGTACTCCCCATACCGCTGAAAGGAGTGTGCACTGTAGATGTGCCTTCTGTGACAGTTAACATTATTAGAAGGATGGACGGGGTGGGACTCAAAGGGTTAGCATCCCAAACAGTTAAGGCCTGGGGACATAGTTCATTATATCCCTCTTCTCACCTCCCAATCTGGTTTGGGCAGTAACAGAGTGTAGGTGGTTATGGGAATAGCATAAGTAGCTTTTTACCTCTATCTATTTCAGAAAGACCCCGCAGTAATGTCCAATAACTGTGAGTGTTAGATGGCTGTGCTGTGGGTTAGTTGTGTCGTTAATGGGATGATGGTCAACATCACACAAAACACTGTCTGAATTAGCAGCCTCCTTGGAAGCTTCAGTCAGAAAGCCAAGGCCTGAATCCACATCGGTACTGATCTCACCTGTACGGTTTGTTACTCAAGCTCAGGGGGAGGAGTGGAGTACTACGGCTGCCTGGGGGTAAAGATGGCTGCATTCCTCAAGTCTAGGATTTTTCCAAATCACTACATTTGCTTTTCTTGAAAGCAAATGATAAGCCTGCTAGATCTGTATGCTTTTAGAACTCAACATTTGGTTAACTAAAATGCAAGGTTATTTTCCTCTTAAAAAAAAAATGTAGCTTGCTGTGCATTCTCTTAAAATCTGTCCTATTGATACTTCTTTAATAAATGTGTGTTTGCTGTGGTAGAAGGCTAATTTACTCCCAGGAGGCCTAAAAATTACTCAGCGCTTAAGCAACTGTGAACTGTGATGTAAATAATTCCATGGCGTGAAGTCCATTAACAGTCCATGTCTACAAAGAACAACACACAGAAGCAGAAAACTGCAAGGCATCACATCAGGTGCAAAATGTTCTACCACTGATTAAAGTCAGACAACAAAAGATATTAAAAAAACCAGACCGTAAAAAAGAGCTGTACAAATAGCAAAAAAGAGTCCACAGAAAGACTTGAGAACTCTTAGGAGAACTACTGGAACAATTTTGTTTTAAAAAAAAAAAAAAAATGTTTCCAGATATGTGACCTAGAAATGCTGCATGCATGGAAAATCAGTGAGTGAACTATAAGGTCAGTTTCAAACCTGATGTAAATGGGTGTGACTTCAATGACATCAGAGGAGTGGGATTCCCTTGCAGAATTGATGAACTTGATCCATTGTATATTATGTATTCGAATCTCATACATTTTTGTGGCTCTGCTGAGCTCAATTGAGCCAGACTGATTTACATCAAGAGGCCCTCAATTTTTAGATGCCTAACTTTAAACATCTGATGTGGACCAGAGGATAGCTCAGCACTTTCATTCCCTCCTATCAGCACCTCTCAATGTTCCTGTGAGGTAAGGAAGTATTTTTATACCCATTTCACAGCTGGGGAACTGAAGCTCAGAGAGCCTAAGAAAGTTAACCAGGGTCACATAGGAAGCCTGTGACAAAGCAGGGAATTGAGCTCAGGTCTCTGGCTAGCACCCTATCACTGGACCATACTTGGACATTTTAGATAGCAGCGCCCTTTAAGAGGTCTCAGGCTGGACCCCCAAAACGAGGCGTCCCAAATCAGTGGTAAGTTTTAAAAATATAGGGAAATATTCCTTCTTTACCCGTTCGAGTTCAAACATATAGGTTTTCAGTGGCCAGGATGATCTGAAATATTTTTAACTGAAATTTAGTGGGAAGTGTTGCCTTTTGATGTTGACATTTGCCATTAAGACATGCTGAGGCCCTAAGCTATGTCAAGATTCAGAGGCCCCATAACATAAATGAAGAGACAAAAGTGTATTACATTATAACAGAAAGGGTAATGAAAAATAAATGATAAACCATTATATTTGCATATATACATAGGCAAAGATGCAATGAAAAACAGCTAAATAAAACATACATCTTGCAAAAAGCCTTATTTACATTAGCAATTTCAATTATGATCAATTTTCTTAGTTATCGCTGACATATTTAGAGGCCCCTCATAATGTGAAGCCACCATGGCTTACTTGGCTTGCACCTAAATCCAGTACTGCATGTTCCTACTGTCCAGAGTATCAAGTACAGCCTGACACAGTTCATAATTTCTCCACAGTGTTCAGCAAGGGCACCAAACTTAGCTTCCAGCTCCCCAGCCATTGCCTTGCTGGGTGAAGACCTGTATTTTGCTACTTTCTGAGCATGATATTTCCAGACTGAATAGCCCTCTGCCTTCACCGTGTATTTCCCACCAAAGGCAGTCTGCCAAAACACACCAGCTTTTTTTCAGACACCAGTAAGAGGTGTAACGGCTGTAGATACAAGTTACCGCACAGCTCTTTATATGCAAGCCTTTTTTTTTCTTAAGATAAATAATATTACAGTCAAAACTTATTAGAAGCAATAAAAGAACCTAAACACACAAGTTTACCAGTGTTCATCCCCAACTCTAATATGGACTTTGGCAGGAAAAGTCTTTCAAAACCTGATGATCTCCTTTTGGACCGGAGGTTTTGTCTGTTTGCTGGATCAGTAAGAAGGCCCTGAGTTAGTTTGGACTGAAGCTATTTATCCAAAAGTCTTTTATTGGTTGCATCTGGAGAATCTAATTAGAACAAGTTCATGAGTATCTTGAGTGGAAGGTGTTGGTTTCAGAGGCTGAGCTGAGCAAGTTCATCAGCATCCTTGCTACCCCCACTAGGTAAGGTACATGTAAAGCCACAGCACATATGCAATTGCATTTTAATACAATGTACCCCACAAATATTAAGCCTAATTCAGTATCATTTAACTTAATTCTGTGAAGTTTATCTTAATTCCAGAAGACTTATTCAGGATATTCCAAGATATTGTCAGCCTGTCATACAGCTCACGTGGTTGTGTGTTGGCTGCCTGAAAGTTTGGTGTGAGGTGAAAATTGCTGGTCTCATTGCCAAACTGATTTGGGGAAGACTCTTAGCCATTGTTGAATGCATGTCAGGTGCACAAAAAGTACTAGAGTTTTCAGCATTTGCGCTGTACCAGGAAGATTAGTGAGACTAGGTAGGTAAAACTTTCGAAAAATTGGTTAATAGATACCTCACTTATCAGCTGGCAAATTGAATTGGCACAGGGAAAATGCTGGAATAGCTGTAAAGGGGAAATTATACAGATGTGATTGTAATGGCAGGATCAGAAAGGTACAGTCCAATGCCCTTTCCGTGGGTGAATAAAGACTGAGTTCTCTGACCATCCCTGTATAAATACAAGAGGATTTATGATCCAAAGATCCACACCGCTTATAAAAATCAGACTAATAATACTAATATCCAAAATATATTCAGCTTGTGCCTTCATTTTAGACTCCTAGTTTTCCTTTGGTTATTAATGCCCCAGTTCTGTAAAGGTGAAATTGAGCTTTAAAAACCCCCCTCACGATGAAACAGGGTTTATTTGTTCAAGCTCATGGGTCAGATGTTTGGTTGCTTCTGGGCTTTTTACATAACCTGAGGGGCAAGGCAGAAAACAACTTGTTCTGGTTCGTCAGAGAAGAATTCCTATGTCATGGGGGAGCTCTGAACTTGTACGTGGCAAATGTAGATGATGCCTTTGCTGAGGGTCTGACCCAAGCTCAATGTCCTTTGGCTTAGCTGGTATATGGTCCCTCATGTCAGATAATGGAAGTTAGAGCAGCCCCTAAGCCATTACTAGAGGCAGGACTTCTCTTCCCTGAGAAGCAAGGGGGCTGTAGGCAGCTCCCCGGGAATGACCGCTTTGCAGCTGAGTGTCTGGATCAATGTGTAAAGCAGAACTCTGGGTAACTTTGTCTCTCATAAGTAATGCAGTCAGGGGAAATTTGTATCTCCTCAGCTGATATTTTGGGAAAAGTCATTGTTTGATATTTGAATTCTACAGTCCTTTCTTTCAGCGTGGCCCTGCAGACAGAAGTCGCTGCGGTAGGCGGGGGTAGGCACCACAGTAGCTCATTTACAGACACCGTGCACAACACAGCGCTGCAGTGCAGTCTAATGTATAAATAACTATTTCTGTGCATCTTTCCCCACGATTTGGTACACACTGCAGCAGAGGGGCTCTCCTCCAACAACTGCTGTCTGCATTTCCACTGTTGTCTCCTCTTGGATGGAGCAGGGAATCCTTAGCAAGTTCCTTATGGCGCTGCATTAATTCTGATATAGTTGTTTACTTTTTATTATTGTTTGGTTTTAGCTGTATTCTGTAGTAGAATATAGTCCAGTGGTACTACAGAGCGAGGGAGATTGATGGTATCAATACTGCCAATTTGCCTTCACTGTGGCAGAAGATGGTTTTCTTGATGGCAAGTTCCTATTTCCCAATGAAAAAGGTACACCATGCTGGCAGCTGTGAAGCAATCTGTCAGCATAAACAAAAATGCTATCCAGTGGCTGACTTTCCCCACATTAGAGTGAGCATAGAGAATAATCTTAGGTCCGCTATAAACCATGGGCTAACTTCTGCTTACAGTTAGACATATGGAGCCCCCCAGCTTTTAGCAGGGTTGCAGGAATATAACAGAAGACAGAACGTACGGAGTGTAAAAGCACCGAGATGGCTTTGATTCACTGGACCGGGCTAATCCATAAAAGGTTGAGCATCTCTACATACTGGAAATGATGCAGCTAAAGAGCAAGCAGTTCTTAAAATATTCTTGTCCTCCACTGGCTGCTGTGAGCTTCCCAGTGAGCAGCTAAGTGAACCCTTGTAGCTCTGTGTATGCATTTGGCTATTACTGTAGTCAAATTTCTCAGCCTGTGGCTGTGGTGTGCTATGCCAAACATCACCATGAGTTTTTACAGTATCACGAAGAGCGGTATTGCCAACTCTTGAGATTTTTATGATGAGTCTCATGACTTTTGGCGGATTTCTGAAAACCCCAGATGCTGGAGAAATTGCATGGAAATTTTAAACAAGTAAGCTTCTAACTTTCATGATCCCCAAGAAAACTTGCAGACATAAAGCAAGTGCAACTTAAAAGCTCTGAATCCAGAGGGCAAATAAAAATGACCACAATTTATATTAAATAAAACCCTCATTTCTATAAGACAGTCTCATGATTTTTGAGCCTGATTCATGATTTTTGAATGCTTGAAGTTGCCAAACTGTAAGAACCTGAGAAAGACCACATGTGGTTTTGGTCTTGGATTTTGATACTGGACACTGGACACAAAGTGTTTTAGAGCATGTAACTGGAACCAGAAGCGCAAGGAGCTATGGACTGGGTGCTTGGTGTAGGTAGTAGAGAATATTAGTTGCCTAGATGTGTCTTTCCACATAGTTCACTGAGATTTAGCCACATGATTCCCATTATCGAGTCATGTGGTTGAAGTCCAGAACACTGGATGAAAATGTAGCTACTGTCTGTGTGCTGATAACAGGACAGATTGTGGTCCATCTACACCCTGGAATAGAGGGGACATAATTCACACATGCCCAGCTTACTTTCTTGCACTTCTGCACCACCCTCCCACTTCCTGTGAAAGGCTGGGTGAGAGGGAAGCAGGCTCTTGTGGTAGGTGCAGTTTTGACTCTGTCCACCTCCCCGCACACCCCCAAAAGACACATCTAGCCACACAGCTGCTCCAGTGTGTTGGGGAGAATACACCCTGAGAGATGTATATCCTGCGCAGTTTACTCTCTTTCGAGCAATGTTATTCCCAAAGCCTGTCTCCCTTCTCAGCTGCTCCAGTCTCAGTGCAACAATGTGATGTAATATAGTTCTGTTTATTGCATATAGTACAGTTATGTATTGTGTATATACAAGACAGACAGTGAGGCTTACTGGGCAGGGACTCAGAATACGTGGTGCTTGTCCCAGGTCTGCTAGCCTGCTGGGTGATCTCAAACATGTCACATTGCCTCTAGGTGCCTCAGTTTCCCATATGTAAAATGGGGCTAATGTCACTGACATCCTTTGTAAAGGACTTGGAGATCCACCGATTAAAAAGGCATTATATCAGAGCTAAGTGTTATTAATTCTTATTATATATGTAAGGGAAAGAAGACAGGATAAAAATGTCCTCTAAAGGATAGACGGATTTCGTATGGACAGATATTGTATGAAAGGAAAATGCAGGAAGAAGGAAGTTAAAGCCAAACATAAAATGAAGAAAGAAAAACAAAGATGCTGATCTGGGAAAAAAGTCAATAGGAAAAAATAAGAAAAATAAATGTGAAAAGGTAAAAATTACTTAACGGGAAATGGGTGGTAAAAGATGCCTGTAGGGAATAGCAACCCTACTTGTGAGATATTGAATTATAAATATTTGACAGTTATGGCTTTCTAGAGAAAAATGGACACAGCTTTGACCTGCTGAGGCATGTTGGAATATCGCTTGCTGAGAGCTGATAGTGGGTTCTTCACTGCCCAGTAAGTACATGTGAGACACGGCCCCTGCCCCTTCCCAAGAGCTTACAAGCCGAACAGACGTGGAATAAGTTTATTTATTTACTTGAGCATAGTACAGACTTGCAGCATGAGTGATGTCTAAGAGAGCTTAAGGGACTGAAGGAAGGGAAGCAAGGAGACTGGTACACAAGAAGAGGGAGATGCAAATGTAGCAAAATAAGTTTGGGGAAGGCAGAAAGGGGTAGGTACGAATGGATGGAGCAAAGGGTGCCAGTGAATAGGCAAGGGAGAATGAGGGCAGCAAGAAGGGTTTGATCAATGTGAAAAACGAAGGGTTTTGAATAAGAGCCATGCTGATAGAAGAGGGAGAAGATGGGGCTATAAGAATTCTTGGGAAACGTATTTTGTTACGCAAAATGGTCTTTATTCCATTTAAAATTTGTAGTAGATATCAGATTCCTTTTGTAGAACCCAAAGTCCGGAGTAGTGTTTTTCAGTTCTCCCTGTTTGGTCTACCATATTTTAAGAAAAGTGTAATGGTAAATAGTTGATGGGTCCGATGAGTTAATTAAAGAAGCGCCACTTTTGATTTGAAGATAAAAACCACAGGACTGTTGGCTCTTTGTTTTTACTGAATGGAGCCTCCGTTTCAGGTGAGGGTGTACAGAAAGAAGGGGTGACCGCACTGTGCTCCAACCAGCCTCAGCCCCGCCCCTGCCCCCAGAACCTTGCTGCATGTCTGGCTCACCCTGCACCCAGCTAGCCAACCCAGGGCAGGGTGGGAGAGCCTTGCACCACAGTCTCTGGCCCCAAGGCTCCAGCCCCCCAACACAGCCCGAGCACCAGCCCTTCATGGCTGGCAGGTCTGCCAGGTGGCCCGGAGCCAGCATGCTCAAGCGCCGCCCTGCCACGCCCCTCCCCAGGCTGGCCACCATGGGAGATGCGGGGTCCTATGTCTGGGAGAGGGAACCCATAAAAGGGGGCAGCACGGGAGAGGTCGCCCATGAAAGTGGGCAGCCTGGGCCCCTCAATCCGGGCTTGGTAATACTCTCTGGGCTCCGTACTGAATGTCATTGCTTTGATATTTGTGGGCTTCAGCTTTTTGAATATGGTGAAAAGTGATTTTTCTGAAGCAAGTGTTTCAGGTAAGTGAGTTTAGCGAATTAACTTTCATAGATTATTTGCGAACTAGCCTTTTATCCTGAAATCTGCACCTAGGGGAAAAGTCACTTTTCAGCAAATTGAAATGTTGGAAGCCAAAAAGCTGTCAAGGCATTTTGTATAGTTACAAACTGGATTTAATTCAGATGTCACCATAATTTCTCTTGGCTCTAATCATATTACCCAAACCACAAAGAAGAAAGCCACAAGACAAATCAGCATTCACCTTGACCTTGACCCAGGCATACAATGCTATTTATAAGCATTGATCAATGCATGTGAAAGGATTGCACTGTACACTCCTTACAGTAAGTAAGGGGTCAGAAGTTCATATTATGTTTCTGAAGGCAAGGAATTGCAAGGTGGATTCTTTTTCTGTTTAAAAAGACTGGTTCATATATGATTAATAGATTTAATTTTGGATAGCCACTGGAATCCAGATGAATTGCACCCAGTAATTCCCATGGCTGTAGCCTGTACCAGGAACACAAATTATGCCAGCTCTTCTACCATAGCTTTCCCTATCCCAAGAACAGAGGGAATTGCTGGGTCATGTGATGCAAACATCTCTGTCTGGCAGATCCTTGGCTGGACTAGAGAACTTGGTCCATTGACATCTTCATTCACAGCAAAATCAACCTTGTCCAAGATATGCTCATGGCCATCACCCAGCATCTCTTTCTTTCCCACTAGTCATGTCCAGATCTTGGAGTTAGTACAGGAATTCTGTCACAAAGACCTATGAGCCACAAGAAAGCTGGAACAATAGGAGGCCTGGAAGCATAGCCCTGATGTTCATAGGTAATTATTGCTGTGGAGGATCTGCTGGGATATCTAGACTGAAACAAAAGTCCAAATCTGACCACTGACATAGGAGCAGCTTTCACAGATTAGTGACTGTCAATTCAGACCTAATGTACTTCACTTCCTTGAAGACTGCACTCATTCTACAATATATATCTCTATAATCTGACACTAAATCCTAAATGAAATATCCACGCATCTCGGATGACAACACTAACAAAAGAAACAACACGTATTGTATAAGATTTTTTGCATCATATGATAAAATAGCTGGATGAAGTTTCCTGCATCCGAATCATTTTTAAGTTTCAGAGGGGTAGCGTGTTAGTCTGTATACAGCAAAACCAACAGAGGTGCAAGAGTCCCAGCTTGGTCCTGTCCATGCAACTCTTCCTGGACAGCCATGTTTTTTGTAACATATAGCAGTTGTCAGGCCAATTCTTATGGCTTTCTTACAGGCAATAAAGTTATCTGCAGCTTCTCTTTGCTAAAGTTACTACTCCTTTTTTCAGGGGAGAGGGGTTATATGACTGCCCCACTTTTCGGTATTAATGCATTTTTGTCACCATGTCATCATTGCTCTACAAACAGCTTAGCTACATCTACTCCGTTCTTAACTACAAATACCACATAACTTCAAGGGTATTTGCTAGAGATTCTTGTGTCTTTTAAATCCCTAGGCACCCATGAATATGAAATTGTTTTATCTGTCTTTTCAATATAAATTAGATTAATAAATTGTAAGCATGATTGAAAATAGAATTTGGATACTATCCTGAAATAATGTGATTAGAGAATTTTTGAACCTCATTATTAAATTGAGGCAAAGTACTTTTAAAGCATCAAATGGGATGTAATAAGTTTCTCTATCAGACATGAGGTGCTTTTATTCTTTTTCTTTATCATGCTCCCATTGAAGTTAATGATAACATTTTAATTGGCTTCACTTGAAGTAGGATCAGGCCTTTATCATCAAACATTAGAATAAATTTACCAAGAACTAAGTAAATCCACGGAACCAGTCTGTTACTTCTAAAACTAATACGAAATTTTTCTCTTATATGTAAACCAAATTTGATAGCCATTTTAGAAATAAAGTCTTACATATAATAACAAATGTCTTTACAGTTACAAACTGTAGGTCAAACCCTGAAATTACTCAGTTTTTTTATTTCTGTAAGAATTTTGCCTTCCTAAAGGCCCTTGTGATCCACTGCAACTGTTAGCAGAAGGATTTCAGCCCTGTAACTTCAGATCCCTTGCCCAGATCTACAGATCTTTGCCTCTTGAGCTAAGGGAATGCTGGTAGCAGTAGTAAACTGTTAACCCTCTAGGGGACTGCACAACAGATGGGGACATGACACACTTTACTAGTGTGTTTCCTATGGACTACAGAAGAACTAAATCCAGTGGCTATAGTGTACTTAGATTTTCAGAAAGCCTTTGACAAGGCTCTTTGACAAGGCTCTTAAGCAAAGTAAGCTGGCATGGGATAAGAGGGTATGTCCTCTTCTGGATCAGTAACTGATTAAAACACAACAAACAAGGAGTCTTGTGGCACTTTGAAAGACTAACAAATTAATTTATCGCATGAGCTTTCGTGGGAGAAAATCCCACTTCATCAGAAACTCAAGGATGGAGAAATTACAGAAAGGGAGGACTGACTGAAAGTTTTGCTGAACTAAACTAACACAGCTACCCCTTTGGAACTTGATTAAAACATAGGAAACAAAGGATAGGAATAAATAGTCCATTCTCCGAATGGAAAGAGGTGAATAATGGTGTCCCTCAGTGGTTTGTACTGTGACCTGTGCTATTCTGTATATTGATAAATTGTCTGGGAAAGGGGGCAAAGAGGTAGGTGGCAAAATCTGCAGGTAATTCAAAACTACTCAAGATAACAGTTAAGTCCAAAGCACACTGTGAAGAGTTGCAAAGGGATTTTATAAAACAGGGTGACTGGGCAACAAAACGGCAGATAAAATTCAATGTTGATAAAAGTAAAGTAATGCACATTGGAAAACATAATCCCAGCTATATATAAAAAATGATAGGATCTAAATTAGCTGTTAACACATCAAGAAAGAGATCTTGGAGTATCTGTGGCTAGTTTTCCAAAAACATCCACTCAATATACAGCAGCAGTCAAAAAAGCCAACAGAATGTTATGAATCATTAGGAAAGTGATAGATACTAAGACAGAAAATATCATACTATTTCTTTAAAAATCCATGGTACACCCACATTTTGAATACAGTGTGCAGATCTGGTCACACCACTCAAAAAAAGATATATGGGAATTGGAAAAGGTACGGAAAAGGTCAACAAAAATGATTAGGGGTGTGGAAAACCTTCCATATAAGGAGAGATGAATAAAACTGTAACTATTTGGCTTGGAAAAGACACAACTAAGGGGGGATATGATAGATCTATAAAATCATTACTGGTGTAGGGAAAGTAAATAAAGTGTTACTTATGTCTCCTAACACAAAAACTAAGTGTTACCAAATGAAATCAATAGGCAGCAGGTTTAAAATAAAGAAAAGAAAGTATTTCTTCACACAATGCACAGTCCACCTGTGGAACTCCCTGCCAAAGGATGTTGTGAAGGCCAAGATTAAATTGGGGTTCAAAAAGGTAAGTTAATGGAAGAAAGCTCCATCAGTGGCTATTAGTCAGATGGGCAGAGATTACTGTTTGCCAGAAGCTGAGAATGGGCAGTAGGATGGATCATTTGTTGATTACCTTGAGTCTGTTCATTTCCTCTGAAGCACGTGGTGTTGGCCATTGTTGTAAGAGAGGCTACTGGGCTAGATGGACCATTAGTATTACTCAGTGTAGTCATTCTAATGTTCTTAAGAATGTCAGGTTTTGGTTCCATGTACACTGGAAGCACATACACGACAACACTATGGAATATTTATCTATCCAGTTAAAACTATAGGCAAAGTTTTGGGAGGTTGAAGGTAAATCATGATGAATGAGCTAGAATTTGGGTAGGACATTGGGGATGTCCATTCTTCTTATTTTAAAAGAGTCATGCAATGTTTAATGTCCATTAGCAGTGAGTCTCATTTGAAAGATGGACTTCCAGAACTACAGTGTTCCATTGTACCATGCTTTGGATTACTGTTGGCTCAGAAAGAAAGCTGGAACCTATTTGGTCACCAAGGGCATTTCCTGATGCATCTTCCGGTTTTCCTTTTGAAGTCTGCCTGTCAGAATGCTGACCATGGCTGGTGCTGCTTTTCTGGTGAGATGTAACTAAGCTGTATCCAGAAGTGATATGATTGAATTTATTTTGTGATAGGCATCACAACACTCAGTAGATATAAAGACCTGCCTCACGGTCAATGCTTGGTTGTAAGGAATAACACTGTTCTGTAAACAAATGTGTTTTCTCATTCCAGAAACGGATGGTGAAATAATGAGTTATATTTTTACTGAAATTGAGTTTCTATTGCTCTTAATCCTTCATTTTCTATTTGCTGAATTTATGCCAAGGAACATAATTAAACAAAATCGAAGCTGCATGAGGAAACTCTCAGCATCATTCCCCTGTACATTATTTCAGGCGTTTTTTTAATGTCTGTTCATTTCCATATATTTTGAAGCAGCTTTGGGTTTTATTAATAGAGGATTAAAGCAATCCCTAAGTAAGTTGAAATTAAGCATGACAGTGTCTCGAACCACCACCATTTTCTATTCATGAGTCTTCTTAAGGTTGGGTATCTGGCAATAATATTTTTTATCTGTGACCTAAATCAAGCATTGGATGGATCAAGTCTGCTCCCTCTATGATCTCCGTGGAGAGTTGGGTTTTTTTGTGTTTTTTTTTTTTAATGTCATGTTCAGCTATTGGTTACTTTATGCTGAGCTGTGAACTGTGCAGTTATTGGAAGCAGCATTAAAAGCTAGGGAGTGCCTCTGTTTTCAAGAATTACTAGCACTCTACTGTTTTGGACATCAGGCTGGTATAGAACATACTTGCAGCTATATAGGATACATATCTAACATGCAGACATCAAGAATGAATAAATCAAAATTGTCCAGAGTGAAGAGATTTAAAAAATTGTGGAAGGTGAGTAAAAAAATATACATTAGTCTATTCAAAAGAAAATGTAATGGTAAAAATAAATTATAGGTAGGTGATCTATTTCAGGACAAATGACCAGCTGTATATGCATTATCTGTTCAAATTTAACAAGGCAGAATTTGATTACATATGTTTTGTTCCTTTGCAGATTAATTTAATTATAACCTATTTTTGATAGGCACATTTATCATCAATTTGATTTGACTGATGTGAGAAAAGCTTTAGAGAGTTTGAAACAGAAGCAGCCTTTGTACGTAGTAAACACTTGTGAATAACAACCTGATTTCTTCCATGTCCTTGAAAAAACAGATTTACTGTACTTTGTGTATAGAATTGCATTTTTTCTCTCTCTTCCCCTGAAGCTATATTTTAGAGCTGAGGGTAAGCCTGGTAAGGAAAATAAACCACAATGTGAAACAATCTTTTTAGTTTTACCTTCTTGGAAATTGGAACAAAATAGAACTTTCTGATTGAGGGGGGAAGTTTGAGAAAGCTCTTTTTTTTTCTTGCCGTTGATAATGAAGTATTTCCAAGATTATCAAGGAATAAATAGTCTGCATTACCCAGACTAACACAGCTACCCCTCTGGAACCTATTACCCAAACTGATAGGATACACCTTTCACATTTATGTTGTTATCTCTGTAATGGTCAAATGGACTGAAGTCCAATATCATAGCTTGTTAATTCTAATAGCTCTTGCCCAGCTTGTGGGATTGTAATAAAATCACAGAGAAATCATACAGATCATTCTTTGTAATAAGTAAACTTAATTTGATGCAACAAGTGAAATGGTTACATCTGTCATATCTCCTAAACTATTTTCTTCAGTTTTGATGAGGAAATCTGGGGTAGTTTTTTATTGTGAATACATATGACATAAACAGGGATTGCGTCAAGAAAGCTTTGAGCTAAGTTATCTGTATGTGTTACGAATATGGGAACTGACATCACTTAGTGAAACTACATGAAGTATCTTGGATACAGTTGTTAAATAACATATTTTCAGTGATCTAAAATCATGTTCATTGCTTCACAATAATATTCCTTTGGCTATTTAACATTAGCTGCGATATGAGGTTCTATCAGTGTTGAGAAACTGCTGATTTTCATGATTATACAACAATTTTTAATTGAATAGAGTAACCTGGGATTTCCCCATTTTTAACCGTTTGTCTTGCAATGACAATGATATGTTTATTTAGGTTTTGGTTTATAGGAAAATATGCATTACTGCGTGAGTGAAAATTGCGTTTTAATCACCATATCATGTTGCAGTTGTGCAAAACAGAAACGGTTTCCTCCAAAATTAAGGCATATCCGTTACATATAAGTAGACATTGTAGCATATTAAGTGACATGAGATAATTGCTACTGTCAAAGCATAGCACTTAAACGGCTTTAGGGAGCAGTTTAATTTTAAGAAGGCAAAATGTCCTCCTTGAATAGAAATACTTTATTCACATATAACTTATTATAGTGTTCTGCTGCCCTGCACTTCATCTTTTAGCATGGGAAAACCCAGAAGCTTTTTGTGAGAACTGTTCAGTTGTAAGGCAGTAAGCTGCCTTTATTTAGTGCACATACTGCCTGACTACCTAGCTCTGGTACCATTTCCATTGCCATTGGGTTTGGTGCTTTTACATAGTTCAAAGTTAACTTCTGGAAAGGAAAGTTTCCGTTTTCCGTTTTATGGTTTGTGTTTTTCCTACTATTCCAGCTAGAAATACACCAAGCCTTGAAGAGAATTGCTATGACTGGTATTAGAATATAATGGACGGGCATTTTACCATGAAGCATGTACATTTATAACAGGCCATAATATACTTATGCAGGAGATGATATATCTGTGTAATAGGGCATACAGTCTCTTCCCCCACGTAACTGACCCTTAACTTGCTCAGTATTGATGGCTATATTAAAGTCATGTTTTATGTAATACTGAACATTAATATACCTAACAGTGTATCTCCAGAGTTCTTCCCACCTTGTGGAATACAGCAGAAAACTGAATCCAATACCAGATAAACTTAATCCTTAATTGTTTTGTGAATGGGCCGATTACAGAAGGGTTTAGAGAGCCCTCTCTTCAGTGGTGTAAATAGCGTAGCTGCATTGAAACCAATGGGTTATGTTGTTTTACCCCATCTGAGGCAGACTTATATTGTTAATGATCAACTCCCCTTTTAAAATGTATTAATAGTAATAATTGAATGTAGGAACTCTTCATTAGAATATGTTTCAGAGATAATTCTGAATTACTATATCAAATTACTTAAATGAAAACAATGTTTGAATATTATCAATCATTTTCATAGCCAAAAAAGAAAATTGTACGTCACTGAATAAACTTCTAATTTAAATCAGCAAAAGCCTGTGAAATTTTGCCTTTATCCTTTCCTTCAGTGTCCTTTGAAGTCAGTGGAAAGCCTCCCATTTTTCTCACCTGACTCTGAAATCAAGCCTCTGGTCATGCTCTGATCTCCAAAATGTGGATGATTTATAGATTGACCAGATTTTCCAAAGAGTTCAATATACAGCCGGTCCCACTGAGGACAACAGGAGTGGCTGGATGCTGAGAACTTTAAAATCTGGCTGTATTTGTGCTGTAAAACCAGGGCACAATTAGACTAATTAAGGACCAGAGGACCAAATTTACCACTGGTAGAAAGGTGGAGAAACATTTAAATAAGGGAGACATTTGTCTCAAATTTGGGAGGTGGTAAGAAACCCTACTGTGTTTGATTCCAAGTGTGTTTGCTTTAAAAGAAATCTGTTTGTAGTAATTTAAAAGATTGAAGATTGTAATTAATTTACTTATAAGGGTGTCGTGAGGATTCATTAGTAACATTTGTTAATGTCAAAGAAGTATTTAGTTAACATTTCTTCCATGCTTTGAAGATACACAGTGCTAAGTGTTGTTAGTTATTAAAAAGAAAAGAAATTTTCATGGAATTGTCATGGAATTGTATGAAAGTTGATCTGAAAGAATATAATGGCTTCTTTAAAGCTACTGCTGTCTCTTCTGTAAGCCTTTAATTAGAAAATGTTTAAAGCACTCAATAGAACACCCTACTATTATCATATACATAAGCATTTAAGCATTATTTTTAATGAACTTTTGAACCAATAGAACATAATATCCTTAAAAAAAGATATTTCAGTTTTTTGTGCCAAGTTTTTGAAGGAGATGTGTATAGAGTAAACATGCATTATAACCTCCTACAAAAAACTGTATTTATTTTGAAAAATACTAATGGTTCTGGTTTGAGGTAATAGCCACTCCACTATATCTAGCTCCAGGAACCATCAAGGTTTCCATCATAAGCCCATATTTTCCCAGGTTTATAATTTGTTCATAGAAAGGTTTTAGGTTGAAAATTGGTATAAAAAAGCATCAGCCCTGAAGCAATTTATCTGTCTTTCTCTCCCACCTTCAAAAAACAGCCCATGATAAACCTTGAAATACCTGCTTTTCAGTAATATGTACAGAGAAGAACGTAATGATGCTGATGTGCCTAAATTCTTAACCCCCCCCCCCATTGAAATAGGTTTTTAAATTCTTTCACCACGTTTAAAAATACAGCCCCAGCCTTCAGTCCCCAAACCCCAAAAGGTTAAAAATGCCAACTCCCTGACAGCATGTAGGCCCAACCCTGTAGTCCTGATTTAGTTAAAACATTAGGACTACAGTGAGAGACCCAAAATGGGTGGGGTGATGTCCTTTATTGCCCCTGCTTCTGTTGGTGAAAGAGGCAAGCTTTCAAATTATGCAGAGCTCTTCTTTGGGTGACTGCAATGGGAGTTTTAACTAACTGCCTTCTGTTTGAGTGATGTTGCCCTCTGTTGTCTCTCTCACAGATTAAACAAACTCATTAACAAACAAGGACAAATTTAGTTAGTCTTTAAAAGTGCCGCAAGACTCCTTGTTCTTTTTGCTGAACTAGACTGACACGGCCACCCCTTTGGAGCTTGCTCCTGATGGGTTATCAAGGATGTCTGTTTTAGCTCACGTACCTTAGCCCTGTGTTTTTTGTGCAGAAGGAGCAGGGTTCTAACACACATTTCGCACAGGACATGTCCACCAAGGACAGTCAGGACAGTTAAGGCTAATCTGCTAAAGAGCTGAAGTGAATTAAACCCCTGTAACTTTATCCTCATATTGAATTAAAGCCATGTTATTATAAAAGCATCCATGGGGATGAGGAGAGGGTTCACACAGCTTAATTTCTGCACCGTGACTTCACACCTGTAGTACATTCCTGTTAGCTCTCCTGGATACCTCAAGGTAGCCTATGTCCCAGAAGTATGGCTTTATATAGTAGTTGTTCCCATTTGTTTGTAGTTCATAAATTAGCAATAGGTTGCAATTGAACTCTGCTAAGAAACCTGTTGCTTCCATGCAGTGTTCAGGACGCCTCTTGTCTGCTTCTTCCATAATAGCATGACTTCAGCGGGAGCCATAAGCCCCCTGTCCAAAGAAGAGGTAAGTGCCTAGGTAAGCGAATGGTGAAGCAAACAAGGAGTCCTGTGGCACTTTTAAAAATTAACAAATTTATTTTTCGCATGAGGCTTTCGTGGGAGAAAATCCCACTTCGTCAGATGCTTTGAAGACTCATTTGTTTTGCTGGACTAGACTAACATGGCTACCTCTTTGGAACTAATGGCAAAAGTCTCCATGTGGATGTGTGATGGTTTTGAAGGGAGCATGTTGCATACACTCTATGCAGTGGTTCTCAACCAGCAGTACAGATACCCCTGGGACAGGCAGTTGTCTTCCAGCGGGTGCCTGGTCTTACAACAAGCTGCGTATAGAGCGCTAGCAATGTCAGTACCAACTAAAAGTTCATACGGACACTATGGGAAAGTAAGCAATTCTCCAGTAATAGTGTGCTGCGACACTTTTGTATTTTAAGGTGTGATTTTTGCAAGCCAGAGGTTGTTAAGTGAGGTGAAACCTAGGGTAATCTGGAAAGGTTGAGAGCCGCTGGCATGGAACGTCAGCTTCTTGGTTCCTCTTCTTCCTGTCTCAGTGAGGCTGTTAAGGAGGGGCTCGTGGGACTGAACTCCACCAGTAAATCCCCTCCCCTTTCCTTTCTCTTCTTTACCCAGCAGCACCCCAGGGAAAGTAACACAGGGTGGGAGAGAGGAGATGAAAGGAGGTTCTCATAGATTCACAGACTTTAAGGTCAGAAGGGACCAGTACGATCATGTAGTCTGACCTCCTGCAAAATGCAGGCCTCAAGACCTCACCCACCCACTCCTGCAATAGGCCACCAACCTATGACTGAGTTATTTACCTCCTTAAATCATGATTTAAGGACTTTAAGATACAGAGAATTCACCGGTAGGTGAACCATGCCCTGTGCTACAGAGGAAGGCAAAAAAAACCCAGAGCCCAGGCCAATCAGCCCTGGGGGAAAATTCCTTCCCAACCCCAAATATGGCGATCAGTTAAACCCTGAGAAGGTGGGCAAGTCTCAACAGCCAGTTATCCAAGAAACAATTCTCTGTAATAACTCAGAACCCACCTCATGTTCTCTCCCCTCTTAGGCTACTTGTAAATCCACCACACGTAGCCAAATATCAGTCAATTTCCAAAATTCGCTCTCTAGTTCAGTGCAGTACCATAATGGACAGGCTGGGGGGTCCTGGCAGCCTCCCGGAGACCTTTGACAGCACACAGCAGCACTGAGAATGCACTGCTTGCCATGAAGTTTTCTTTGGAATCTGAGCCGCCCCCCAGGAATCCGAATGCAGGTATAGAGCCCTAGAGCTTCCAGAGCACACAGGGAATGAGGGTGCAGCACCTGAACGGAGGGAGCGAGGAGACAGCTGGTAGGGGTTTGTGGTCAGCATGGGGAGAAGCTTCAACTGCAAAAGGAAGGGAGTAGGGGTAGGTTTGTAACCTGGCTAGGGAGATGGTCGATTGATTTTTGTCTGGGAGATCAGAAAAATATTAGCAGTGCGGAAATGCATTCACAGGGTGGGACAGCATCCAATCCCCCCCCCAACCAGTCAATCCTTAGTTTGGGCACCACCCCTTGAAATCCCAGATGTGGTGTGTATACAGTGGAGGGCAGGATCTGAGGACTTTTCTTCCCTCCCCTCCCACCCCCCAATATTAAACAGCACAAAATGTGTTCAGTTAATCGGGAAACAAGCAAACCAGAGGGAGATACAGGGTATATTTTTTATCCAGGGGCCTCCGTATTGTTTGGGTGAGCGTAGGCCCAGGGTATGGACTGCAGGATAAGGGTCTATGTATGCACCATTAGTGTCACGTTTAAAAAGTAAACAGTTGGTCTTATTTCTACCTGTCCATACATGAGAGAGTCGGGTGTCTGTGTTTCTCCCTTTTAATAGCCCATATTTTCAGGCCAGGAAAAGGCACCAGAAATCTGCCCCATTAAAATGATGCTTCAGTGTTTATTCAAACATCCTTGGAAAGCGTTTAGAAGGGTGAACCAATAAAACAGTTTCATATAAATGGCAAATATGCTGTTTATCACTTTCCTTTTATGACAGGGAAAATTTCAAATAATTTATTTAAGGGAGGCCACTTGACACCACTACTTGGAGTGCAAAATGCTTTGCTATAAAACAGCAGTGCAAAATGGTTTTAATTGTTTTGGCTGCTAATTAGTTCTAGAGATGTCATTAAATTAAATGACATTAAAATTAATTAATTAAGTTTCAGAGAGGCTGCTTTTGCTGAGCTGGTCGTATTTCCTATGTGCTAGGAAAATACTGCAACACACCTTAAATAAACCCATTCAGCAGTAGTTTGAGGTGCTGTTGTACAGTCTGTGAAATAAATTAAGCAAACTTCTGCAAGAATTGGTGAGTCTTGAAAAAATTAGCAAATTCTGATCAGGGTGGAGTGACATAAAGGACTTTATTTTTTTCTTTTAATCAGACTTTGTAAAGCTCATTTGAGAATGTGTTCTTCCTTCAGTGTTAGCTAGCAATGAAAAGTTATTGACACTTTCAATATATTGCAAAGGTATTGTGAATCTTTATTGTATGTATGAGCCAAGTTTTTAAAAAATAACAGCCTGAAGTTAGGATTCAATGGGTGGTATTTTTAAAAAGCATCCAAATGCCTTTGGAACACATGGAGAGTGAGGTAATATATTTTATTGTTGTATTTATTATTTACAGGACTTGATCCAATTAAAAAATATTGCCGTACCCACCTTGTCTCTCTTATGAGCACAAATCTTTTAGACTTCAAACTGCAAAGCAACCCCTGGTGGAGAAGTATAGCCTGGTCAAAGTATTTCAGCTTTCTTGATTTGTGGAAGTTCAGTGTAGTAGAGGGTGAGATTGGTTGCAAATGCAGCAAGGACTACTTGATTATCAAATCTGTATTTGATTTTTTTTATGTTCCCAGCAGAATCATAGGGCTGGAAGGGACCACATGAGGTCATGTAGTCCAACCCCCTGCTAAAAGCAGGACCACTCCTACTAAATCATCCCAGCCAGGGTTTTGTCTAACCAGGCCTTAAATATCTCCAAAGACAGAGATTCCACCACCTTTCTAGGTAGCCCATTCCAATGCTTCACCACCCTCCTAGTGAGAAAGTTTTTCCTAATATCCAGCCTTGACCTCCCCAGGTGTAACTTGAAACCATTGCTCCTTGTTCTGTCCTCTGTTACTACCGAGAAGAGCCTAGCTCCCTCCTCTTTGGAGCACCACTTCAAGTAGTTGAAGGTTGCTATCAAATCTCCCCTCAATTTTCTCTTCTGTAGACTAAATACGCCTATTTCCTTCAGTCTCTCCTCGTAAGTCATGAGCCCCAGCCTCCTAATCATTTTCGTTGCCCTCCGTTGGACTCTTTCTAATTTGTCAACATCCTTTCTGTAGTGGGGAGCCCAAAACTGGACACAGTATTCCAGATGGGGCCTCACCAGTGCCAAATAGAGGGGAATAATCACATCCCTTGATATGCTGGCAACACTCCTACTGATGCAAGGATGTTAATAAAGTCCTGGACTTGTCACTTTTAGCATAGACTGATAATTTGGTATTAGAAATAATCTCTGTGTGAACTCTGAAATTTAGCTGACTAGGAAACTAACAAAATTTCCAAAACATTCACATTAGCGCTACTAAATGGGAAGAAAGTAAAGAACTATAAACACGTCAATAAAAATAATGACTTAAATATTTAAGGGTTTTTCTTTTTTTTGTGAATCATGGCTCTTATCTACTCTGATTCTCATTGCAACAGAGAATGTTAAAAAAACATTTGAGCTCATCAATATTTAATTCTTTATTGCTGATGCAGTACTAATATGCGTTTATAACCACCATTGTTAGTGGTGAAAGCACACTGGATAAAAATAACACTGGCATTTCTATTTAGCATTGTGTTTGTGAATGAAGAGACTCTGGGTTTCTGAGGTGAAATCTTGACCCACTGAAGTCAATGGCAGAGCTCCCATTGACTTTCTGATCCTCCCCTTACATAGTAATGATGAAGACTCCTCCCATATTCAGCACGGGCAGAAGAGGGTGGGCAAGTGAACATCCCCCAAACCGCAGAACTGAATATCGGTTCAGTAGACAATAATTACTGCAATCTAAGAGTTAAAAAAAGGAATGGTTTGCATACAATAAAGGGTAAATGCTAGTAGCTTTTAAATTCTCCACAGACATCTCCAAAAGCATTCTCTGACTTAGGGGTGAGAATTCCTTTCCTTTTCTATTTACTGCAGAACTAAACTGAGTTATGACTTCATCGTGTCTGGGAGGACTGAGAATGTCTTCCTTATCATGATTTTCTTCAGTCATGATTCTTTGTTAGTGCCATTGATCTTCAAATAAATAGTAGGAGAGGTGGGGGGGGGGGGGGAGGAGGGAGAGGAGGAGGGGGAATCTTCCCCCTCACCCAGGCTGCTTTGCTTTAATAATGGCAGAAGAAGACAGAGCCCTGGTCTACACTGTGGGGAGATTTCTATGGCAGTTGAAGGCGATACGCAAGTTTCTTAAAATAATTTGTGTATCTCCCTCCAATTGCCTAAAACCTATTTACTACAGTGTCTTCAGTCTGCTGCGTTGACAGGAAATGCCCTCCTGTCAACTCAGCACTATGTTACTTGCTGGGATGGTCTTCAGGAATCGATTTCCCGATTGATCTGACGAGAGCAAATTTGTCGCCGTCAGTTAAAACGAGCCCAAAGAGCCTCTCTTACAGTCTTAAGGTTGCCATCAGGTTCGCCATTCATAGTAGGTCTCTGAAGAGGACATGTCCACTCCCAGTTGTACAATGAAATAGGGAACAGCCACTACAGCTAAAAGTTTGGATGATGTTGATGGGAAGTCTGAGATATTTTTTTTATGTGGGAGGTATGGGGAGAGGGCTGGTAGGCCACTATAGTGTCTAATCTTGCTCAATCAACCCTTAGATTATAGAATCATCACAGGGCTGGAAGGGACCTTGAGAGATCCTGTCATCCACCCCCTTGCTCTGAGGCTTAATTACTCCTCTAGGTAGAAAGCTTTTCCTCATATATAACCTAAATCTCCCTTGCTGTAGCTACAGCTTATTACTTCTTGTCCTCAGTGGATGTGGAGAACAATTGATAACTGTCCTCTTCTATAAAGTCTCTAACACAGGGCTCAAAAAAACCCACATGCCACCGAATTGTACCTTGGTGCCCAGCTGCATTGCAATAGTACAGGGGCAGAATGCCTCATGGCACCAAAAAAACCAACAATGGCTTTTTTTGGTGTTGGACCATCACCGCCAAATTGTCTGTGACAGCGGCAGTTTTTCGGCGGTGGGAGGGTCTCTTGTGCTCTGCTGCTGGAAGTGGTAGCAGCGGCCTTTTGGTGGTGAGGGACTCTAATGTGCCGCACACCTAGGCGCCCCAGTTCTTGGGCTAGCACCTACGAGTGCGACACATTTGTTGAGACATTCTCTAACATAGTGAAAGACTGTTACCAGTCCCCACTCAGTTTTCTTTTCTGAAGACCAAGTGCACCCAATTTTTTTAGTCTTCTTCCAAGATCAGGTTTTCTAAATCTTTTCTCCCTTTTATTGCATCCTCTATATGCTCTTCAGTTTGTCCATATCTATGCTAAAATGTGGTTACCCAGAATTAGGCGCAGTATTACAGCTAAGGCATCATCAGTGCCCAGTCATGTGGGACCACTTACCTGACTAGTATGTAATTCTTTGCCTATAGGTCCTCTTTGTTCCCATTTTTCAAGATATGTATTGTATTTGCCCTTCTCCAGTCCTCTGGGATCTCACCTGACTTCTGTGGGTTCTTGAAAATAATTGCTAATGGTTCTGAAATTACTTCAACTAGTTTTAATTAATTAACTAGGATTAATTTAGTCCTATAACTAGAATATACAGAATCATAGAATTTCAGGGTTGGGAGGGACCACATGAGGTCAAGCCCAACCTACTGATAAAAGCAGGACCACTCCCACTAAATCATCCCAGCCAGGGTTTTGTTTTACTGGGCCTTAAATGTTTCCAAAGATGGAGATTCCACCACCTCCCTAGGTAACCCATTTCAATGCTTCACCACCCTCCTAGTGAAAAAGATTTTCCTAATATCCAACCTCAACCTCCCCAGCTGCAACTTGAAACCATTGCACCTTATTCTGTCCTCTGTTCCTACTGAGAACAGCCTAGCTCCCTCCTCTTTGGAGCACCCCTTCAAATAGTTGAAGGTTGCTATTAAATCCCTCCTCAGTCTTCTCTTCTGCAGACTAAATAAGCCTAGTTCCTTCAGTCCCTCCCCATAAGTCATGTGCCCCAGCCCTCTAATAATTTTCGTTGCCCTCCGCTGGACTCTTTCTAATTTGTCCACATCGTTTCTGTAGTGGGGAGCCCCAAACTGAACACAGTATTCTAGATGCGGCCTCACCAGTGCCAAATAGAGGGGAATTATCACATCCCTCGATCTGCTGGCAATACTCCTACTGATGCACCCCAATATGCCATTGGCCTTTTTGGTAACAAGGGCACACTGTTGGCTCATAATCATCTTCCCGTCCACCATAACCCCCAGGTCCTTTCCAATAGTCCTGCTACTTAGCCGATCGGCCCCCAGTTTCTAGCAGTGCATCGGATTTTTCCATCCTAGGTGCAGGTCTTTGCACTTGTCTTTGTTGAACCTCATGAGATTTCTTTTGGCCCAATGCTTCTTTTTGTCTAGGTTTCCCTGAATCCGATCCCTGCCCTCCAGCATGTCTACCATTCCCCCCAGCTTGGTGTCGTCTGCGAATTTACTGAGCGTGTAATCTATCCCATCATCCAGATCATTAATGAAGATGTTGAATGATCCGGCCCCAGGACCGACCCCTGGGGCACTCCCCTCATTACTGGTTGCCAACTAGACATTGAGCCATTGATTCCTACCCGCTGTGCCCGATGATGTAGCCAGTTTTCTATCCACCTTATGGACCATTCATCCAACCCAGACTTCCTTAACTTGCTGTCAAGAATGTCCAGTGTTTCTAAATATTGTTTAATCTGTAGTGTCCCTATTTTGACTTGCGTTCCTTTCCCCTTGCAAATTTCGTTGAGTATGTGGTCAACAATAATCTTTCAGGTGAACACTGAAGCAAAATAGACATTGAACACCTCAGCCCTTTTGATGTCATCACTTATTAACTCGCCTTTCCTGCTACGAAGAGGACTGATACTTTCCTTCATTTTTCTCTTGCTTCAAAATCTCTCTTCTTGTTGCCTTTTACATCCCTTTTTAGGTGTATTTTTGTATTTTCATTTTGTGCCTTAGCCTTTCTAATTTTGTCCCTTCATGTTTGTGCCATTCTTTTGTACTCCTCCTTAGCAGTTCATCCATATGTCCACTTCTTGTAGAATTCCTTTTTGATTTTCAAGTCATTATTGAACTCCTGATGGGACCATATTGGCCTCTTTCTATTCTTCCTGTCTTTGCTTCGCAACAGTATAGTTTGCAGCTGTACCTTTAATATTATCTCACTGAGAAACTGTTCTCCTGGACTCCTTTTTCCTAGATTTTCTTCCAGTGGGACCTTTCTTACCAGTTCTCTGAATGTGTAAAAATTTACCTTTTTTTTTTTAAACTCCATTATCCCTATTCTCCTATTCTCACTTCTCCCTTTCCTTAGAATCATGAAATCTGTCATTTCATGATTACTTTCCCCCAAATCACCTTCTATCTTCAGGTTCGCTACCAATTCCTCCCTCTCAGGCAGAATCTAGTCTAAAATGGCTTTCCCCTGGTTACTTCCTCCAGTTTCTGGAAAAGAAAATTATCCTAAATACATTTGAATAACTGCTTGGAAGTGTTGTGTTTTGCCCTATTACTTTTTC
Organism: Pelusios castaneus; assembly: GCA_007922175.1. Taxonomy (NCBI): domain Eukaryota; kingdom Metazoa; phylum Chordata; order Testudines; family Pelomedusidae; genus Pelusios; species Pelusios castaneus. The sequence goes on from ML685862.1 coordinate 719,690, forward strand.
AATAGATGTCTGGCTAGTTAAAGTCTGTCATTGCTACCAGGTCTTGTGTTTTGGATATTTCTGTTATTCGTCATAGAAACACCTTCCCTCCCCCCCCACCCATGTGGTTTCCCCTATTTTTCCCTTTTATCTTCATCCACAGATTTTCAGCTGCTTTGCCTCTCATTTCCTTCAGGACCTGAGAACAAGTGTATATAATCTTGATGTATAATGCAACACCTCCTTCCTTTTTCTTCTACCTGACCTTCCTGAACAAGCTTTACACCTCTATAGCAATATTCTATACATAAAACTTATCCCATCAAATATCTCTGAGGCTAGTTAAGTCATGATTTTAGTTTATGTACTCATACTTCCAGTTCTTCCTTTTTATTCCCCCTACTCCTTGCATTTGTGTATAGACCTCTAAGATGTTGAGCAGATTCCCTTTTGATTTCCCTCTTGTTGCTCCTATTAACCTATTTTAAATTTCCATGTTGTTCTCTTTCCTTGCCTCCCTTCAGACCCGCCCCCCCTACAACCTCAGGCTCTCTGTTAAGGTGGCCTTTTTTTATGCTTCCGTGTTAACTTTTTGTCATCTGCCCCGTTTGGTTCTAGTTTAAAGCTCTCCTCACAGGTGAGGATGTATGTGAAGATAGTGTTCCCCCTCTTTGTCAGCTGGATCCCATCTCTTCCCAACAGACGTTCTTCCCAGGACAGCATCCCATGTTTGAGAAAGCCGAAGTCCTATGAAAGTGACCTTTCCGAGGGTCCTATGAAAGTGACCTTTCCGAGGGTCACTACCATCTCCCATAAACTGGGGAAGTGGACTTTGTCAACGAACGCTTTTGTATCCTATCCATAGTTTCATGCCAAATACCTATTTTGATTTTCATTGTTCTGGTAATGCATTAGCACAATCAGGGCTGTCCCTAGGAAGGGGCGAATGGGGCAATACCCAGGCCTCGCGGGTATGTGGGCCCCGCGCTATCCCACTCCCAGCGGGGCAATGTGGGGCCCGCGCGTGCGCCGCAGCCCCTCCCCTCACGGTCACTTCGCTGCCTTTGGCACCCAGCCGAAGGCAGTGGGGTGGGGCGAGAGGGCTATGCCCGGCCCCTGGGCTGGCTCTCCCCGCCCCCAGGACACAGCAGGCAGGCCCAAAGGCAGAGCATGTGGGGCCTGGACTCTGGGCCGGCCTGCCCCACACAGCTGGCTCCCTCCCCCGCAGCTGGCTCCGGCTCCAGCCCCCCACACACAGGCGGCCCCAGCCTCCTGGCCGGAGCCGGCTCCCACCAGGATCGGGGCCGGCTCCTATTCCCGCCCCCCCCCCCCGCAGGTGGGGCCCTGCTTTGGTCCCGGGCCCCGCTTCCCCCACGGGACAGTGCTGAGCACAACCGAGCTGTGTTATGAGCAATACAATGGCATCCCGTCAGAAATAAGTGGTTCAGGGATCACATATTTATAGGGACTGATAGTGGGTTACAGAGCTTCTCCCTTGGATGGTATTCAGATCTAGATGATAGTTCTGATTCTTTGTTCTGTTGCAGGTCTTTTACAGACGTTAAGACTTTTCAAAGAAGCCACGAAATTGGTTTAGCTAGGGGGAATCCTGTTAGTGTGCTGGTCTCAGCTGGTTGGCCAGGGACAGGACCATAGGCATCAACTGATTTTTGAAAGGGGAAAACCTTTTGAGTGAGCATTTGTACACTTCCCTCCTCTCTCCTATCTACATGGAACTATTGCTCCACCATATGTTTTTCAACCAGTTATAATAGGGAAACGTGGATGGGACAACATAGAAGATTCCCCCAATGATGAGTGTAATTACATGGGATATTAATGCTGATAACATCTACCGCAGGGTCAGATCGTGCTCCTTGCTAGTGCCCCCTCTGCCAAGATGACACCAGCACAGGGCTGTGGTTGACAACCGCAATAGATTAGAAAAGATACTTAGATGATAAACTCCCTGAGTCAGGCAATGTCTCTTCATGTTTATACAGAGCCCAGCACTATGGGACTGGGACCAATAGGTGCTATTGCAGTGCAAGTAGTAAATAGCAGGAAGAAGGTAGAGATTTTCAAAAGTCTCCACATGCCTAAAGGATTTAGCAGCACAAGATCAATGGGACTCGTGCTCCTAAATCCCTTAAATGCCTTGGAAAACTTCCTTCACTTGTTACTGGGCTCATTATAGGACTATATGAGCAAATTCTATCACTGGTGTTATACAGGATGTCAGAGTCTCTTAATAGTCCCTTAGTTTTATATATGTACCTAGGGAGGTAAATAGGATGTACAAGTCCCCATCATCAAGGCCGTTCCTGGGTGGGCCAGGGCCAATAGACCTGTGGGGGCCCCCACTCCTCCTGGCGCTGGAGAGGGGAGGGGTGAGCGGGGGCAAGCCCACATTTGTGCTCCCCCCATGCCACTCCACGCTTTGCAGCTGCCTCCCTCCCCCTCCTAGGGCAGGAGGGGAGTCTCAGCTCCACCCCACATGTGCCCCAGGGAGGGGAGACCTGTAGAGGCCAGGGCCCCAGGCTCTGCTGAGTGGCTGCAGGGGAGCTCCAAGCTGACCTGCACCAAGGCCAGATCAGAGGGGCCCTGGCTGGAGCCCTCGCCCTCCCACCAGGCCCCTAGCACCCGGCCCACATACCCTCCCTCCACTGCTCCACACAGCATTCCAGCTCGCCCTGCCCCGCACCCGGCTGGCTGGTCCACCCCCAGGCCTCTGGCCCCGGCCCCCCTCAGCACTGAACAGGCCTGGAGGCAGCGGGGAGCGGCACGGGACCCACTGAAATGTGGGGCAGGGGCAGACAGCCCGCTCGCGCCCCCCTGAAATAACGGCCCTGCCCATCATCCTGCACCTAGGTGCAATAGTCCCCATCACTGAAGCACTTTTTATAGTCTCATAGACTTTAAGGTCAGAAGGGACCAGTACGATCATCTAGTCTGACCTCCTGCAAAGTGCAGGCCTCAAGACCTCACCCACCCACTCCAGCAATAGGCCACCAACCTATGACTGAGTAATTTACCTCGTAGTCTGATTGTGAATACACCATATTTCAGTTTTAATTCCATACAATGTCATATGAATTGAGACTTTCATAAAAGACTTCAGAACTCAATTCCCAAAAGAGAAGATGAAGCTATTTCTGCAGCTGTGTTTTCTATCTTTGCACGACATGCTTCACAACGCTGCTGCTACAAAAGGTGAGAAACAGAATTCTTGCTCTCAATTTCAAGACTTATTTTCTGTCAGCTCTCCCTGTATCAGCTGCTTGCACAGAAAAGGTGGTGTTAATGTTGCACATTATTTAGAATAAATTTAGTTATTTTTGCAAAAAAAATAAAACACAGCTAAGTTTTTTTTTTAATAGTCACTTGAATATCATTGAATTTATGGTAACTCATAAATGTATAACTTAGAGTCTTCTGTAGCAGCTTTTTACCGGTTAAATGTGATCTAGATTTTGATGTTGGTTTTTAATTTTCCTAATTAGGTACCTCTTCTTAGATATTTGAACAAACTGGTATGTGAAATAGTTATGAAGTAAGGGACGGAAAAGACTTGTTAAATAATCCAGTCCAGCTTCGTATCAATGGATAGCTGCTTTCTACTGTGCATTTTATAGTGTCTTTTGTGATGTGGTTTTCAATGTTGCAAACTGTGGCTGTGATCTTGAAAACGCTTAGTCACCTGCTGAACCTGATGCACTGTAATTCCATTTATTTCACTGAAGCTACACACGTGTAAATCTTCATGGGGTCAAGTCCGAGGTAGTTTACTCCCCCTGCTGTGAGACACCTCTGTAGCCTAATACTCTGCTTCTCACAGATGCAGTTTTCCTTATCCATTTCATCCCTTTACACCTTGCAAATATCGAAACATTAATTATATCCATCTCATAAATACCTGCTCTCCATTCCAGGTTCTGTGTCCTGTGCCATATCCAAGTAGCTGAGCTTGGCCAGTGTGGATTCTTTGGTAGGAGACATCTGTGATCAGTGCTAAAATTCGGGGGTTCTTTCCTACTCTCCCTGCCCTATTAGGATTTGCATAATGATAGGTCTGCCTTCTCTCAGGCAATGCTCAATTGCTGAAGGATGTGCAGGAATCCCCTGCAGAACTGAGCTTCAAATCCTTCTTCCTCAACCCTCTGCTGCAGAACTGCCCTATTTTCACTGCATTCAGGGACCTTCTCAGCTGCAGTGAGAAGGTGGGATTAACCCATTGGTGTCTATGGCCTTCAAATAATTGTAGACTGATACCGTTTTCCCCTTGGCCGTCTCTTACCACAGCTTCTGTCTAGATGTTTAACTTTTTGAATCTTTCACTGTAAATCAGTACCTCCGGCCTCGGATTGCTTTTGTCGATCTTTTGTGGTTTCCCACCAATTTGCTAGTCTTGAAACATGGCACCCAGAAGTGAAAGCAATAATCCAAGGGTGAGATCCCGGCCCCTTTGAGGTCAGTGACAAAATTCTCATTGATTTCAGTGGGCCAAGGATTGCACCGCAGACATGTTAATGCCATCGGCACATACAGGACAATTGCTTCCCGGCTTCATGACATAATTTCTCTAAGTGTTTCATGACATAATTTCTCTAAATGTTTAGTTCTGAATTCCATTGGCCTTTCTTCGTGCCGTATCATATTACAGGTTCTTCTTCACCTTATTCTCTTCTATGAACTCCTATGTCTGCTTCCTACTAGTGTTTCCCAGGTTTTTCTTTCCTATTATGTGTACAGCAACAAAAGTGACCAGGGAATTAGAGTGATTAGTGTATGGTAAAAGATTAAAAGAGCTAAATGTGCATATGGTGGTTTGGCTAAGTGATGACTAAGAGAGATAATAACAGTTTGCCACTATCTGAAGGCTGTAACCACAGAGAAGGGTAAGGAAATATTTAGTATGGTATACTGAAATACATGTAGAATAATAGCTGAAATTTGAAAAGAGAAGAGCTGCCTGGGAGATCTGTTCAGCAATGGTAAGTGGTAAAAGTGGTAAAATCCCTATTTCTTTATTTAGGACTTTTAAAATTGGATCAAAGGAAACACGTGAATACTGATTTTAAGGGATCATTGCTGAATTAGTAGGGTTATGGACTGGATGATCTCATAATACTTTTCCGTCACTAAGTTCAAGAATCTGAAGGTTCTCTGAATTTGCCTCCATCTACTGAGGGTAAACAAAATGTAAGAGATGTGTGTTAGTATGCTGTATGATTCACTGGGAATCTTCTGAACTTGCGACATAAACTGTAGCTGCTGAAATTAATCCTGGTCTTCATGATCAATTCTTACATCTAATCATAGCCTCAGCAAAGTAATTAGATATTTCTCCTCTTGATCCTCGGAAAAAAATTGCTCCATGTTTTATTCCTAGGCGCTGTAATAATTCTAGTATAAACAGTACCCATGCAATATAATCAATATAAACGCCAAGGAAACGCGCTGTCAGATACCCTGGAGGAAGGACTAATGTTTAGCCCCTTTTCAAAGTGCAATATAAACATTAACTAATCCTTAGGGCAGCCCTCTAAAATAGATACCAGTATCCTCATTCTGCAGCCTGGAACAGTAGGACAGAGATTAAGGACAAAACTTTCAAAGCTGAGGCCTAAAGTTAATCTACATGGAACTCAGTGGGTGCCACAGTTATGCAGCACTTCTCAAAACCAGGTCATTTTGGTTTGGGTGCCTACATATGGGTATAGGTACCCTATTTTAGACCTTCAGATTGTAAAATATTGTCCTTAGCTACTTCCCCAAACCTATGGGAGCCTGTATCAAAACTGGAGTTACAGGAGTCTGTATCAAAACTCAGAAATTCTGACTTGCTCCTGTGTGAAGTCCCATGAAAAAGGATCCCCATCCCACTAGTGATGACAATGTCTTCAGTTTTCCCTAGGGGGTACCCATAGACAGTAACAATTCTTTGGAATGCAGTTTGGTCACAGAAATGATGGACTCCATGACTTGCCGGGATTTTGGGGGTGGAGTTGTAGCAACTCCCTACCCCGGACCAGCTGCTGAACCACTCATCAACTGGCTGGAGCCACTGCAAGCTCCGACCGCTCTGTTCTCCTCTCTTCCCTATGGTATTTTTAGTAAAAGTCGGGGAGAGGTCAGAGCTTCTGCGAGTTTTTGTTTATGGCCCATGACCTGACCATGACGTTTACTAAAAATATCCATGACAGATTCTTAACCTTAACAATTCTCGAGAGAGAGAACATATATCACGGCAGTGAGGGAGGGCTGTTTTGAAGGAACTCCTGATGCTATAGATCTTGCTGGAATGTGTTTCTCTTGCAGTGTGCATGTGAGGAAGACGAACTCTTCTTAAGTGATATGAACTCTCGGTAGGTTGAAAATCTCTCTCAGCAGTGCCAGATCTTTGAAGTGGAAACCTTCATAGTGTGGGGGAATGTTTGAAGTGTGAACTCTGCTCTGCAGAAGACACCCACCTAGCACTGATCAGTGTGACAGTATAACTCATGCTAATGCCTACATCACTTTTTTCTTTTTACTGTACATTTAGCCAGTCCAAACATCTCTCTGTGACTGCTGGTCTCCCAGATGACATAGGAGCAATATGGAGCCACCAAAGACTTCCCATTTACTAGATGCTGTGTTGCAAGCCATTCCTATGGTAGCATTCAGTGTCTTCTCCCATATACACACAACTCCCCAGCATAGCTTGGAGGCACTTTCTCCTCTGGCCGATTGACACTCATAGGGTAAAAATGTAAATGGGCCTCATGACCCAGAGCAAGAGCCAGATCCTGAGTTGGTGTAAACCATTGTAGCTCTGCTGATTGAATGGAGCTATGCTAGGTTACACCACCTCAGGGTCTGGCCCACTGTCTCCCTGGCTGATGGTATCATTAGGGATCTTATCCGGGAAAATACAAAGAGTTCAGTGGGCTGAAGATTCCACCAATTGGCAATTTTGGGGTGGAGCATCCCACTCTGTTCTATAATGAAGGGTAAGGGTTCCAGCTTTCATCTCCCTGCACCAATAGAACGTTCTCCGAACATGAAGTCAGCGATCCAGCCCATGACAGTCGTAATTCTCATTGGATGTGCAGGCCTGGCAGTATCATGCTACAGAGGTTGTGGAGGGCAGGCATTTTATGAGTAGTCTGTTCTTGAGTGAGAGACAGCATATAAAACGCCACAGAAAACTAAAGCACGTTCTCTGTTGGGCAAGTCCAAGCAGATTGTACGACAGTTCGGAGTTGCTCTGAAAAACTTCCGCTGAGAGTGATATAATACTTGAGTACAGGCATTATGAATAGAGTCCTGTGCAGATACAAAAATGTGGAACCGGAACCGAACCGCAATCACCCAATGTTAGTTTTTATCTGATCTGCAAGCCGTTTGCCATGTTTTATCTGGATTCAGAACTGCATCTGCAATGGAGCTTCGGCTCACAGTAAGCATTTGATTGGCTCATTCGCCACATGACATACAAACAGCCAACAAGATAATGAAGAAGTGGGCGGGGAAGGCATGGGGAATGAGCCAATCAAGGGACAGCATGCTAACTGACTGTGAATGATGTGTCTCCAAGCCCCAGCCTGTTATGACCAAGACTCTGATTGGCTGGCAGAGCACCAATCAGAGCTCAACTGAGATTGGCTGGAGCACTTCCTTGTTCCCCTGTGTGCTGCTGCTGAGGCAGATCGTGGCAGCAGCTGCAGGGATTGATCATAAAAATAGAATCTGCAGCCGCAGCCAATCCGCAACAGTGGGGCTGCGGATATCCGCACCTGCGGGGATGGTTACCCGCGGATCTGAAGCGGATACCGGCGAATCTGCAGGCTCTAATTATGAAACACTCATAGTGGATAGATACTTTTCTATATGGGAAAAATAACTCCTTAATCTGTTTTTCTTAAAGCAACCTCACTTTTCACCAGTAAACACAACACAATTATTCTATTAAAAAAATAGAGAAAGTGATGATGACTCTTCAGGCAATTGGATGATCTGATTGGCTGAACATCTGTGAATGCTCCAATTGAAGCAGAATATTTATTTTAAATGTCTTGCTTCATTTAGACCCTTGATGTAATCCATAGTTAGACTTTATTTGCTGCCAGTCGGAATTTGTTCTGCAGCTTCTGTCATAAAACTGGATCCAGAAAATTGGTCACGGCTGTTATGATCTTTCCCACAAAGTTCTTTGCTTTTGTAGGCTCCTGTCGCAACCACCATGTGTTTTTACAGTCCTGAGGAGGATGTCTCAGGGGGCCAGACAAGGGTGTTTTTAACTTGACATATTGCAAAGAAAAATATTGGGCTCCAGTAAATAGATGGTTAAGGTAAAAAGGGCTCTGAATGCTTTAAAGAGTGCTCTAAAGAAGAGAACATCATTAGTCATGTCAGACATTTCTTTTGTGATAGCATATCTGAACAAATAGGATTCCAGGGATGAGTAGGTGCCTCAATTAGGATACTGCTGGTCAGATCTCTGATACCAGGGAGAAAATGCAATATGGACTTATCAATACGGTTTCTGCATTTTACATAAACTGAGTGGAAATGTCCTCTAGGCAGCGTAGCCTGTTAGGAAGTTATAGTTAATTGTAGGAGTATGCAATCTCCCCTGGGATGACTATCAGCATTTGAACGACTTTATGTAAGTGGTAAGCAAGATCAGAATCAGGCTCCAGCAACTTCATAGGAGTTTTGGGTGCACAAAAAATGCCGTAGCAGTCACTTTGCTGATAGCAGGAGGGCCACTAAGGCTGACGCACAAATATAAGTTATCCCCGACCCAGGCATAATGGTTCCCTTATGCTCAGTAATGGAAAGTGTAATGAAGAGAGCAGAGGTATAGGTTTGAAGAAAGTTATGCCCCAGGGCTCCAGACAATTTTCTGGTTGGCCTACATACTGTGTTTATATCTACAAATTATCCATAAATATTCAGGTAGAAAGCTCCTAGCCTGACCAGAGGGTCCTAAGATATAATTTATTTTGAATGCATATTCTGCATATATAACTCTTTTTTTTCACTTTTCCATAAGCGTAGCTTTCCTACGATGTTCCAGGCTCTGCGCTTTTCAGAGACCCCTGGCTGATTTAGCTATCAGGGTACATTAAGGATAGTTTCTCTAGTCATGTCTCACTTCCGTACTCTATAATCAGTCCTAAGCAATTGCTCTGTGCTTATGTAATTTGTAAAATTGATCTGCTAACTAAAAGTCTGACTCACCGACAAAGGAAAAGGAAAGACAAATTAAATGTCTTATGTAACAGTTAACTGCACAGCTTTCTTTGTAATTGGGTATTAGAGTGCTACCTAGCAGACTCTGGGAGCATCTGAAGTTAGCAGAGTCATGAAACAGCAATCTCTTTATTTGTTATCACACATACATACTGGATACAACATATTTTAACTGATGGGGATCTTATGTGGGCATAACTTCCCCTACCCATAAGCTGGATTTGTAGCTGACCCTTCTTCCATGATCCATGGCCATGTCCCTCTTCAGAGACTCTCTCTCTGAGTTTCTGGTCCATAATAGGCGAAGGTAGTGAGAAATAAGCCTCTGGCTGCTCTATAGAAAACTAGGTTCAGCAGTATATTTCACTGCAAGGTGGTCTATTCCTGCTTTTCTGTCTTGGTGTCAGTCCTTTTTCTCCAAAGTAAATTGATTTTTAAGAAACCACAAAAACTCCCAAGGTTCTATATTTTCCCCTCAGTGGCCTTCCCTGTTCTGCAAAAATGCACAATAGCGTTAGAGAAAATGTTAATATATGTGTTCTAAATTATACTATATTTGAATATATTTTTATTTAATGCTCTTAATGTGAACAGGGACAACTTAGCAAAATGAACAGTTCCCCTGGATGTCAGTGGTGGGTTGACCACAACCAGCCAACACATTTTAAAAGATGGCTTTTCCTTGTCTAAGCTAGATGCTAAATCCTGTTTAATGTTTTAGTTGTTCTTGTGCCTACACTGGGAAAACTCACCACGATGTGAACTAAACCAGTGTGTGCACATAACTCCTGTTGATGACATTTAACAGGAGCTTCATGCAGGTGAGAGAGATGGCTCAGTGCCATGGGACTGGAATGCAGAGCCTCTCCCATCTGGTCCAATAGTTTACCTCCAGATGCAAAGTAACTATCCAATGACTATTTGTTGGGCAATGTGAGGTGTTCCAGGTAAGCCACTGACTCTGCTACAAATACCACCATCCTGACTTGCCCTAATCACCAGCTTTAGTGGCTTGGAATTTCATGACATCTAAATTTAATTTACAAATTGTCTTTCCAAAATAAGGTGGAGCCTCATTGGTTGGCCAGAGTAGTCAAGCCTGTATTGCTGTATTGTTGGTAACTGGGGGGTTTCAGCCCACACAGCTGTCAGTCATATGTCTTATAGGGGCACTGCATTCATCTTTAAAACTGCACACATAAAATAAGAAAACTACAAGAGTCCTAGACAGGTTCTGAGGGAGTTTCAGTACATTTTGTTTTGAAGGGGAAGATCAAAAATTGTCCACTGTTTCATACAGTGTGTCTTTCTGGGCTGAAGATGGAGAACGTGGCAAAGAACAGAGTTGAGCAGAGACTCTTCTATTTGAGAATGGAGAGTGAAACAGTATAGTAAAAACTAGATTGCTCAAAATTTTTATCGTGCAGTGAGTTCTGTGTCTTTGTGTTCTATTTACTCTGTTGCCAGCATGTGTGAGAGCTGGGGTTTTTGAGTGTTTCCTTTTGAAAGTAATAGGGTATTTTCACTAAATCATAAATTTGCTGGCTGTCTCTTCTTGAGGCTATGGAGACAAATGGGGCAGACTCAGTTTATATTGTGCTTTCTTCAGTGAAGCACAGCAAATTTGTAATCTTGGGGGAAAAAAACAATTCTGCTTCAGAAGTATTGCTTATACTAAATGCTGTCCAGTTATTTAGTGTGAAAATAATCTTTGTAGTTTCTCCATCTGATGTCTAGAATGTAGTTCACTATGTCTTTTCCATAGCCCAAATATCTTCCCTAACTCCTCCCCACAAGACAAAAAATATATAAATGTCTCAACTTTGTAGCCATTAGAAAATGTCTCCTACCTAATGTGAGGGTCTGTGGTCTGCTGGATAGACTGGAAGCTGGGAAACCTGTATTTAAGTTTTAAATGGGCTTCCCATCCTATGATCCTCTGGCACTTTGTGGCACCAAATTGAGCAGAATTGAGCAAGAATTGAGCAAGATGAAATGGTGATTAAGCATCCTGCCAATTAATTTGTGACTAGCATCAGCTTTTACTCACGGTTCTGTCAAGGAATCTGCTTGCCATTTATTGAAAGCAATGGGGAGTGGCTTAATTGATCCTAAATTATTTTGCAATAATTAACCAGCCACAGCCTCGAGAGAAGAATAAATCTGGGATGATAACAATCCATCCTGAATACAAGCACTGTCATGCCTACTGTGATGATCTAAGAGCACAGCAATTCTTTGATTTAAAACAATCCAATGAATTCTGCGTGAGAATGTACACATACATTGTGCAGCTAAATTTCCACACCCTGGTACCTTGTGGGGTCCTTTACAAAAGTGGGTACAAATGGCACCAAATCAGAGTTCTCCATTCAGGCACACCACTGGCTGTGTTTGATGTCCATTTTGCGTAGGAGTAAATGACTGGAGAGAAGAAGAGGGACAAGGTGGGTTAGGTAATATCTTTTGTTGAACTAATTTCTGTGCATGAGAGAGACAAACTTTTGAGCTGACACAGAGCTCTTCTTCCGGTCTGGGAAATGTATGCAGTGTCATAGCTAAATACCAGGTGGATCAGATTGTTTAGAATAAGGGGTTAACATATATTTCAAGAGACTATTCAAGGTGAAGTGGTCCATAAAGCTGAAGTGCCAGGTTGTAGAGAATCAGACCCTGAACATCTTTCCTGCTTTCAAAACTGTGTGACTGCAGTAATTCCACCCCATACCCTGTGCTCATACTGATGATTGATATTTTTGTAGCTTGAGTGCTGCTTGAAGGTTTCTTAGCAAAACTGAAGAACGCCCAGAAAAAATGTTTTACGAATTATCTCTACTTCCTGGCTTATTTAATAGTAGCATAGTGCTGCATTTTAATGTAGATTTCAAAACTATTTTAAAATTAAATACATATGGCTATTACTCTATATGCATAAAGTTTACTTCTTTGTGTTCCATTTATTGATTCTTTGGCACACTGTTTGCCAATGTAGATGTCACTTCAGTAAAGAAAATGTAGCAAAATTAGTAAAGGGCAGAAATGAGTGGATGAACTGGAATGCTGAATGTGCAGTAACATATGCTTCAGACTCATATATAGATATATAGATAGATATACACAACAGCTGAAATTACAGGATAGTGCAAAAATTATACATTTTAATCTAATATATGTTTAGTTTATCATCAATATAAAATTAATTATGGTGAGCAAGAATGTAATTTTTTCTGGGTTCAATTAACAGTGAAAACAATATTTGTTCTGGTCAGGAAATTGAAAAGCTGGCACCATTCCTGTCACTGAGTACAAAAGAGATCCCACCAAAAAGCAGCAAAGCAGCTTTTCTCCTGTAGTTGTAATTTGAAACAGCGCATCCTGTTTTTTCCTTCCATCTAAATCAGACAGCTGTACAACAATTGCTGTCAGCATAAATTGAGCAAGCTTGCAAATTGCCTTCAAAGTCATCCAAGAGAGCAACTTTATCCTTCAAAGTAATTGAAATATTATTTTGATATTATGTACAATTATTCAGATAATTTATCAGTTTTCTTCAGGGCAAGTTAAGTGCACTGCATATGGTTTTATTTGGACGACTACTAATGCATGGAAACTTGAATTATTCATAAATTGTCTTTTCGTTGCAGGAATCTTTACATAGCTTTTGTTTGCTAATGGACTTGATAGGCTATTTTGTGTACTAACACATCTATATAATGTCAGCAGTAAAATAAATGCTAAATTATACGTCCCGTAGTTCTGCATTAAGAGGCGGTATAATACGATTCATCATGTTTTTCTGTCTTCCTGTTTACAGATAATTCATACTATGAAACTGTATCCCAGTTCACTTAAAGTACAAATCACTGCATAACTATAGTATTGTGTGTGTGGATGCAGAATTGACACTGTTGAATTCATTGTTAAAGCAAAGGCAAACACTGAAGCCCAAATTCCAAAGCTGGGAACCTCAGTAAAACATTCAGATTTCGTATTTAAACAATAAAGCTTGCATGTAGACAAGTACATTTTGGTTAGTATACATGTAAGCGAGGGTTTGATCATCATCCAAATCCAGAAACTGAGACTGAAACTGTCAAGGTGCCCATATTAGAATCTGAGGTTATGCAGGCACTAATGGACAGAAAATTAGACATGGGCTCCAAATGGCCTCAAAACAAAAATTCATTTTGTTTCCTTTCATACTGTACATGGTTTTCTTATGAAACAAAGGGGTATCTGATGCATAGATCCATATGTCAGTGTTAGTGGATTACCTGTTATCGCAGTCTGTCATTGGTATTTTAATCTGTTAATGGTTTATCATTTGCTGTGTCAGAAGCACTTGTTACTTTTCTGTTGTGTTTTTACCCTCCATTTTATTACTTCTGATAAACTTACTTGATGGTCATTTAGGTGTTATAGTTATGGGGTTACACTTTGTAGAGTAAATTGCAAAAGGAAGATTTTATGGTTTTAAAACAATACATAAAAATGGTAATTTTAAAAAAAAATAGCTTCATTTATTATCTTAGAATTCCAGTATTCTAGATTTCTGGGGGAGTATATGGTTAAAAGTAATTGGAGAATTGTTATTAACCCCTCTTGAATTAAGAGGATGATTGGCCAAACAACCTTGGCGGGATTCCAAACCTTCATAAACTTTGTGAGATAGGATATGATAGACCTGTTGTGAAACATATCATGTTTCAATTAATCCTTACAATAAAAAATATTCTTTTTTCTGCTATTCTTAGTGGTGCTTTTGATGCCAGTGAGCCAGAGATCAGCAGGATATATTTAATCAACTGCTTTAACTGAAGTTTATGGGCCTGATTTCCCATTTTGTTGCAACTTTGTCAGTCGTTTACACCCGGGTAAGATGGGTGTGAAATGCCACTAGATTAGAATTCTACGTTCACATCAGTGATTGTGTTTTACACCTACTTCATGCTTGCTTTGCATGGTTATAATGACGAAACAACTGCTAAGGGCTCGTGGGTGGGTGGGTGTAGGTTTCCGACAAAAATGCTGGGAGGCGCTGCAATTTGAGACAGGAGACTGAGAAAGTGAAAACACTACTGTACCCTTAATGAAAGTGCCTGATGCATTCCCAATGCTGGGGGCCATCACTGCTGGTCACTAGGGGGTTTTGCCCCTTCTTATCTCTTTTTGGACCCTTTGGAATAGCTAGTTCTTTTGAGGACACCAGCTGCAAGCAGTTCCCAAACTCTTTGAGCTTGCCCAGATCATAACACCTGTAATTGTACCATTGCATACAATGGGATCCTGGTCCATGTGGCTCCTAGGTGTTACAATAATAGAAATGATGGCACAAGAAGGAAAGAGCCTCTTCCTTCTCCTCCCGCCCCAAGATCATTTATGGCTCTGTGAGGACCGGCCCAGATTAGTCCTGAACACATATATGGTATGTTTGGAAGGCCGTTTTCTTGCAGGACGAGGGTTAGCTTTTCCAAACTAACTACCATACTAAACTCAAAGGCAGTCTCTCCCTGGGGCTACAATGGAACTCTGTGATGGCAAAGTACGCTCCCCCCCAAAAAAACGCTGTATTAAACTAAGTGTTAGAGCCAGACATTACTTTCACTATATGGTATGAATGGGAGCAAAGGATTGGAAATCTTTTCGGACAGGGTACAATACTCTCATGAATACGAGCTCCCCCTGTAGGTGAACACTATAGGGTTCTGGTTCTGCAGGTATGAAGGGGCTATAACCACTGAAGTGTGATGGAGCCAGGAAGCAATTGCTTTGTATTGGGTAAGCGCCCCTCCCAAACAAGTCGATATATTGTAGCGTATCTTTCTTGAGAATGGATTTATCTTCCGCTCAGTGCTTTCTAGTCCCCTTTGAAGTGAGTTAGGGGTGTGTGCTGAAAAAAAGGGCTTTGGCACCAGGACAAAGTTGCATCATTTTAACTCGGATCCGTTGTTTAACTAGGTTGGTTTAGAAAGTGTGAACCTCTGTGTGGACAGGCTTATTTTGGTTTAGCTTGAACCCTTTTCTAACCGACTTAGTTAAACTAAGATCAACTGAAATCAGTGTGTCTATTCAACCTTTAACCCTGTTTCAATTAAATTGGTTAGAAATCACACCTTTAGCTACAGGAGTGCCGACAGCCCTACAGAGACCAATGGTAGAATGACTCTTGAGTGAGCTGTATGGCTTGGGAGATCCCGGCTTAGCGAGTAGTGCAAGATAAGGGATGGATTTCCTTGGAGATCCTTTTGTCTACATTGCTAGACAACTATGTCCCGAACCACCTCCACATGACCAACAATCCTTCATACTGGGCAGCAGAATCCATTGATCATTTTTTTCCATGTGGTTACCTGCCCAGAGTTGTGTGTGTGTGTATAATTCCCCCCTCCTTTAGAAAGAAAGAAAGAAAGAAAGAAAGAAAGAAAGAAAGAAAGAAAGA
>ML685862.1:735360-854356 GCA_007922175.1 Pelusios castaneus
AGAAAGAAAGAAAGAAAGAAAGAAAGAAAGAAAGAAAGAAAGAAAGAAAGAAAGAAAGAATCTTGTGGCAGGGAAGAATTTAGTCCCAAATTCTTAGAATCTTTTTCTATGTATTGAATTATTATAACCTTGAATTCTGAGAGCAATTCTAATGGCATAAAAGTCTATTCTCTTCAAAATGGAAAGTGCAATCTCTCTCTAATATAGCAGTATGGATTTGTTGTTAAGTATGTGGGGCCAATTTAGATAATAAGACCTTAACTTCATCAATCATGAGGTTGCTATGGTCATGCTGAGGAGAGAGAATATTAATAAGACAACTATAAGATTTGATCTCCCCGAAATATTATATGATTAGTTTTTATTTTAAAAAGCTAATTAGAAAAGTGACTCATATTTCACTGATTTCATCTCTTATAATCTGTATATGGATTTGAAAATTATTTTAAAATATCTGTGCAGAATACTAATTTTGGTATTACTTTCTGCAAGTCCTCCTTGAGCTTTGTGTTTTCTTATTGTCTGTATACTGCAGTGCTTTATGGCTGGGATTTTTAAAAGACACAGAGGATTTAGATACACACTTCTCTCTAAAATTAATGGAGTGATGGATCAAAATCCACCAGGTGACTTTGAAAATCTCAATCCAAAGTGCTGTGGAAACATTAAGTGGTTAATCTTTGCAATCTCCTTGAGAGAGGTAAATACCCATTAACTATTATATTTCTATAAATTTATACATCTACCATATGTCTTGGAATCAAATTATATGTAACAAAGGAATGAAAGATATAATGGGACTGGTCTCATGTCCATCAAACTCATTGGATAAACTCCCATTTACTTCATTTGGCACCAGTAGGCATCTTAAGCCTAATCCATTATGCAGCTATCAGTTCAATTTGTCTAGAGTTAACTAGACCTGCTCAGATAATGGGGTGTGTGTGTGTGTGTGTGTGTGTGTGTGTGTGTGTGTGTGTGTGTGTGTGTGTGTGAGAGAGAGAGAGAGAGAGAGAGAGAGAGCATTCTAATATTGAAACATTTCAGATGCAGACAAAATTATTTTGAAATGCTGCTAGAAGGGCTCCATAGAAATAGTGCTGGTGCCCCATGCTCCCCTTCTTCTCTAAAGGCCAGATTCCTTGATCAGACTGACTCTCATGGTGCAGTAGGGTGTCCTTCTCTGGAAGCAAGTGTGCATCATGCTATATTTAGTCTGCCTGGGTGGCCTGGCACATAGAAAAGAAGGCAAATATGAGGCAACCAAGCCACATCTCCAAGAAGGCAAACTAAAATATTTTGGTTTTCAGGTGTTGTTTCTTGACCAAATAAATAAATAATAATAAAAATCTCTGCGCAGCAAGTCAATGCTTCTTGTGAAGAATGTTAAGTTGAAATCCTGATTTTTTTACATCAGAAGCAGTTTTCACTGAGCCAGAGATCAGCAGGATATATTCTCCTGTTAACCTAATAAGCTTTTTTGCCATTACTTTTTTTTTTTAATTTAAAAAAATTTTTGCTTTTAATTTTTCTCCATTCAGGTTAAATTGAAAGGACTTTCTTTTTTATTGGGCCACGGTGAGAGAGTCAAAGCTAGGATGAGCTCCTGGCTCAGCCCTGTATACAATATCTACAAGTGTTTTTCTGTTCTCTGTAAATGAGATTCTGGTTATCCTTTGCATGCGGGCTGTGGCTGGTACCTCTCTGGCACACTCTTTATTATCTCAGTTTCCCCAGTAAGGGGAAGTAACATCACTGGTGTGATAAAGTCAGGCGGGAAGGCTACAAAAGGGTACTTGAAGGCAGACATGTCACCTCAGACTGGTAAAGGCCCTTTTCTCTGCAGGCAAGAGAAAGTGATGGTAACTTAATTAGAAACACCTGAGCTAGTCAAGGGCTGCTTCAGGCCTATTAACCGGTCTCCCCATTGCTGGGTGGGGAGGTAGAGAGATACAAGCTACCAAAGGCTTGCTGGACTGGGAGGAGAGACTTCCCCAAGCCAAGAAAATAATGCTTCTTCCCAGGAGGAGAAGAAACTCAGGCACCAGCCTGGAGGGAGAGACTGAGGCTGCTCAGCCCCCAGCAAAACACCAGGACGGCTACAACCTGGCTGGAAAAGCCAGAACAGGGTCTGAGCACCGCAGACTTACTGACTTACCCACTGTGGGGCAGGAGGGGTGCTTGATCCACCCAGATCCAGGCACTCCCAGAGCACTGTAGCCAAGAGATGCTGAGGGTGGGGGAAGTAAAAAGACGTTCCTAAAGAGGAGCAGATTTCCTCAAGGCCTATTCTGCCAGAGGAGATGACTGTTACCTGGCAAAACTGAGGGGAAGCTTTGCCACAGTAGGTAGGTCTCCAGGGGAAGGCTCAAAGCAAGATACACAGAGGATGTGAGAAACAAAATAGTATCCTCCCTTTACAGATAGGGAAACAGAGCCAGGAAAGAGATTTACCCAAGTTTGTGGGAAGTTTGTGGCAGAACTGGGAATTGAAATCCAGTCTTCTAAATCCTGGCCAGTGTCTAAACACACGACCAGTCTTCCTCATTTAGTGTACAAGTTCACAGCAAATATTATTGTAATTTATTTAAAATACAAAGCCCCCCCCCTTTAGCAATTCAGTATTCCATAGCAGGAATTGGTATTTATCATCACTAGGTGTAATCAAGCATGCTACCAGTGATGATTTCATCACAGTGGATATATCAGAATGAATAGGGCACTGCTCTTTTCTCTTTCACTATGGCCAGGCCTTCTTCCATGTTGCTCAGGACCATGGAATGCCTTCTCTTTTCTCCGTTAGCAAGTTACAGCCCTCCCTACATAGAACTCTTTCCTAAAGACTTCTTATCATGGCTTCCCAGTGTTTCTTGTCATGCTTGTGTCTTCTAGAGCAGCGGTTCCCAATTCATGGTCTGCAGACCAAAGTTACTACAGGGGGTCCACAGATGCATATTATTTTTTTTTGTTTTTATGTTAGATTTCCATAAAAAAGAGTGTGAAAAAGCAACTAGTGGCATGTGGTGGTCCGTGAAATGTTTGGAGGTTGAAAAGTGGTCCCCACACTCAAAGGTTGGGAACCACTGCCCTAGACTGCGGGATCTTTGGGACAAGAATGTTTACGTTTTCGCTTTGTACAGAACCAAGCATCTGACTTGATACAATGCCCATTTGATCAATGAGCACTGGTTGGTCAAGCCCCTGTCATTAAATACAGGTCTGTTGTCTCTCATAGCATTTGTTCAGGACAGAGGCAAACCAAACAAAATAACTGATTTATTAATGGAATGAATTCAATTGAGGGAACAAACACAAATGTAACTACAAGAGAGAGCAGTTTGCTATCAGTCAAAGCTCTTCTTCCTAGTGCTGAGGGACAGTACATTGTACCAATGACAGCACTTTTGAACAAACTGTCACTGGATGATTCATGATGCTCCTGACAAGACTGTTACCTAGCAACCGCTCAGAGTTGCTCTCTTTACAATTAACCCTTCAAGATGGCAACCTATGCCAGGGTGCCTCAATGACCTATTTGTATGGACACTTCTGCTACAATTAAATCAATATTCTTATTTCCATGCTCTTTGAACAATATGGAGGGCAGGCTAGAGGTCTCTTGCAAACTAGCTTCATTGAATAAGGCAGGTCAGTGGAAACTTTCTGCTGTGCTCTCACCTCTTCTTCGCATTAATCCCTGGAATGTGTACAAGTCTCCATCAGGAGTCTCTCTGTTGGACTTGCTGAACACAGCTCGTGAAGCAGGAGTATTGAAGGTCCAGCCTAAAGAAGGAAGTGAAGCCACAGGGCTTACCCTGGATGAAGAACAAGAACCATAAGGGGTCTGGCACATTGGAGAAGTTCCTACTGTGGATCTGTGACAGTATGAAAACACTTTTCCCCCAAGAAAATCTGTGAAAAATCTTTCCCTCACATGTTTACATAAATTCCAATGTCCGAAGAAACTGTTATGATCATCTAGGCTGACCTTCTGTATTATACAGAACATAGAACTTCCCCCAAATAATTCCTAGAGTGGATGCTTTCGAAAAGATATGATCTTGATTAATATTTTTCAGTGATAGACAATCCATCAGAACTGTAGGTAAATTGTTCTAATGATTTTCACCAGGAGCCTTCTGAAAAGTTGAAACTCCCCTGCAATTTTATGTAAAATTTTGACCAGAAAGAATAGTTCCTTTTGAGAAGAACTGAGGGTAGGAGTTTCTATTTCTATTTGTAAAATGGGGATAAGAATTCTTATGTTCCCTCCATACACAAAGTACAAATGACACCTTCAGTCAGAAGAACTTTTATTTTTACATTAAAAGAATACCTCTTGTATTGTCATTTTTCTCTCACGACTTGTAAACTTTACCAAAGCAAAACCTTGAATTATTGATTATTTAAAGTTGCTATAATCTTTTAAGAACTGTCATTCTTCATATTTACTTTGCTGACCAGAGGAGGGTGCATATACCAAACACTGCATAAATAGTAAAACAGTGCAGTAAAGTGGAACTGATTTAATTGCAATGAGACTATTGAGACTACAGTCGACTTTCAGATTTATAAAAGTTTGTCTATGTAGTTATTTGACAAGAAAAGTCATATAAAATCAATAACAGTGAATGGATGATTAATACACTAATCATAGGGATATTGTACGGACTATGATGGGGTGGACCAGAGGCCCCTGCTGGAGGCCTTGAAGCCCTGTCACATCCTGCCTCCAAATGGTGCAGTAGAGAGGTCCTCCAAGCTGCCTAGACTGGCTATGTGGGAAACAGCCAATAGGAGAAGCTGCAAGGAGCAGCTAATCAGATCCAGCAGGCTAGTATAAAAACAGCTGGAGGGCCAGAGTGAGATCAGTTCCTTTCTGGATCTGGAGAAATGTGGATGGTGTGCCTGGCTGAGGGAGCTATAGGATCTCAAACAGAGTAGTGCTGGTAGAAACTGGTGAGAATGAATTACAGGCTGGGAACTCAACAAGGACAAGGTCCTGAGGGGTGGATGGAAAGAATGTGTTGGGGCTGTGAGGACGTGGCAGCAACATACCTTAGTTAAAGGGACATGGTGGATGGCTGCTATCGTTAGGTTTCTGAGCTGCAACCCAGAGTAGAAGGTAGGCCTGCAACACCCAACCAGCCACTGGGAAAGTGGCCTGGACTTTGAGGTACCCTGGAAGGGGAACTGGAATGTAGTAAACATTAGGCTTTGAGTGGCAAAGACATTGCCTCCAGGAGCCCTGGGTCACTGCTCTGTATCAGAGCAGGGACAATTTGAGAGAGCCCAGAAGAAGCTGAGAGGCAGTTTGAACCAGGGTACTGTGATAGGTCCTGCTGGACTGACTGAGGGACAAGCCCGGAGATAGGACTCCTGATAGAGACATTACAGAGGCCTAACCCTAACCCCAGTTTCAATTTGACTCGGGTTCACAACTGAAATAAATGTGACTTTTTTTTTGCCTTTTCCCTAATGTACATACATGTGGGTAGGCATGTACATATTTACATTGCAAAACCAGCATTCAGACCTTTGCTTCTAGATCGCTGGCTTCAATCCAGGCCAGGTTCACTTGGACAGAATTAAGAAAACTGTACCATCCTCTTCTTAGCCTGTGAGAAATGTGTCGGTCATATCAGCCCAGTGACTGGTGTCCAACTAGATACAAAACCATCATCATGCTTGGCACTGATTTGTTATCCTTGTTGGGAACCTTATCTTAAAAAGCACAAGACTGAATAGAGGAGATACACAGTGTCAGTTCTAGTATATGAGACATAAGGTGGATGAGATAATAGCTTTTATTGGACTTACTCCTCTTAGATTCATAGACTCAAAGGTCAGAAGGGACCAGTATGATCATCTAGTCTGACTTCCCGCACAATGCAGGCCACAAAACCTCACCCACCCACTCCTGCAATAAGCCTCTAGCCTATGACTGAGTTATTAAACTCCTCTTGATGAGAGGGGCAAGCTTTCTGAGCTGTGTGCAGCTCAACCACCTTGTTCCTTTAGAATTTAGGAGAGATTTTCAAAGGCACCCATGGTAATTAGACATTATTTCCTACTGAAAAGTCAGTGGGAGCTAGACAGCTATTTGTCCTTTGTACAGCTGACCATCTCCACTGCAGAGACTGAACCTCATTCTCATCCCTCCAATATGTCATTCCATTACTTGATTGAGTTGCAATTGGTAGGGGAGGGTGGTAGGTACAGGGGCAGGGCCCTGTTACTACCTGTGCTATGTATATTCTGAAGATAAATGAAGGAGTTCACACTCCAGAGCTCTTATTTTATCACATTTCATCAGTTCTAAAACCCCAAGAGCAATACTTTATTTAGTTCCAAAGGGGTAGTGGTGTTAGTCTAGTTCAGCAAAACAGAAAAGGAGTCCTCTGGCACTTTTAAAGACTAACACGTTTATTTTTCGCATGAGCTTTCGTGGGTGAAGTCCCACTTTGTCAGATGCCAGAATAGAGAAAACTGACACTGGGAAAAAAAATTACAGTATGGGAGTGAAAGTTAAATCCTGTGATTACATTTCACTGCATCAGGTCAGATTACTTCAGCAAATCAAACAACTTGTATAGATTCAAACACAACATATCAGAAAGTGGTGAGGTTGAGAGAGGTGAGAATCATTGTTAGTAATGAAAAACCAAGGAGGAGTCCTGTGGTCCATTTAAAGTTTAATGTTTGTACTGGGAGAGCCAGTACATGCTCTCATTGAGACCCAAGCTGATGGCATCGAAGTTGCATATTAATTCTAATTCTGACATGAATTCTAACACTTTATATACATGCATGAAGCTAAGCACGTACTTACCCCATTGCAGTAGTACTTTTCACAAGCTGAAGGATTTTGCGGAGTGGGATCTATGTTCTGTAGAGGGGAAAAAGGTTACAAACCCTCCACAATTTGATGTTATGTGGCAGACCTTGCTGTAGCTATTAAGCAGAAGCTCAGAGCTCCAATGCTAATGGTGTTACAACTTAAGAATCAGGTGATCGAGCAGAGTTGCCTAAGGCAGTTATCATATACTAATATCTCTGCCTCTTGCCAGTGAAAACCTCTCGTGAGAACTAAACTTTGCCTAACTCATTTAGAAATGTCAAGGAGAAAACAGAAAATCAATAATAATGAACAATATCCCATAAAGAAGATCTAACTGGGAATTGTTTTCCCTTATTGCACTGATAATGGTAAGTTTTAAGAATGACATCATTACAGAATTCAATAATTTAAGTATAAGAGAGTGCATTTAAAGAAAAAACTACAAAAAAACAAGTGACCCAGATCAATGGCTTCACACACCACAAGATTAGATTGTACAGAAACTCCCAATAAACACTAAAAGCTATAATGTGATGCTCAATTTTAATGTAAATTGTAGGTAATTTTGTGCTTGTGAAATGCCTTGACATTTTTGGAGACTGAGAATCGCACTTTCTCCCCATCATAAGCACATCATAGACAGTGGGAATAGAAGTTTCTCTTTTTGGACCTGCCTGAGAGTCTAAATTCAGGCATAGAAGGAATATTTTCCCTGCACTCATTCAACAAACAAATCTCAGAAAACCTGGTACACTGATGGTGTGGTTGGTTGGTTTGGTGTTTGGTTTCCTCCGCACTTCTCCATGGTTGGGAACTGAAGAAACACTAGAAAACCTCAAAACTCTTCATCACTGTAATACTGTCCTTTAAATAGCTTTAATTTCTCCTAAAAACCAACATAAAAGCACCTTAAATGATCTTCTAGTATGTAGAGGTTGAGCCAACTATAACCGCTGACCAAGTGTCTCTTTCTCTCTGCTCCTCATGATCAAAGCAGCTATACTTTTGCAAAAGTAAAACCGAAGCAATGAATATTTTGCAAATCCAAAGCATGGGCTCCATAGGTCCAATGCTTTGGAGTATCCAGCAAGATGTGGATTGAGCAAAGCACTGAAGCACATTACCGAAGTTATAATACTGTTCAGTGTATCTCTTCTATCCTATGGTTCAAGATATAATTTGCCAATAGCAATTTTTAAAAATTCTACATGGCTACTCTTGATTCAGTCTGCCCTACCAGCTTGCATGAAGTTCCTCTGGGGAAAGCAGGGTATCTAATGTATAAACTCTCTGATAAGTCTATTTTTATGGTTTCCAAGTAGCGTTCCCCCAGGCATATCTGTGAACAAAGATTTTTCCTGTATTCTCATTAGGAAACATCTTAAAAGGAGCAGTTGTTTGGCGAGTTGTAATGTTAGATACATTTATATATAACAAAAATGGAAGAAATAATGTACTGATTACAGATGAAACCTATTATATAAAGATGAAAATTACAAAATTAGCTTAGATTTTTACCTACGCTGCAACACTGTGCTTTTTAAGATTTAAAATAAAGGATGAAAGGTTACACCAAGTTGAAATTTTCATAACTGAGGGCATGCAGTGAAAGGTAAGAAACAACATATTGCATATCATATTTTAACTAAAATTCAAATGAAAAGAGTTTCCATTATTGGAAACGGTGATGAGCACTGTCATGCCCAGCTCTACAAAAAGAGTTCATCACCAGAAACAGAATTTGAATTACGTATTACTAGATTTCCTTCCTATGTCAAAAATAAGTTGCCAATTGCCCTTCTTGGAAGAGCTGATGGGATACAATCATTTCACGTGAGTGCAGAAGTAGACAGCCAGAGATCACCTGGGAAGGATCTGTTCACAGAGATTGAAAACTTCAAGAAATAGGTGCTGAGAAATCAAGATGAGTTGAACAAAAGGAAAAGTCAATACTAGCATAGTCCTGGAATTGAGGTGCTCAGCTGATAACTATGGGTTCTGAAAAAAGACTAAGGTACAGAACCTCTCATTCTAATGTATTTAGCCTAAAAACATCTCAACAGTACATTTAGGAACAAGGATGTAGGCCATACTCACAGGATGGGGGATAATGCGATCCTGAGAAGCAGTGACTCCAAAAGACTTGGGGCTTGTGGTGGATAATCAGCTAAACATGAGCTTCCAGCTTGAGACAGTGGCCAAAAGGGCTAATGTGATCCATGGATGCATAAGTTCCAAAGGGGGAGCTGTGTTAGTCTAGTTCAGCAAAACAAACAAGGAGTTCTGTGGCACTTTTAAAGACTAACAAATTTATTTTTCGCATGAGCTTTCGTGGAAAATCCCATGAAAGCTCATGGTATGAATACATGTGTTTGTCACAGGACTCCTTGTTTGTTTTTATGGATGCATAAATAGGAGTAAAGAGGTTCTTTTACCTCTGTATTTGCCATTAGTGCGACTGTTGATGAAATAATGTGCCCAGTTCGGGCATCAGCAGTTCAAGAAGGATGTAGATCAGTTGGAGAGGTTTCAGAGAAGAGCCATGAGGATGATTAATAGATTAGAAAACATGCCTCATAGTGACAAATTGAAAGAGCTTGATCTATTTAATTTAACAAAGAGAAGGTGAAGGAGTGACTTTATTGCAGTCTGTAAGTATCTACAATGGGTTAAAAACTTGATGATTGGCTCATCAGTCAAGCAGAGAAATGCATTATCTTATTCATTGGCTGGAAGGAAGTTGAAGCTTGACAAATTCAGACACAAAATAAGGTGTACTTTTGTAACGGAGGTTAATTAATCATTGGAATAGTTTGCCAAATGTCGCTGTGGATCCTTCACCACTGGCAATTTTTAAATCAAGATTGGATGTTTTTTTCTAAAAGATCTGCTCTAGGAAATATTTTGGAGAAGCCCTGTGGACTGGTTGTACAGGTGGTCCAGCTAGACGATTTATGATGGTCACTTGTGGTCTTGGAATCTATGAAATCACTGTGAGGTAGGGCAGTATCATTGTCCCCATTGGACAGGTGGGGAGGAAGCTGAGGCACAAACAGATTTAAGTATTGCTAGCAGAGCAGGGAATTGAATTGGTGTCTCAAGCTAGTCACTCTAAGCACTGGACCATTCTTCCTCCCTGGAAGACTTGAAGGGAGCTAGTAAAAACACTCAATAGCTGTTTGTTTTTGTTCATCTATGGAAGGTTTATGAAATTCATATGGGAGCCAGTATATTCAATGGTAAAAAGCAGAGGCCAGAATTGGGGCTCCTGGGTTCTATTCCTGGTGCAGCTGCTGATTTGTCTGAAGCAAATGATTTGTCTTCACTGTACCTCCACTTTTTCCCCCATTGATTAAAATGAATATAATACCAAGCTTGCAGAAATATCATGAGACTTGGCTGGTATTTGAAGAGCTTTGAGATCCTCCAAAGAAAGGCACAGTCAAAATGCCAGGTATTGGAGCCTGACAGCCTTTGTGATAGGTGGAATGGTGCAAATAAATCTAAATGTGTCCCTGGTAAAAACAATAAATTCCATGTCAAGTGGTATATTCCTTTCATGTGTATAGAAACTTGCTCATTGATGTAGCTATCCACAAGATGCATTGATTGGTTCAGTAGAAAAACACCCAGAGGCACCGGTGGGGCCCAGATTGGGCCTGTAACTCTAATAGCTGTAGCTTTTAAGAAAATTATTTAATTAGGAATAGATTTTGTAAATGGATTAGTGTGAGTCAGAGTTGATTGCAATTAAGGAGTGTTGGGCACTCACTAGCATGGATCATTCTGATCCTCGCTTGCATAAATTTAATTCTTAAGAGTTTTGCTAGCAGGGCTTCCAGAAAGTGTGCGTAGGGCAGGCTTCCCAAAAAGCACAGGTAACAGCAAGGTGGTCTTTTGCAGGAGAGAAGGGGCAGGACTCTGATCTATTGAGAATAAAGGAGATTCTTTATGAGATAGCCAGGGAGCTTTTAGACTGGCTAAAATGGCAAGCGTCACCACATGGGACAGGATCTGCCCATGGGAGATTCATCCCTGCTTTGGAGGATCCTGGGATGGCACCTTTCATCTGTGAAGCTGGAACAGCGGCTGTGCAGAATGCATCCATGTGCCTCGATAATCCCTGGCTGCTGTGGTTCCTTGTGGGGACTTATCAATACTGACGTCTGGTGGGGGCTGATCTAATGCACTATGCCCTCACCATCTGGGCTGGGGTGGGGCCCACAAGTGTAGGGGTTCTCAGGGCTCCTGGCTTCAGCCACCAAGTGTGGCGGGTAGGACTCAGAGCTCTAGCCAGCAGGAGTGTGGTTCGGGGCTCTGGATGTCAGCTCCTGGGCAGAAGGGAGGGGTTTGGGGCCTTCAGCTGCAGGGAACTAAATGGGGCTACTATGAAGGGTGAGGGACCATCTTGTTTGGTTGGGAGAATGAGAGAGGTTGGCATAAAGGAAAGCACATCTGGGGTAAAGAAGAAAGAGCCAGAGTAGGCTCCTTGCAGGGGAGATGAGTCCGATCTCCCCCATACTGCTGTGGTGATTAGCTCAATTTGGGGGCTCCTCCAGAAAAAATGAGCATCCTGAGCCATGGCAGAAGCTATGGGGCTGAAGCCCTGAGGCTACCCCCGCCACAAGCCACAGTGGAAGCCATGAGCTGGGGCACTCTGAGTCTTGGTGAGATCCCCGAAAGAAGCCCTGAATCCAGGTACCCCAAGTTGCAGTGGAAGCCCTGAGTTCCCCAACAGAAGGTGTAGGAGTGGGAGCCCCAAGCCTGGGTGCCCTGAGCCCCAGAAGAAGGTGTGGGGGAGGGAAGAGCTCTGAACCCCAGCAAAGGTGCAGGGGTGAGAGCCTTGAGCCCAATTCCTGGCTAGGCTGGACTTGCTTGTCCCCTGGATGGCCATTTTCGGGGGAGATCAGGCTCAAATCCAGGTACCTCCCGGGAGCACAGGGGAAATCAGATCCAACCACCACGGGGAACCTCCTGTGGCTGCAGAAAGCTCTGTGGATGCGGCCTAACCGTGGAGCTTCCTGCAGCGGGGGGAGGTACCTACCCAGAGGTAAGTCTGCTCTTCCCCCCGAGAGTAGCTATGCAGGGGAAGAGCAAGTCATGTCCCTCCCCAGACCCACTGGGACTGTCAGCTGGAGCCCAACGCGTGGTAGGATACCGTGGCTGGAACGCATCCAGCCTTGCCCCTCCCTCTCTGTTCCAACAGCTAGATTTCATGGGGGATGTTTGATTTCACAGACCCTGACGTGTTTTTCATGGTTGTGAATTGGTAGGGCAATGGGGGAAAAGGACTTCTTGAACATCGCCAATGGTCAGTTTATCTTTGGAAGCCTGAGACTTGGTGGTTCTTGGAGTAGACTTACCTCTGCAAGGGGATCCATTTTCTTGCACCTGCCTGAGACGTTGTGCCCATGGGAGAATCCAGCTCTGGGCTAAGGCAGACAGTGTTTACAGCAGTGTTTACAGGAGGGATACAGCGGCATTACAGGGACAGGTTTTTAATTTGACTGAAGAGGACAATGGGATGGAAGTCTCAGCTGTTCCTGAGCTGATGGTCACTACTTCAGGAAAAGGGCATCAAAAGTCTGGCCTCTAAAGAGCCCCTCCCTGCAAAATCTTCCCTGGTGCTGAGAATTATCAGTATGGGGGAGAGGAAAGGAGATTGTCCCTGGCAGGTGAATCTTGATCTGGAGGAGTGGGGAGCCCTGGAAAATGCAATGCCTCAATTTGGCATTAAGCCTTGTCCACACACATACACTTGTGCTGAAATAATAAGGTGTAAACTAAAACTCCGTTATTTTGATGCAAGTCTGTATATATATGAGCCGCTGGGTCTCTATGGATTCACTTCCTTCTTTACTGAGTAATAGTCCACATTTAATTCTATGCTTTGCTTCCTATCTTTTCAATCCGTGACGGAGTTTTCCCTCTTTCTTACGTTTTGCTTATCAAGTTCCCTTAATATCTTCTTTTGGAGGATTTTATCAAAGGCCTTTCTGAAAATTCTCCACTTCTTCTTGATCTCATTTTTTTTCAACTCATCCTAATTACATCAGGTTAGAGTAACATGACCTAGGCTTACAGAAATCATTCTGACTGGCATGACCCTAATTTCCTCTTTTCATCTGATTGGCTCAGTTTGCCTTTGCAAATATCGTGCTGGCTTGTGGTTTTTCCCTGTGTCGTCTTGTTCTTTATAACAGTACCTTGAATGACTTTCACATCTCTCTCACCCCCACGTTATTAAGATAAGACTCATAAGTCCATAATTCCTAGTATCAGTGTAAGATCTTTTTAAAAAGATGGATCCCACTTAGCCACCCGCTATCCCCTTGATACTATACGGCAGGTCTTTTCATGCTAACTTGTACATTTGTTAGTAGCTCATTTACTTCATTTCGTCTAAACTCTTAGAGCGATACAAACCAACCTAGGAGATTTATTACGTTTTAATTTATTGAACTGATCTGTCATTTCTTTCCTTGATACATCTGCCTTGCTGGAGTCTTGGCTTCATTACCCGGACAAAGTGTAATCTTGAGATGGATATTTCCCCTTCCCCCTCTGAAGTAAATGATGAAAAGAAACCCATTTAGAGTCTCTGCTCTTTCACTGAATCATTTAGTTTCTTGTTCTCTTTGGTTGCTCCTTTTCCACCATAATAATTTAGTGCTCCACTAACTTTCCTGTGGGCAACCTGCTTCTGATGAACTTAGGAATGTAATTCAGCTTCATATATTTGCTTACTTTTTCTTTACAGTTCAACTTAAACCTCTCTGATGTAAAATAAATGTGTGTTTTATTATTAACATCACTTTGTCTGGATATGATTTTGGCCCACCTCTTGTGTATCTTGTTGGTTGATCATACTACAGTTTTGTTTGTTTCTTTTTTAAAAAATTCCTTTTGATGAGATCCAAGCTGTTCTTTATTAGCCTGTATACTAGCTTAATAGCTTTGGGAGAGGGATCTGGGAAGAAGGGGATTTTAAATCAGTAAGAAAGTTGCAGTATATTATTTAGAAACAGCCTGGAAGGAAAACGTAAGACAATTAAAAGCTATCAGCAAGATAGACAGAACACCTCTTTAGAGCCCCTGGTTGGTAGATGACGGTATAAATAAAAGTAATATTCACTGTGAATGTGAAAATGGTCCATGCCCTGAAGCTTGTGGCTAAAGCTACTCAGGAGACACTGGGACACAGACATCCCTTTGAGTTATAGTTCCTTTCCTGTTTGCTGGCCTGTTCTGTCAGGTAAATACCATATCCACTGCCTGGGCTCAGCTGCGCTGAACAATGAATGGAGGGTTGCACCTGTTCTCCACCCAATTGGCCCTCAGCCTGCTTTCTTTTCTTCATCTGGACACACAATCTGGGTACAGAAGCACATGTAAAGATATAAAGGAGTGCTCTTACTCCTTGCAGAGGCATGTAGTCCATCACAATCTAGCTTTAAGAATCCCCTGGCTTAATCCACTTAATTAAATTGTGGTCTGTTACTTAGTGGCTCAATCATCCTTAATTACTAAATCAACATCTGTATATTACTTAGGACCATCTCATCCTTTCTCTTGCCTGTGACCTAGCCTCTTGTATAGCCAACAACTTTTGGATTTTTCTCATTATACTATTAATGTTAAGGCTTACTGTCCATATGAGACATTCCAGGTTTTTTGATGCAGGTTTTTATGCTTCTTTGCATCTGTAGTTGTTGGGACCAAATTTGACCTCAGTTACACGAGGTTTACTCCAGATTCACAATGGTGTAACTGAGAACTGAATCTTGTCTTTTATTTCTAATAGAATATCACTTTACTAACCTCGTCATCCAGGCATGCTGGGCTTATCCTTTACTGGACTGTGTTCCCTTTTCCCTGCCTGCTGTCCTCAAACTCCAGATAAGTACTACTATTCGTTATGTAGATTAACTTCTACTGCCACTCTCCCAGAATGAATGGTCTGACCTATTTTTTTCCAAAACATTGTTGGCTTTCTCCCAACTCATGATTTACACAATCTCCTGAACATTATTAATTTTCATTGCCTGCAGTCTGTTTCTCTTTCTCTTTAAAGAGAATATTATTTCTTCTTTTATAGGGTCTTCCTTGAAATGTTCCCTAATGACTATTAATATGAAACCCCTTCTTTCCACCCTATCCTCTTAATCACGTATGGAAAAAATGCAATTAAAACAGACATGGTGAGCTGAAAAGACTTAAGCCTTTGTAAAATGCAACAGTTGGCAATTTAATTTGTCGCTATTGGAATAAAGTACTGTATTTGGTTTTAAAAGAGGTTAGTATCTTGATTCAAACATTAGCTCCAAGGTACATGCAATAATGACAGGTGTTTCTTATTTTACAACCACCTGAACTTGCCTCTATGGACTTGCAGCGCTTTGTCGTCTTTTTTTTTTTTTAAAGTTAATTTCTTAAATTATCTAGACAAGTCCACAGACTTTTTTTAACTGTCTGACCCAATTTACGGATTTAAATCATAGTTCTGGTATGATGTAAGCAGTTTCAAAACAGTCTGAGACCAACTTCCGTAATACTTTATTTTATATGGTGCCAACATGCTTTAAAATACCTATAAAATCAGTAACTTCCACCACACTAAGAATGTCCCTTAAACAAGGTAATTCTTCAGCCTTCCCCCTCTAGGAGATTACTCCCTCTCCCACACTCAATAACCCACATACCAAAATGCCTGAGGCATTTACAGGAGGAACAAGCAACAGATTAGTTCAAGCATTCCCTGCTTCCACTCTCAAGACCTTCTGGGCCTCAAGCTGGAAGCCAGCTTTTCCCTCTAGTTCCTACTGTGGGAAGCCGCCAATTCACCAAAAGATGTTTATGAAGCTTCCCCTGGTTATTGGGTAGGTCTAATGCAGCCTACGATTAAAATCTTCCCTTCTCTCTGTTACGAAAGGAGCCCCTACAGGCATATCGCTCCAGATGAACCCAGCAAGCATTTCTGATCTCAAAGAACTCAAAAACAGAGAGAGAAGGAACAGGCTGCTCTGTAAAGCCAATGAGGCACAACACACCCCACCTTCCTTAAAGATGTCTTTTTTTCCCCAATGACTCTAACTCTCTTTCTGCCTAGGCTGTAGGAGGTTTAGGAAACAACATTCATTGTTAAAGTGATACTTTGCAATTGCTACACAGTCCTCAATACAACATCCAAACCTTCCCACTGTGAGTGCAGTTCTCTTGGCATAAAGGGGCTTTATACTGGTTAGCTATTCCTGGACAGAAGGGGGAATGGGATCTATTGGTAGAAGGCTTCATTATCCCCACCTAACTGCATTCACACTAGAGCTCATGCCAATACAACTATTTCAGTAAAAAAAAAATCAATCTTAACTGGGACAGAAACTCTCTGTGGACCAGGTTTGAGACTGACAGTCTTTCGTTTTGGGAAACAGTGAGAAAGTGGGAGAAACACTGACTTTCAATGGGGCGGGGAGGAGGGCGGAGACAAAAAGCATGGGATGTCGGTTTTAGTTAATTTAATTTACTTTGCTTTTATTTCAAAATGTCATTATAAAGTAAAACTAATTTTCTACTTTATAAAATTCCAGAGTTGAAAATTTTCAAATGTAATATTTTTATAAATTCCATTTTTTAGTTGGCTCTAATTTTAAGATTGGAGAATATCTCAAATGATTTATATATAATTCAGTATATCTACAAGCCTCAATCTCAGATTTATTAATTGTATTGTGTTAGCATGTAGAGTTAACAATTTAAATAGACAAGGTAGACAAAAAGTGGGAGAAAGGAAATGTTATCCCTATTTTACAGGTGGGTAACTGAGGCGCAGAAAGATTAAGTGACTTGTCCAAGTTGACACAGGAAATCTGTGGCAGAGCCAGGAATAAAACCTAGACCTCCTGATTTCTGGCCCAGATCCTTAACCACAATATCGTCCTTTCTCTGCTGGGGGGGAGGGGTGGGTATTGTACTAAGTAGAGAATACTTAAATGAAATGAAATAAAGGAAGTCACAATACAACAGTGGAGAACTCACAATCTAAGATGAGGGCAAGATCCAACATGTTGATAACTGATGTAATGGGCAGAGAATATATTGGGCAGGGACTAAGAAAGGAGTTATTTGGTCAGAGTAAAGTTGGGATCCGTTCCGTCAGTTGAGATATGGTAGGTGAGGTAACATTTGTTAGTGGATCTACTTCTGTTGGTGGAAGAGACAAGCATTAAGACTCAGAGCTTTTCATCATGTTGAGAAAGGAAATCTAGTCCCTGAGCAAAATACCAGTTGTGACAGATGGCTAAGCCATATGGGGTTCATACATGCTGTAGAAGACCACTTAAAATGAAGTGGACTATTAAGGGTTATAAGGAAATAAGGTGTGTTACAAACTGTTGTGATGAGATATAAACCTTGTGCAGGGCTTCCCAAAACCTGGGTGCCAGGTTGCCATGGCGACCAGGGTTTGTACCCTGACTCCTAGCTTGGCTGAGGACAGGCAGTAGAGGAGTGCCCTCTGGCAACCAAAAATAAAATTGCTGGTGCCTATCTGGGAGCCAGTTTTGTCAAGCCCTGGCCTAGCATCTCCATTTAGTCCATGATTTTACTGTCCAGCAGGGCTATGAATTCAAGTTTCGAAGCTTGCCTTTTGCAAGTTTTTGTGCAGAGTACTAAAAGATCAGATATGGAGTGATTGCTTTATGAAGTGTTTTGCCCATGATTGGGTATTTTTAGTCTATATTTTTACTGCATGAGTTCCTTTGAGAGTGTGGTGATTGTCTGATTTTACCCACTGAAGAGTTGTTGGGGCATGTCCTGCATTGGATGAGGTACAGCACATGTTATGATAGGCATGTGTAGGACCAATGAACCTTGCAAGTGTGTTTGGGGGAGTATTGATCACTGTCGCTGTGCAGACATGTCTGTGGGTTTTGCATTTGTTCTGTCAGGGTCTGGTATCATTTGTGTTGGTGAGTCCTGGTCTGAGAGGAGCTTGCTTCTGTTAATGAGGTTGGGGAATGTGGAGGTTGCTTGAAGGTCAGAAGTGAGGGTTCAGGAAATATTTCTTTCAGCATCTGCTCGCTATCAAGTATGAGTTATAATTGTTTGATACCCCATGTGAGTTGGTAGGTAGCAACTAGGGGTGTATGCTCAATGGCTCTTTCCCTCCCCCTCACCTCCATATTGAAACAGGTTCTCCCAGAATATATGGGTGGCCCATTCATTACATGATACAATCTACTTTTCTGGCAGGGTGTCCTTGTTTAATGAAGGCAGTTTGAGTTTGCTTAGATGTGCGTCCAGACTTTCTTTTTTGAGCATATCTGTGGTATCTGAGTGCCTGCCTATAGATAATAGATCTCTTGGTATATCTGAAATGTCTGGGCTGGTTGCTGGATCTGTGCAGGTAAGTGTGGTGAAGGGTGGATTTCTTGCATATAGCTGTTTGTAGGGCTCCAGTGTTTGAAGCTAATTGTGATGTCCAGGAAGTTGATGCTGATGTGGAGTTTGATAGATGGCTGGTAATTTGCTGAAGCTGATGGATGACTGGTAATTTGCTGAAGCTGTGGTGGAAATCTATGATTGTGAATTTAGTTCTTCTGTCCAGAGGATGAAACTATCATTGGTTTGTGCTGCATTTTTCCAGAATTTCTTCCTCAGTGTGACCCATGAAGAGTTTGGCATATTAACAAAGTGTTTGTTAAATGTGATGCTGTTGTGGATGAGGATGGAATGGATGAGTTTGGTGATGTGTTTAGGGTGGATTTCTTAGCATTGTAAATTATCTTAGAGGCAAATTATCTTAGAGGCAACCATGGTGAGGTGTGTTGGTATATAGGGTGGGAACATCCATGGCCAAAGATGGTATTTTGGGGAGAGGTTGTTGATGATGTTATGGAGTTTCTGAAAAAAGTAAGTAGTATTTTTGGAGGAAGCTGGCACTTTCTGTGGTGAGTAATCAGAAGTAGGTCTCTGTGAATCTTGATATTCCTTCCATAAGAGTGCTATGGCCAGATTTGATGGGTCTGCTTGGATTCCCTTGTTGTGTATCTTAGGAAGCATGTAGGAGGTCTCTAAAATGCATTTGTATGGGATGAGATTGTAAAGATGTTCTTAGAGTTGTTATGGGAAGATTTGATGATATTTTAAATTCCTGTGGTAATTGTGGTGTCCAGGATCTTCGAGTTCTTTATAACAGGTCATTTTAGAGAGTTGGCTGTTGTTTTTGTTGACACAGTCATTGGGGTTAAAGACTACAGTGGCACCCCCTTTATCTAATGGTTTGATCACTGTATGGAGGTTGGATTGCAGGGACTGTGTAGCTATCCTCTGTGGCAGAGACTGTGGTGAATGTAATCTTCAAGGATTTCAGTCTTTTTTTTCCCCCTGAAGCAACTGATTTGAAGATGCCCTGTCTGGTTTCATCTGCTATTCTTTTTTTCTTATGACAGTTGGTTGAGATTTGAGGATTGTAGGCAGTGTTGTCTTTATTGTGAAATAATTCCATGCGGCAGAGTCAGTGGAAGAATTCTTCTAGTTCTCCACATGGTGTGCTGTATCAGGTTCTGGGGTGAGGCAGAAGTCCAGGCTGTTGGCGAGTACAGATACTTGAGTTCTTTTGAGGGATAGACCTGATAGATCCTGTAGGCTCCCGTGTCACTGGTGGGCTGGGAGGGCGCCCCCTTCAGGTGCCTGAGGGGAATTCGCTGCGGCGGGCGCCCTTCCCGACAGCGTCCATAGCCCCTGGCCCCGGTCAGGGCGGGGCAGGCACGGAGTCAGCTGCCCCCGGCCCCCAGGTGGGGCGGGGCAGGCACGGAGTCAGCTGCCCCCGGCCCCCAGGCGGGACGGGGCAGGCACAGGAGATACAAACCTCTGTATAGGGTTGCTAGGGATTTGAGTGCTCTGGGGGGTTAGGGAAAGGAGTGAGGGAGGGGGACGCAGGCCCATCCACTCCACTGCGTCCCAGCCCAGGGCCCTATCCGGTGGCAGAGGGATCTGCCACTGTGGTCAGCGGGGCTCCTGTCAAAACACGCTGACCCTAGGCAGCTCCGCCACTCACTAGGCGGCAGCCAGCCGCCCCTGGGCTACTTCCTCCCACCCCAGGGTTTGGGGTACCTGGGTCCACAGAGTTGTCCTCCAGGTCCTCAGGGTAGATGGCTCTGGGGATCCCAACCAGGCCCTCTATGTCCATAAGCAGGGCAGCTCCTTGGTCTCCTCCACTGAAGGCAGTTCCTCGAGGTCATAAGGGCCAAGCACCGCCGGTTGTTCCTCTGGTGGATGGAGGTCCTCGGCCGAGGGGAGCTCTTCCAGGTCGCAGGGCTCCAGCAGCTCCTCAGGGTCCTCCGCAGGGACTGTCACAGCATCTGGGGGGCGGTGCACCCGGGGTCGAACCCCCCAGTCCCTCGCCTCGGGGATCCCTTCCCAGTCATTGAGCCCAGGTAAACTGGGCAGGCCCTCTGGCCGTCTAGCTGGAGGGGATGGGGTTGGCCTCCTAGGAGGGGCCTGGCTTTCTCCGGCTCACCACTAGCGGGGAGCCACAACCTTCCTCTTCGGCAGCTCTCCCCTCACTGAGCTGTCTGGCTGGGCCTTTATAGTTCCCCTTCCTGTCTGGGCTCCGCCCCTCTGCTTCCGGGGCTGGAGACCTGCAGTTCCCAAGTTTGTCCGGGGGGGGGGAGGCGTCCAAGCCCTTCCTCAGGCCCAGGCTCCGAGGGAGGCCACAGCTCTTCTCTACAGGTCCATAATGTTGGTGTGCCATGTAGCACCCAAGTATTGGGACATGGTTTCTTCGAGCAATGATATTCTGTTGGTCGTGAAGGAGTTGCATTTGGTTCTACCCATTAGTCAACTCAATGCTCAGCATAGTCATTGGTGGCCATCTCACCTGACATTAGTTGCACTAATAATCTCCAAAAGGACAATGAGCTCTGTAAGAGTGTACCCCTATTAAGTACCCAGATCGATGGGCATTGAAAATAAGTAGTGTGTCAGAAAACAACTGAACCATTATCACGATTCTTTTCAAGTCTATTTTGTAGAAGGTTCCCAACAGACAGAAAGAGATATTCACAAGGAGATCGGTAATCTTCCCAGCATCATCAACGGTTTCACAGATTTGTATCAAACAAGAAATAAATGAAAGACTTAGTGAAATTAATTCAAACTAGAGTGAAGGTAGAAACAGCTCTGAAACATGATGAAAACTCTGAACAATCTGAGAACACAGCAAATAACCAAAACTTCTTTCTTCCAAAATGAGCGCAATAATAGCCACTTCATTGCTTTGTTACTTTTGAAAAAGAAATACATCAACATTTTCTGCATTGTCTTTCTCTGCTAGTAGCCTAAAATGCAAATGTGATGAGGACAACATGTTATGTCTATAGAATTTTTTTTTTTTTGGTGGAGGGATATGTTCAGTGTTTTTAATAGTACCATCTGTCACCACAGCAAGTGCCAAGCTGGAGTATTGATCTTGTCACTTTGGGGAACAGTTTGATATTTAGGATTATTTAAAAAAAACAAAACATTTTTTTTCTTTGCTTTGTGCAGGTGTTTAGTTTCTATGTGGAAACTGATCTCCAAAACGCCCTACTCTTATCAGCCAGTCCGACATACAAGTGTAGCCAAGCACTGGAATAGCCTTCCAAGAGAGGCTGTGAAATGATCGTCATTGAAGATTTTTAAAAATAGGTTGGACAAACACCCATCAGGGTTGGCCTGGGTTTATGTGGTTCCGTTTCAGCACAAGGATTGGACTGGATGATTTCTCGAGGTCATTCCTATGATTCTATGTACCTTTTCAGAATCTACAATGGAAGTATTATTGGATCATGAAGAACACTCTTGATAGTTTTTGCAGTTGGTCATTACCACTGTGAATGACATATCTATCTGTGGTATTTTATACACTGTTAGTCATGGTAGCAGCATAGGTAAAGATGATGGCTAATGGTTATCATAAGGTCATCACTGAATAGTAACTTTTTCTGTTTAAAATAAGAATCACTGTGCTGCTAAGATTTTACATTAAGAGGTCTCCGATTCAGACTATAAGGGAGGCAAATACCGCATTGCTATCTATCTTCTCCTTCTGTTTTCATTATTGAGTAACAGGCCCCCAGGTATTTATAAGGCCTTTATCATCTTGGTATCAAAATGCCAATCATCAACTGGATTTTGCTTTAAATCTTCATTTGGAAAAGATGTCACACACAGCTGACTTTTGTTCCAGCAACACTCTAGAGAGAATAGGGCATTGGAATCAGGTTGAGGTTATCAGGGAATTGGAAAGGTTAAAGCATATTGTTCAAAACAGAGAGTCTTTTCTAACTGAAACACAATCGAGAATCTTCTGTCAGAGTGAAAAATACTGCCTTTTTTCCTCAATTTGGGATTTGATGAGTTAGATGCTTTTCTAAATCTGTTGGGCTAAATTCTTCTCATAGTTATTTGATTGTAGGCAGAGCGGCTTGACAGCAGTAAACTCGAATTGAATTTGGCACAATATATTGCAAAAAATGTTACAATGTTTAGGTACTTTTGCCTAAAGTCCTTTCAGTAGTCTTTCCACCATAAAATGCTAAAGAGACTTCAGTGAGGCAACAACACATTTTTTCCCATTCCACAGACTCTCCCTTTAAAAACAAAAATTACAGGGTTTGTAGAGTTAGTGTTGGAATGGAAATATTTTATTAATGTCTTTTCTATTAGGACTTGCCCTGCAGCTAAATGTATATTTATACCCCACAGAGCAATTTCACTTGCAACTTCAAGGCATCACTCATCGCTACATTGTCAGTTGTCATTAAACATCTATCTGAAAAAAGCATGGGTACAAATCATCAAATGATGGTGCTAAAATAATCCATTATGAACCCATTCTTCATTCTGGATGGGGTGAGCAACGTTCAGATGAAATCAGTGTGCACAACTGTGTACAAACAATTGGTTTGGTGATCTCTTCTCTAATTTAAAGAGATTTACTCTTACAAAATGCAATATTTCTTACTGGAAAAAAATTAAGTCTTGTAAAAGGGTTTCTAGATGTACAAATAAAATACGATGTGTTCAGCAAGGTCGTTATTTGTGGACTTACATGCAGTATTTAGTAGAAATCAACAAGCCACCAGAGAAAATTATACATACACAGTATAGGGTAAGGGCTGTATGTCAAAGCTTGACAGTGATTCCAGAGATGTCTTAAATCCCAAATATTTTTCTTCACTGCAGTAGAGCCACAGAGTGCAGGCTGAGAGACATCGCAGGGAGAGGAAAGGTGGCAATGCTTCCCTGAGCTGCTGCCTCTAGCCATTACAGAGCGGGAGCTCAGTTCCACCTACCCAGAGGTGCCTGGTCAGCTACAGGCAGACACTGGTAATCCGCAATTCACGGAGCATGGCACCCTTATGTACGCATGTAATTTCCAGTGCATTTTAAGCTCCTGCTACTGTGAATAGCTGTGATGCTGGGCTCCCTCTTCAGCTTTTATGCCTTGCAGATGGCTGGCTGTTGACTGAAGCAGCTAAGTGCTGCAAGAGTCCTGGGCAGAAAGCAGACAGCGTGAGATCCATGGGAACTGGCTTTGTTGTTTCCACAGATGTCAGCCTTTTAGAGGCACTGATCGCAAATGCTCCAAGCAATTAAGCATCACTGGCATCTCAAGCAGGGGAGGTGACGTCTAAAAACTTCCTGAAATTTTACATCCATTTCAGGGTGTGACTAAAATCGGGTCTGGTATGGGTGGCACTGGGGACAGGTGGAAGATACTCTAAGTGCTGCAGATCTGGAGGGGGTGGAGTGAGACCGAGGGTTGGGGTGTGGAAGATTGGGGAACACACCTCAAAGTGGGGAGAATTATAGGGTCGGAGTGGGTTGGTCAATGGGAGTGGGGGATGGGCTTTTTCAGATCTAATCCTGATCCAGGAAGTTGAATTTCTGGGCAGTGCTGGTGCTTTTCTGCATCAACCCTCTCCCCACCCCCAACTTTGAACTGGTGTCCCTGGAGGCCAGTCTGGGCCCTTTGCTCCAGTCAGATGCCTGGGACCAAATGCTGCACTACCTCGGGTGAGGCTAGAAGACAATCGCAGAGTGTGGGCTTCTGGGTGTGGGCTGCACACAGTCCACCACCTCCCTTTTCCAGAACCAGCACTCCCAGAGCCAGCTCCTTGGCACCCACTTTCCACATGGCACCCCTAGAGCCAACTCTGAGTCCTAGGCATTCCCCCACCCCTGGGCATAACCCTGGAGAGGAGGTGCCTTCCCTATCTGCTAGCAAGAGCATTAGCTCCTCCACTCCTGCCGCTCTCCGTGGTCAGGGGAAGAGACCCACTGATTTGGCCCCATGCTGCCTTTGAGGCCACAGCAGCACTGCCAGATGGGTGACAACATTTTTCCAAATGTTTGGGTTAAGGTGTGTCTTCACCTTTCTGCCCCCTTTGTGGAGCCTCTGGGCCAGCACCTTAACAGGCACTACTGCAGGGGGGAAAAGTTAATTTGATTTTGGTATCCACTGGGGCAGAGTTCTCTCCTTCCCTTCCCTTTTACACACAAAGGAAAAAGCCTTCTTGCTGGTTGGCAAAACTTGTGTGGAGAATAGTGTGTGCAAATGTAAGACTTCTCCGCATGGTGAGGGAGCATGCGCCGGTAGACTGAACAGTAAGGCATACCATTATGTCACGCACAAAAGTTCCTCAGCACATGTTGACAGAGCGCTGTATGAAACGGCTTGGTGGGAAAGAGCAAGAGTGGGGACATCTAGGGGAGAAGAATGGGACAAGTACGAGGGTCAACTTGGAGAGAGGGAAAGCAAGGACAGAGGTCGCTTTGTTGGGAAGGGGACCTGGTTCAGGAGTTTCTGGGACTCTCTGGGACTAAATAGGTATTTGCAATGCTGGACATCTCCAGCTCATAGTAAGGCACTCTTATCTGGGCTGGGGTATGCTAGCTTCATGCTTTTCAGTATGGATTTCAAACACAGAGAGAGGGATTTCTTCCCTTCTTTATGATCAAATATGGGAAGTGTATAAAAATGAGTGTGTCCGTCTGATCAGAACAGAATACCAAAGGCGCGTAAGTCCTTGCCTACATTAGAGGGTTGTCAAAGCAAGTTACAATGACGATCAAAAGTGCTATAATTACAACACTTGTGCTGGTCCACACAGGATTTGTCGCTGAAGTGCATCTACAGTTGGTGCTCTAGCATCAACAGAAAGAGCTATCTCATTGTGCAGCTAGCCACTTTGTGCCACTAGGAGTGGTGGGAAGGTGGAGAGTGCATCATGGGTGCAGGCTCAACATCCCATGATGCACTGCTTTCCTCTTGTCATTCCAGTTGATTTAAAGCTAATCTGCGTCTACACTGGCTAAGTCAATTTAATAAAGTCGACTTAGCCAGTAAAGTTGACTTTATACTAGGTTTTATAAAGTCAACTTTAATTTTCCTTAAGTCGACTTAAGCTGCCGCTTAAATTGACTTAAGGAAAATGTAGTGTAGATGCAGATTAAATTGTCACTTTAAGCAAGCTTAAATCGACTTAATTTGTAAGTGTAGACGCACCCTAACAGATTTTTTTATCGCATGATCTTTCGTGGGAGAAAATGCCACTTAGTCAGATGCTTTGAAGATGGGAAACTTGCAGAATGGGAGGAAATGAAATGCAGGGAAGTATATGACATAGGATCAGGTCAGTCAGTAACAGCAAATTAAAATAGATGTTAGGATTCAAACACTGGGGAACAGCACATAGAGGAAGGTGAGGTCAAATCACCTGTTGTAATGAGAAAAAAATCCGTAGTCCCTGTTTAACCAAAAAGGCAACTGAGTCACATTTGCATATAAATTCGAGTTCTGCAGTTTCTCTTTGAAGCTGTGGTTTGTTATTCATCTGTTTCAGCACAGCTATTAGCAAGTCATCAAGGGAGTGAGCAGAGAGATTGAAGTGTTCCCCTATTGGTTTTTGAGTGTTGCGATTTCTGCTGTCAAATTTGTGTCCATTTATTCTTTGGCGCAGAGACTGTCCTGTCTGTCCAATATATAAGGCAGAGGGGCATTTCCGGCACATGATGGCATAAATCACATTGGTGGATGAACAGGTGAATGAGCTCTTGGTGGAGTA
This sequence comes from Pelusios castaneus, assembly GCA_007922175.1. Taxonomy (NCBI): domain Eukaryota; kingdom Metazoa; phylum Chordata; order Testudines; family Pelomedusidae; genus Pelusios; species Pelusios castaneus. The sequence goes on from ML685862.1 coordinate 761,314, forward strand.
ACTGGCTTGATTTGGCCCTGTGATGGTGTCTTTTGTGCAGATATGAGGGCAAAGTTGGCAGCGTGGTCTGTTGCAGGGATATGTTCCTGCTTTAATGTTTCTGTTGTTTGATCTGTAGTTGCTGGTGAGTATCCGTCTAAGTTTGGGGGGCTGCCTGTAAGTGAGGAGAGGTCTGTCTCCCAAGGCTGGAAAGAGTCTTGCAGAATAGGCTGTAGATCTTTGATGATGTGTTGAAGAGGTCTGACTTGAGGGTTGTAGGTGGTGACCAATGGCGTTCTGTTGTATTTTTTCTTGGGCTTCTCCTGTAGTAGTTGACTTCTGGGTACCCATCTGGCTCTGTCAATCTGTTTCTTCACTTCTGCAGGTGGGTACTGTCGTTTTAAGAATGCTTGATAGAGATCCTGAAGGTATCTGTCTCTCTGAAGGATCGGAGCAAATGCGGTTATATCTTAGGACTTGACTGTAGACCGTGGATCGCGCGGTGTGTCTTAGATGAAAGCTCGAGGGATGTAAGTATCTATAGTGATCAGAAGGTTTTCGGTATAGGGTGGTCTTTATATGCCCATCACTAATTTGTACTGTAGTGTCCAGAAAGTGGATCTTTGTGGAGTGTTCTAGGCTAGGTTTGATTGTGGAGTGGAAATTGTGGAAATCTCTATGGAAATCTTCAAGGATGTCCTTACCATGAGTCTGGATGATGATGTCATCAATATAACATAAGTAAAGTAGAGGTGCTTTAGGATGAGACATCAGGAAGCGTTCTAAGTTGGCCATAAAAATGTTGGCGTATTGTGGGGTCATGCGGGTACCCATAGCAGTGCCACTGACTAGAAGGTATAAATTATCTTCAAATCTGAAGTGGTTGTGGGTGAGTACAAAATCACAAAGTTCAGCCACAAGTTTTGCTGTATAATGCAACAAAGCAAAGGACAGCTGTGCCTCCTCTAACTGAGCAGCATCAGCCAAAAAAAAAAAAAAATCACTTTCCAGAATCCCTTCTCCTACATCGTGCACATCAGAGCTGGAAGGCTGGGACTGGCTCGAACTCTCCTGGGTCGTGAAGAGGCTCTGGCTCCCAATGTTAAAAAATAACCTGGCTCCCTCCTCCATGTTGTCCTCCAACTAAACCTCCTCATCCATGATTTCTTCATCAGGGTTTACTCTTGTGTCCGCTACCTCCAGGCCTGCCGAGGCCTGCGGGGGTCTCGTCTGAGGATGGCCTCCAGCTCCTTAGAAGTGGCAGGTCTTTGGCTCTGCACCAGAGATATAGTTTGATTCCATAGCCTTTTGTACCTGCTGCAGCTCCTCGATTTTCACATAGCACTGCAGTATGTCCAGCTCATACCTCTTCTCCATCATTAAACAGGGAATTTGACCATATGTGCCAAAGCCCCTTTGGCTGGAGTGGAGCTGGAACTGCACAGCCTCCTTTCTCCAAATGCTGATTAGATGCTGAAGGTCCAGTGTGCTCCAAGCAGGAGAGCGTTTGTGGTGGCTCCAGACACCAGTCAGCTGAGAAGATGTGATGTGAGCTCTCCACACCATCAAGCAGGAATTGGAATTTCAAAAATTCCTGGCATTTTAAAGGTGGGGTCTGCAGGGTAGGGGAGTTCAGAGAGGGCATTGTGGGAGACTTCCTGGAGGCCATTTACCATGACAGAACCCAGCACGGTGTCTACACTGATGCTTTATTGCTAAAAGTTTAGCGCCAAAAGTTCTATCCCTCTCATTGAGGTGGTTTTATTTTGTCACAAAATCAGGGGAACTGGATCAATGGGGGGATTGCTGTGTGTATGCCACCACTGTATTGGTGCAAAAAGCTTACTTTGTTCGACAAACATCTCTAGTATAAACCAGGCCTAATTCTGACTGTCATCTTTAAACAGGTTAAGTGTTGCACAACTGTATATGCAACCCACATAGATGAGCTATATGTGGGAGAAATGAGCCCTTAATATTGTCAGAGAAATAAGTGGAGCTATGCAGATAAGCTGAGGTGGAAAGGGCAACTGCATCATAAAGAGCATACAGAAAAGAATAGAAGCATTATTAAGAGGAAAGATACAGAAAAATATGTATTTTGAATATAAATTAATTAAGCAGCAAATTTAATGTGGGTTTACTGGCATTAATACGAAAGGAAATGATCTCCCAAACATATTACTGTGAAAGTCCTTCTGTATCCAAATATATTGTGTAAATGCACAAATCCCACCTAGCAATAAAAAGCAGCAGATCTGGAAACACAAGAATAAATATGACATTCTAACTATTTCTTAGCCAATATGAGGAAATTGGCTAAGAGAGTAGCAGCTTGGTGACTAATATTAAAAGTCACAGTTAAGAAGAGATTGGTGTTAATTCTAAGAATGAAGCCCAGGTTTATTTGAAATGGGAAATTTTTTAATCTTTAAGGCAACATAAGGTTTTTGATGCAGGGATTGTTTCTTCTGAACTGTCCATCCTGCACCTCATACATTTTGGGTGCTATTGTAATATAAATAGTAATAATCTGCAAGAAACTGAGAAGAGAATCAGATGGCCTGAGGACAGATCTTCTGGACTGCAATGTTCTCTCAATGTTGTAGGCCTCTTAGTTAGAAAGAGCAACAGGAGAATGAGCAAAAGCATGTTCAAGGGATATTTAGCTTCATATTCCAAAATGGGCTAAGTGTGATTTGCCCAGTCACCTTTCAAAGTCTTCAGAAGTGGCCATGGACTTTGAGTGCCTGTGGTGAGACATCTAAAACTATTGGGAAGTCCTGAAAACTTCAGACGGAGAATACTGAGGTATTGGTACAGCAGTTGCCATTAAGTACGCAGCACTTGCCTTTTGTATGGTGCTTGAAGCATTTCCTGTGTTTGTAACAGGAAGTTTATAGACGCAAGGGAAGAAACCGACGCTGCAGGAGCTTGTGCTGGGAAGTGTGACGAGGAACCCATGCCGATATGCGGCAGTGGAGCCTTTTTGTGGTTGACACTGCAGGCTTTGGGCAACAATGGTCCTTGCTGTAGCAACATCCGCCCTCTCCGTCCCCCGACCACCACCACCACACAAAGATCCTGTAGAATGTAGCCAATGGATATATATAAGTGGGGTTGGTAATTTCCAACATCTATCAAAACCCTGTGCACTGGGGTGATGGAGACTCTACAGAGCACAGTTCAGTGCCACAAATGGATGCCTTAGACAAGTGCCTTTCATGGTATGCAATGTATGTGGAGTAGATGGGGCAAAATTAGTCCCATGCGAATCAGCCCATCTGGGATGATACGCACCCTAGAAAATCATGGGACTCTGCAAAAATTATCACTGGTGCAGTCCATTATTTGCTAATGGAAGAGTCAATAGAAGACCAGAAATAAGTAAATATAGTTACCGATCTTCAGAAACAGGGAAAAAAGTGATCTTATCACTTGGTCTTCCCCCGATAAATGTAACTTTTGTCCCCAGTAAAATAATAGGAAAAAATCTTTCTTTGAAAAGTTACATATGAATTGGCTTGGATAGAAACACTGATAAGTGTATTGAAAACTAGCAGAAAGGTTCTGATAAATAGCAAATAATCTGCAAACAGTGAGTTGTCTACTGTAGTGCCTTAGGGATGTGTATTAGGTCTAGTGTCTTTTAACACCTTCATAAAAGATCCTGAAGAGCGAGTAGACGGCCCATTAATTAAATTCATACGTGATGCTGTATAGGGTGGAGCTGCAGACAGATGGGGAAGAGAAAGGTAAACACTGGCAGAAAAAAATCCAGAAGAAAATTCTTCTTTGAGTAAACCAAACTAATACACATTCATGATCGAGAGCTTGGCTTGGATTTTTAAGCAGGGACTGAGTTAGCCTGATGATCCTAAGCCGAGGTGCTCCTTTGGTGAACACTCAGGGTTACCTTTGGCTCAAATCTTTAGTGAGAACTCAGTGCTCGATAATTTGGAGTCCAGGCATGCCCTGTATGCAAGAGGTAAACTGAGTCAGCACTCACGATCAAAGAAACCAACACGACCATGGATTTTTGTAGAAACGAAGGTGCCAGGCTAGGCTTTATTGCAACATAGCACAATGGCAAGCGATCTATATCAACAGATCTGCTGGCAGCATACGTATTCTCAATGCAACAGAACAGCTCAATTGATGTTAGGACTCCCCGTCACCTCTTTAGGCTGCAGGGGGTCTGAGCTCCAGGGCTCCTACTTCTATATCCTCATCTGACTTTACATTGATTGGTCCACGCATCACTGGGCATCTCCATCCATCACGGTGTCATGGTTTGACCAAACCTTACCTTTGCCTGAGCCAAACCATGCAAAACATCTCTCCTTATCTCCTTCGTGTTAGACCGACCCAGCACCACCTTCCTCAAGGTACAGTCTGATTTCTGTACTTATTATTGCAATTTCAGCTTGTTTCTTGCCAATTTCAGTGAAGTCAGACTTCCACAACCTGTCTCTTGTCAATACCTTTGGTTCAGGTCTGCAGTACATTCTTTGGAAGGTACACTACAGTACATTACTTTGGATTCCTTTGTTAGGCCCTGGGCCAGCACCTAGGCGCTTCTACTTGTCTTTCTATTTTAACCTTTTACTTTCTCCTACACTTAGATTGGCACAAGACGATAAGCAGGAGTAATCAAATGAAATTAAGAATGGGGAAACTTGACCTGGCTATCCAAGAATTCTTTCTGATAATCTCCCAATGGAAGTGGTGATGTTTCATCTGATTGGTTAAGAACAGGTGTGGCAAAGCACTAGAAAAGGTACAATGGCAGGGAAGGGGGGGGGAATCCTACACTGTCAGAATGGACTACATAATTTATAGGGTGTTTCTCCATAGGCCTCATTCTTGGTGATACTATTCTGCATCATGATACACTGTCAAGGAAGTGTTAACAGAGACTTTCTAGTGGAAAAGAGAATCTAGTCCTATGACCGACTCTCTTTTCTAGGAGCAGCTTCCTCCACGTGTTTTAGCACTTCCGTTTCCTGCCCTATCTGGATCCAGAAATGAAAATAATTAGTCTGAGACTTCAGAAACTCCAAAGTTTGGATTGAATTCCCATCTAAAAATAGCTGAAGATTTGCACATATTCATATCTTGCTTCAGTTGGTTTGCCTGCTCTCTCATAAGTGTCCCCAAAGGTGTGATACACTATGGAAGAATGTTTTGGGAATGTTCAATGCCTCAACTGATAGTTCCAAAATGGATTCCTAAAATAAATTGAGCTGGTATGAGCATGTGTTTCTCTGTTGCTAATCTTCCATGATGTTTTTAAGGTTCTTACCCAGGTAAAGTGCTTGCTGCATTGTGCCTCTTCACTCTTGTCGCGCCATGCTGAGAGAGAAATAAATAATAGCCTTTTTAATATCCCAACGGAGAGGATAACTTGAAAAAACATGCAAAGAAAAAAAAAGTATCTACAAACTTAAACTGGGACAGCAGGCCAAATAATAAATAAAGTAATGCATAAATAGCAACAATGTCCTTAAACAGCATTCAAAGAACCTGGCAGTCAAGGAGTCAGTGGGGGCATTAAAAGACATGAGTAGGAAGTGACAGATGAGGTTGATATTGCGGAAACCCTCTGTGAATTCTTTGCCATCAGTATTAACAGAAAAAGCTGAAGGTCACATCAGAGACAGTGGAATACATTTTCCTAGGGGCAACGTGAAATGTTAAAAGGTTTTATGATTATGCCAGAGAAGATAGTTAGGCAATTAGAACTGTTCAAAGTTGACAAGGCACCAGGTCCAGATGAATTACATCCTAGAATCAAGAAGGAAGCAGCAAGTAAAGCTTTGGCAGAGATTTTTGATAGCTCTCCAAGGATGGGATGGTTCAAGAGGACTGAAGGGAAAGAGGCTAATGGAGTTCCTGTATTTAAACAGTGATCAAGAGGAGATCCAGGAAATCGCAGTCTGTCTACTGTCTGTAGGTGGGAGTGTAACGATATTGATAAAGAAGAAGCATATTCTGCTTATGCAAGTGTGCAATAATGGATTGTTTTCATGGATTATTCGGGGAAAGGAGCTACTGGCTGATGAATGTGCTTGAATTTCTGAACCACATTATTGCACCAGTAGACAAAACTCATGCAGTGGCCAAAATCTATCGGGATTTTCTGAGAGCTTGGCATGCAAAATATTGATCTATTTAATAAGCATGCTTTAGCAACTAAAAATTATTCAAAATTAACTTAGGTCGAAAGAACAAAGCATGTTAGTAACTAGGGGCGGATGTTGACTCTGGGGTAGACTGTACTAAATTCTTCTTGGACATGATTAAGTTGTAGTCAAGGGGGTACTGACTACCCCACAGCACTGCCCTCTCCTTGGTACTGCAAAAGGGCAACGGGGACAGCTGAGGAGCGAGCCCAGCCCACATTCACAGAGCAGTGGCTCCCGTCCCACAGGCATGGGCCCAACTCCCCACCCAGGGAGGTGTGTCCTGGCTGCATAGGTGTAGTTTCATTGCTATATTTGAAGGAGCAGAGCGCACACGTGCACAGAAACACGCTGAACAAGAAACAAGGAGTCCTTTGGCATTTTTAAAGACTAACAAATGTATTTATTGCATGAAAGCTCATAAAACTCGTGATAAATTTGTTAGTCTTTAATTAGGGTGACCAAACGTCCCATTTTTAAAGGGACAGCCCTGTATTTTAGTCCCTTACCCATAGCCTGACATTTTAGTTGAAAAGGATTACTTGTCCCGTATTAGGCATTTCCCATTCTTCGTGCAGCTGGGAGCTGGGACCGGTCTGGAGCCATTTTAAGTCTCCCGCCCTGCACAACGCAGGAACGTTCCTGGCCTGCACAGGGTGGGAACTGAAATGCCTCTGCAGGCTCTCTCTCACTCATTGCTCTGTGGTGAGTGTGGGCAAGGAGCTGGCGGTAGGAAGCAGACTAGGGGGCATGAGGAGCTGGTGAGAGCCGGGTGAGAGGTGCCAGGGAGGGAGTGGGAGCCAGGCCAGGGAGCTGTGAGTGCTGCAGGTGCTGAGGGAAGAGAGCTGGACCGCGGAGCCACTGCTCGGGGGGAGCTGCAGGGAGAGGGGTGAGGGGCCAGTGCCGTGACCTGCTGGGATGGGGAGGTGCTGGGTGTGAGGTGCTGGTGGGGGAGGTGTCGGGTGACCAAATCCTTCCCCCCACACCCGTCCTGTTTTTTTCCCATTTGCTGTCTGATCATCCTATTAAAAGTGCCACGGAAACCCTTGTTTGTTTTGCTGTGCTAGACGAATGTGGCTTCCCCTTTGGAATGCTGACACCAGTTCCCTTGACTCACCCCCCCCCCCCCCCCCCCGACCTGCAATGGCACCTGGGCTGCCAGTATGGGATGGGATGGGAGCCCCAGCTGTCGCTGTCTGCTGTGGTGATCTGAGCACAGGAGCTCTGGCACAGACCATTGCTGGCACCTCCTGTGGCTACCTCCCTGCTGGGGCTGCTGCTGCTGAGGCGCACCACATGCTGGGATCCTGTTTCCCGGCCCCCCCCAGTTCCTATATCCTCTTCCCTTCCCCATCCTCCTCACCCCACTCCCCCATCACTTTCTCTTCGCCCTGCCCTATCCCTTGTTATCCCTCAGGCACTTGCCTTTTTATAGGAAAGAGGTGCAGAGCAGGGCAGGGCAGCTTGGCATTCACAGAAATGGGGGGGTTCACATGACCCTGTGTGCCCCTCGTTTGTTTGGGGGTTGCCAATGCCCCTTCCCCCCACACCGCTCCAAGCCACGCTCATAGGTGCATCAGGGTTGCAGCACCACTCAGGTGATTTCTGTGGATGTAGCTGAACCAATGCACCCACACTAAAGCCAGCCCCAGGAGTATGACCACACGCTGGATGCAATACATGTCCTTTTTAAGGTCCTGATCCTGAATTTCTTACACCAAGCTCTGGTGTCTTGACATAGCATTTCATATCAGGGAGAAAAGAGGCAAATCCTGCCCTTCTTCATAGATGCTGAGATGCCATTCAGCGGCACAAATGGGTGAGACTTGTGATGGGCTATGCAAGGGTTGTGCAGACCAAGCATGATAGCTAGAGGGTGACTGGGGCTGTGCAAATCTACATCCAAAATAACATCAGTTGAGCAGCTCTTCATTCTGAGTAGGTCAAGTCTGTGAGCTAGGCGGAAAATGGATCCCCTATGTATTAATGATATTTCAAACACTGTTAAATTTGATGCCTCAAAAAATGAAAGGGTGGTAAGATGGAGTGGTTGGAACCATTTGCATAAATAATCCTTCCTGCGCAAGTATTCCCTAAACTCATATAATGGGAAATACCATTAGAACGAGTAGCGCTTTATTACAGAAAGGTTGAGCAATCTCTTTTAACTGCACCTTTTGTGTGATGTTCTGCTTGCCTTTGATGTTACTAAATATAGAAATGGAGGAATCAAATTGGTAGGCCTAATAGCATGTTGAGAGGCTGATGTGACAGTGTTCTGGCCAGAGGACAAAAATAATATTAGGAAATACAATCTAAGTGTGAGCATGATATGGAATATGAAACAGAGAGACCTGGGAGCGATTGTGGATATCAAGGGTACTCTGACAGTCAACACCACCAATGGGATTGCATTTGGAATGCTGTCTGTATTTCTAGTCACCATATTCAAACAAAGATACTGAAGATCCTGAAAACTGTAGCAGAAGCCAGTGACACTGATTCAAGGTTTAGGGGGTTGAAGTTATTTGAGAATGTGTTAGATAAACCTGATGTGAATGGAAGACTTCAGTTACTGTTTGTGCTGTAACAGAAAAGAGGAACCAAGTCAAAGTTAATGCTGTGATTCTGCTACCTTGACACACTGGGCGAGTTGCAGAGTAAGGTTCTCCTTGCTCCCATAAGAGATCCCTTTTGTGTTATAATGTGGTATGAAGGGAAAATGGTAGTATTAATACAGTGATGTTGCAATAATAGGCTTAAAGTAGGACATTGTGAGTCAGGATTAAGGAAGAGAGAAGCTGTTATACCTATTTATTAAACTGCAGAGATAAGTAAAATTGGTCCAGTTATAGGTCATCCTGAATTTGACAAGGATTGTCCTCTTTCCCTTCTCACCTGTGTCTTCTGAGATACATTGCATATGAGTAGCTGCTGTGAGTGGCTCCTAAATGTTAGCGCAGGGCTCGACAACACCTGGGTGCCAGGTCACTATGGCAACCAAGGTTTGTAGCTTGTTGCCTAGCTCTGCTGCAGAAATGCAGGGGAGAAGCGCCCTCTGGTGACCAAAATAAAACTGCTGGTACATAGCTGGGAGCCAGTTTTGTCAAGCCCTGAGTACTGAGGATTTTAAAGGAATTGCCATTTGATTAATTAGATTAGTTTCACACACATCTGTGGTTCTGTTGTTCACATCAAATGTCATCGTGTCAGAATCACTGAGGTTCTATGGCCTCTTATAGGCTGGAGGGGTCAGTCTATGTAATCATAATGGTCTTTTCTGACCTTCACAACTATTCTAAAAACTGTATGAGAATAGAAAACTTGAGCGTGGAACTGGACTTTTCCACTCCCAGGGCTGAAAAAGATGAGGCTCGCCAAAGGGGTCTCCTGAGTGTATGAATACAGCACTTCTGACTTCATCAAGCCTTCCTTGCCAAATGTAGTAGCTCTTAAAAAAGGGGATCCCATCATCCATTGAACTCACTACAGAGAAGGAAAGGTTAGGAAATAAACAAGACACATTGAGGATGAATCGGAGATGGAAAACCTCTGTGTTCTTCCACCCTGTACACTAGAAGAGCAAGCAGAAGAGAGGCCCGCCATGGAGAGAAAATGGCCAAGCACGAAGGAGAGACGATACTTGGCAATGGTGCATAACCTCTGACAATGTGTTTCTTAGGTTACTATTAGTGTTGCTTAATAATGTCCACATTTGAATAGGACTCTAGCCCCAACCCTGCAACTGCATCTGCAGAGACTGATTTCAGTGGAGCTCTGTAGAAGAGAGGCAGGCCTGGAATGCTGTTCAGTACTGGTTACCCCATCTCAAAAAAGATATTGCAGAATTAGAGGGATTCAGATACCAGTGACAAGAATGATAATGGTTTTGGAAAACTCTTACCCCAAAAATTTGAATTATTTACCTCGGAAAGGAAATGGAAAGGTCATGATAAAATAATATAAAATAAGGACTGGTTCAGAGAAGGCAGATCAGGATTTTCTCTCATAACCCAAAACCAAGGGACAGTTCTTTTAATTAAAAGGTGGAAAATTCAATGAAAGGAAATGATTTTTGACACAACACTTTATTCGACTGAGGAACCAGCTGCCACAGGAAGATACTGAGACACAGGGGTGGTCTTAGCAATTTCGGGGCCTGAGGCAAAAGTCACCAGCCCCCTCAGGCCCCGACCCCTCCGCCAATCTCCTCAGCCCCCACAGGCCCGTGCCAGCCTTCCTGCCCCCCTGATCAGGCTCCTGCTGGTGCCCCACGGGCCCTCCCAACCCTCGGCTGGGTTTGCTGGGCTCCCACTGGCGCCCCATGGGCCCCCCCGGCCCCTCCACTGGGCTCCTCGGGCCACCTTCACCATGGCCCCCCAGTTGGCCTCCTAGCAGTCTTGTGGGCTCCCCGGCCCCGTTGCTGGCCCCGTTGCCAGTCCACTGCTGGGCTCTCCGGTCCCCCGCCGCCATAGGCCCTGCCAGGCCCCCCCACCGCTGGCTCCCACCAGAGCGGCATGGGGGGCCCTGGGCAGCTGCCCACTCTGCCCACCCATTAAGACCGCCTATGCTGAGACACAGAATTTAGCAAGGTCCAGACAGAGAAACACTTTATGGAAGAGATAGTAAAGCACATGCTTCAGAGTTTAACCCAGTCCTCTATGAGAGAACAAGATGAGACCTGATTAGAGATTTGTTTGGTGAAGTGGGGGACAGATTCTTATACCTGCTTCTGAAGCATTTGGTGCAGGACAGGATACTAGATTATATAGATCACTAGTCTAATCCAGTCTGGGATTTTCAGTGTTGCTGCCTTTATCTGGGTAAGGAGAACATGCAGGGTTATAACTATAAAGATTAGACAAATAAAGTAGAGTTTTAGAAGGGGTATAAATTCTCCTTCCCTGAGGGGATATTCAAGTTCTGAATCATGTTTCCCATAACTTCCTATTACATATTCTCTTGCATTGTCCTCCTAAAGATAGTACTGTCTGCTACACAGGACTAGACAGGACTTGCCTATTGGTTAAAACCATTGGTCTATTTTCTTACAATTCAGTAGAACTGTATAGTTATTCAGTATGTCTTCATTCAGTAGCTGTACTTGCATTGATTTCAACACCGGTTACGGCATGGCAACATTTGATATTTACACCCTCATACCTTTCGGTACTACTGTGTCACAGGTGGTACTAGCAGACTTAAATACAAAAGCCTTTACGCTGTAAAATATTCTTCATAGTGAAAATAAGCCTAACTTTGTTATTTTGCCCAGAGGACCTTCTACAAGCTGTAGGAAGAAATGTTTAATTTTATTACATAGATTAAATTATGTTCTATTTCTTTTTATGTGGTTTTCCACAATAAGAGAAAGCATTGTGTCTAAAATCTTGTTCTCTTTTATTTAACAAAAAACAAAACAGGAGAAGGGAAGTATTTATGAGTGTCACAGCAAAAAACCCAAAGCTGTATACAGGTGTTGCTTTGCATGTAGGCTACAGAGGAAATGTATGAGTATATTACTGTTTTAAATATCTCTTATATGAGGTGGTGATGTACCGTATTGCCTTGAGCTTTGATGTCATGAGATCACAGAAACAAAGCATGGTCAGTTCTTGGCTTGGAGACCGGTAGGGTTGCCAGCCATAAATGTTCAAAAATGAGTCAGAGCCTCACAAATCATTAAGAATCACAACATTCGGTGCTGGATAGGTTACTAGATCACCGGTGCTAGACAGGATACTGGTACAATTTGAGTTCTCTATGCCTTCTAGTTTTGAGCCTTTAGAGTTAATGCTTTCAAGCTTCTCTCCAAAGCCATGAAGGCTAGAGATTTATGGGTTTTTTTTAAAAAAAAAAAATCTGAGGTTATCATATCATCATGTGACTCCAGGAGCTGAGACTAAAGAAAAGAATAAAAATTGTGACACTCATAAAACTTGGCTGCACTGGCCCTTAATAACTTGATATGACACGTTGAACAAGTCATTTCATTTTGTGCTCCATCTCCCTCCCACACCCCCCAAAATGGTGACAGTATCACTTACCCACCTGAAGAGTGGGGTCTGTACCACTACCCTCCTTTATAAAGCACACTGACGTGCATGAATAAAATTTGCTAAACAAGCGCTAAGCATTATTATAAATAATTGTAGTAATTCAAACCCCCATGGCACTTACTACAAGTATGTGAGGGGGGTTGTTAGTCCACCCACTTTTTAAATTCCACTGTGAGTAATTACTTTCTGCTTGTCTATGCTCTGCTATACAGTTTTAATTGGCTATGGCAGTGTTTTTCAATCTGTGGGTTGTGACTCCTCGGGGTGGGCAGGGAAGTCACAAAAGTCAGTGAGTGGGATTGCAAGGTGTTGAAGATTTTATTGCAATCTTAACCAAAGAAAAACTTGCTCCCCCTCATTTCCTACACAACCTTATCCTTTGAGGCCTTGTATTCTCTGTCAAACTCATGGAATGAACACATGCGCACACATTCCTATACAGGCGTATTGGTGTTACTCTTACCTTTATAGAAAATATAAGAAAGTTGTGAAAATTTTTGACTTTGAGTAAGGGCTTATGAACTCGGTAAGTTTAAGAAACTCTGGACTCTGATATTCTTCACTTGCCGGCTAAAATAGTTGTCAAACGTTGACATGTGTAGCTGAGCAGCTGTTTTAGTGTCACTCCAATAGTGATGGCACTTCTGCTGTTCGCGAAGCAGTTACTGTAACTGAGGCTTGTAAATTCTGAAAGGTGTTATTCAGAGATGAATGGTGGCTTGGAAATGGATGCTAATAATAAAAATAATTATAAAAGAAAGCTTCTGGAAAGAATCCTGATCTGGAAGGAAAAAGTGACATTTTAAAGAGCTATGTTAAAGGTCTGATCAGAATTGGTGGTGCCCTTTAAAACCTCTTTACCTTTTCAAGCTGACATGAGTGCCTCTGATTAAGTCATACCAGTTATGTGGAATTACATTATGTTAAACTACTGCTAACTGAAAACGTACACTATGGCACAATGCAACAGCTGACAATTTTTCCCCTAGATGCAGCTTTCAGAAAGGATTGATTTTAAGGGGAGGGCCATTTGAGTTATCTAGGAGTTTATCTAGTTATCTAGGAGTTTAGGTTCACAAATTCCAGTTGCCATTAGGGAATCTAACTGCCGCAGAAAAATGAGGGAAGATATGAGCCCCAGTCATTATTGCTAGGCACATGGCCTGGTGTACTGTCTGTGTGCTTTTACAGACAAAATAGTTAAAAGTAGAAAATACGTGAAAGACAGAAATACGTGAGTGATCTTGTGAAATTCAAGTTTCGCAAGGGCTTGCTTGTGTGCTGGATGTAGAAAGTTGTAGGTTAATATGGAGCATATTCAATTTCTGGTGTATTTTTACCCTACAGAATGACTCAGAGGCACAGTTTAGTGCCAGTGGTCAAGGAGTTCAGCTGGAAGAAGCTTTTAATCATTGTTATGAAATTAAAAAAAAATAAATTTAGAGTTGTAAGCCACTTTTTATACAGCATGATAACACTGTTGGTAATGGTATTTGACTCAGCCAAAGTTACGTTGAATCAATGTTTTTCATTTAACGTTTCCTAACTCAATGTAATATTCAGTGATCTTTAATTGAATAAAACACACAAAGGTTCAGTTGGAATAAATGCAGATGTGAAATACTGAATTTCTGGAAGGAAGGAAGGATGTTTTCACTCTGGTTTAAGCCAAAGCATCAGCTTATTCAAAAATTTAATTGATACAAGCTTTAATAGAATTCCTAGAGCACATTAAGTGGGGCAGCACATCAAAATTATATTGATTTGGGGCAGACCAATTTAGATATTGCACAATTAACCATAATGGATTTCTGAGCTGAAAATGTACTGGCAAGTCCCTATCTGTGTGGATCAGATATTCTTCATGAATGACACTCTAGAGGGGTTCCACACTTTTACTTCTAAAAATAAAGCTTTGCTTTGAAATGTCCTCTAACATTAACTTGTCATGCAGCTATTATTATTTCTGTGATATCAGCATACTAGGCCCTCTGCCAGCAAGCGTGAAGACTAGGGCCTTGTCCCCAAAGAGTTTACAATCTCAGGCTATGTCTACATTTGTAAAGTTAAGTCTACTCTGTTAAGTCGACTCAACAAGGTCGACTTTAAGTCGACTTAAGTTGACCTTGTTAAATCGACTTAACAGTAGATATAGTCATCCACACTGGCTTTAAGTCGACTTAATAAAGTCGACTTACCAGTATTCCCCGTCCTCACTGGATTTAAGTCGACCTTCAGAGGTGGTGTTATTAAGTTGAGTTAAGGAAGCGCTTAAGGCGACTTAATAAAAGCCCAGTGTGGATGCAGCTTTGTGTAGGTCGACTTAAGTGTCCTTACGTTGACCTAAGTTGCTAGTCTAGACCCACCCTCAGGGCCTGTCTCCAAGGCTCATTGAAGTAAATGGGAACAATACAATTGACTTTGTATCAAGCCCAAATAGACAACTTATGGGATGCAAAAAAAGCCAAACTCCTTGGGTAGTGATGCAATTTTAGGGATTTTTAGGGGGGTTTTGGTACCAGATTATCCATGTGTTTTTAAAGAGGGATCTGAAAGGAGGAAAGGGATGAGGCATGGAAGACTAGCTCAGACAGGGTGTTTAAACTGTAGCATGCCTAAGAAGCAAGTGTAGGAGAGAGACCCTTCCGTCTTGGGTGATTTAATCAGACAGCTTGCTATTTAAAAAAAAATTATCTACTCTGAGACAGAGCCAAATGTTTGTAGATGACAACTATAATATTCTTACTTGGATTGTAAGCTCTTGGAGTCTGGGCCATCTTTTTCTTCTGTTTATGTATTAGCTAGCAGTGTAAAGTCCTCGTCCATGACTGTGGCTCCTAGCTGTGAACACAATACAAATAATAAATAACATAATGAGTTCATCTAACAAGGCTTCAGCTTCACTCCAGTATTTTTGCCATTACATAGATTTCTAACTCACTAACTAAAAGACACAACAGACATTTTCTGAATAGCTGCCTTTTTCCGGTCATTTTGGATAGATCGGAACAGATTCTCATTTACACGAAAGCCCCTTTATATCACATAAGTGACCTTGGAATAAACGAGAACAAAGCCAGTAGTATCTGTCAGGATAGATTCAATATGTTTGTTTACTTATTAAACTTTTAATTCATCAGATATCCCTAATGATAAAATCTCAGGGCTTATATACAGTACAAAATCTGAAAGGAAAAAAATAGTTTGTACATCTCTAAAATTAAACTGATTTTTCCATAAACACTAATTCATTAGCAGTTATATCTTCAGTCAAGCAAAGCCTCAGAAGAAATGGGTCTTGCACTGTGCCCTAGAAGTCTGTAGGCTTGGACTCTGTTGCATTAGCAGAAGTCTAAATCTATTTAAGGGGTCTGCTCTCCCATTATGATCTGTGATTAACTTCTATTAGCTTTAATGCTCACACTCAGATCAAATGAAAAACAGAAGCTTTACAAGAAGCCATTCAGAATCCAACTATAATAATCATTGATAAAGAATATATATATAGTAACTGATATGATATATACTACAGAGAATTTATTTAACAAAGAAATACAGAGTTCATTTTTATTGGTCCATTCTCATGAAATGACTTACAATATATAGGAAAATAGCCTTTACATGAAATGTAATTTTACATGGGCATGCTTACTATTATTTACCTATTTACCCTAATCACAAAGGTAAACCAGTAATCTTCCTCAGCCTATACATAACTGTAACCCACATACTTTAGTCACAAACATTCAGCCATGTAATTCCACCTCTGATACAATCCTATATGAAATCACATTGAAGGAAAAACATAACCTGTTAGGATCACAAGAGGCCTGGTCTGATGTGTATGTAACACAGCTCCTTTCAAGGAGAAACACAGACAACTTCTGTCTTTGACATCTTGTGGGAAAGGGGAGACCTTGTTGAAAATAAAGCCATCTAGTTTAGAAATCTTGTTTGTCGATTTAGTTCTTAAGCAGTAATTAAAGACTGTATTTTGCTTCATTGAAGTTAGAGGGAGTTTTGCAGTAATCTCGTGTTTGTTCAGAGAGGGTACGTTTCCAACTCTAGGAAGGACAATAGCCTTAAGACAAAGGCCCAGGGTATAATTTGGGCATTCTGCATGATTCCCTGGTACTTGACCACTAAATCTTTTTGCAACAACTTTCTTCCCTTGCTAGGGTTATATTCACTGGGAAACAAGAATGGGTCCTCTTCTTCCAGTCCTTCCCCCCTGTGGTAGCCTTCTAGCATGTCATTAGCATTTTAACAAACCATCTTCACAAGTAATACAAAAATGTTTCATTCTACAGGCCACCGGGAAAAACCAGTCCCCTAAATCAAATTTCAGATCACTGCATACACAATACAAGTTTTGGCCCATTAAAGTCATTTGGCTGGGAGGAGGAGAAGAATAGAGCGAAGAGAAAGGCATTGTATATATTGTTTAGACAGGGATAGAACCTACTTTTAGGAAATGTGATCAGAAGACAATCTCTGCGTAATACTTGAAATAAAAGTATAAAGGTATTTTGGGGTATGATAAAATCCTGTCCCTGCAGTTTCTGAGCAACGGATCTATTCTGCAGCAGCAGCACAATGCATTGGTGCCTCTTGCAACTTGTTTTTCTAGTGTCAGTGAGCAAATAAAGGCAAATCCTTACAAGTGTTCCTAATGCAACCCGTTACAACCGCAATTATTTCCACATGTGGATACTAACGCATCAGGTGGAGCTAGGCATAAATCGTGGACTTTCCAAAAGAGCACGTATACAAGAGACGCTGATTTAAGCTCCTGATGATTCACATACTGATTTGACATTGACTCCTGTTCTCGACAGCAACTCCAAAATTGTATATTCCTCCTCCTCCTCCTCCTCTCCTCCATCTGTCCTTCCTTAGTCCCCAGAACAGATGAGCCACAGGCCGTGCTAGTGAGAGGCAGCAGTGTAGCTCTAGAAACCAAACTGTGTGTGTTTGCCCCATTTGGACCTATTGTTACATGGTAAAACAGTGTCCATTGTTTGTACCTGCTGATACAAACATATTCTAGCTGCTTTTAGGAAAGCTGGAGTTTCATACTTCCTTGACTTCCTGTTAGATGCCCATTTGTAAAGACTTTGCATATTCTGGCATATTTGTATTTTACGTACGAGACAGATCAGGATACTGGCTGTCAGCTCCCGAAGCGACTCGAACGTTCATCCTCATGCCAATTTATAAACTGAAGGAAAATAAAAAGTGCATCGCATCAAGTGCATTTCAGAGATGTGCTCGTAGCTCATTTTATTTGGTCATAAACCACCTTGACACAATGATCATGCCATTATTTCTTCCTAGATGCTCATACAATATGGCAGAATATTCAGAACAGTAGTATGATCAGAGAGCTTTACTGTGTACTACCCCATTCATGAGTATTAGAGCGTGGAGGTGTGCCCATTGCCAATTCAGAGTTCTATGGAGGAAAATCCTGTTAAATATGTCGTGGCAGACAGTCATATTCTCAGTGTTTCAGAAATGCTGCAGTGTTTTATATTCATTTTAACACAAACATACTGGACCATACTCTGAGGTCCTTTTCCAGGCAAACTCCAATGGGCCTGAGCCAGATTGGGCCAATTGTTTTTAAGCAGTATTTCTCCAATGATTTCCTGGTATGTTGCTGCTGAGCACATTCAATGTCCATTGAAGTCAACGATGTTCAGTGCTTTACTGGAGGTGAAATTCATCTGACATAGAGAATTTATAAACTGCTGATGCTGCACTTATTCCTGCAAAATTAGGTTTATGTTGTATATAGAGCTCCTCTGGCCTTTCTGCATAGGGGAATATAGTTCACCCATGATATAACCCAATGCGAGTTCATTTGGATTAGGAGAGAATAAAATAAAGCTAATAAGTATTTGGTCCATTCTTAGAGCCCCTTATGCAACTAACAGCATCAGTCGGTGTATTCAGCAATTATATATAGTAAAACTTTGCACAGCATGTGGGAAGGCTGTCACTTTCTACATGTTATGAGCTAGGTGCAGGGAAATCTTTTTTGATTTGATGCAGGATCCTAGCAGTGACTGTGGAAATGAGTCCTATAACGTTTTCTGGAGCGCTCTGCGGTATGCTGGGCACCCAGAATCACAAGGTCTTTTGGAAAATTTGGGGAAGAGACTTCTTCACTTATTTCATAGCAAAAAGTGAGGAAAATCTTGAGGCACTGCCAGTAATAGCCCAACATCTTTCTTTCCTCCTCTCTCCGCTCCATGCTTCACACACAGACATTCCCAACATCCTGTAAAGGATTCTGGGTAGAACAGTCCAACAGACCTTTCTTGTTTTATAATGAGCAGTTCCACTAGGATGCATTCAAAACACTGTGAACGTACTACAGCCATCATATCCTTTTAGGTATAGTCTAAAAAGATATGTAGGCCAGAAATCAGAGCACAGTAGCAGCAATATGTATTGAGAATGCCCAGATATATACAGTACTCAGCACTTTCTCCTTCTTGTACCTAAAATCTTGTTCTGCCCCACTCCACTTGCATATCAGAATGCATTGCTCTTCTGTAGGTGAAATTTCTGTGGTGTCTCTTTCAAAATAATTGGGGGGTAGAGCAGGGAGGCACAGCAGGGGAAGCATGTTCTTTGTACTCGTGAAAATGCTGATTTGAGGGGAATAAATTGTCATAGGATCAGAGAAATAGTATATATGTAATATATGTTTACACATAACGTTCAATCCTGCAGGATCTCCAAATGCTTTAAAAAATTGCACCAGCATACAAGTGGCTGTCTCTTTCTCAACACCCAGAGATAGTTCAGGGCAGGAAGGGTGGGGGAATGCTGTGAAACTCCAGTGGGCATTTAGGTGGCTAGTATTTGAATACCCAAGTAGGAACTTTAACCAAAATACCAGGAGTGAGACCCCTGTACTCCTGGCATTTAGTGAAATCTTTCACAAGCAGGTGTCATTTCACCAGCTCATTGGGTGCTGCATACCAATTTAGAAGTGACCTTCAGGCAAGAGTGTCACTTCCTCTCCTGCCTCATTCCACTTCCTCTATTTCCTGTGGGACATCTTTCAGCCACTTGAGATACGGCTTCAGCTCCCTGCTGAGCTTTTTGAGATTTGACGCATTGATCCTACCAGGTACAGAGACTCCTCGGAATTGCTGTGTGCCCTCAGCTCCCATGGACCTCAATAGAAATCAAAGGCATTCAGCCTGTTTCGGGATCAAATGTGCCTGACCCCATCTCTGCTACTTGTATAACCTCACAGGT
Source organism: Pelusios castaneus (assembly GCA_007922175.1). Classification (NCBI taxonomy): domain Eukaryota; kingdom Metazoa; phylum Chordata; order Testudines; family Pelomedusidae; genus Pelusios; species Pelusios castaneus. Next base: position 780,815 of record ML685862.1, read on the forward strand.
GACATGATTTGAGCTTCAGTTATATAGGTCACTATTAGGGTGGGGTTGTATATTATACTTACCATGGCCCCTTTATTTACTTATCCCGTGTCGCTGTAATAGGTTCCACCATAGTAATCCTATTGTGAAGCCAAGTATTTTTATCCTATTTTAAGACCCATATAAAAATAAATGAAAAGCAATAATGATTGCAGTGAAAAATGTACTTCATAAAAAACCAAATGCTTAACTAACCCATCACTCCAGCTGTGTCTCTTATTTACGAGGATCTCTGAGGCAATGTATGTGCCTACATCAGATCTTTCATAACATTTACACTAAAACCACTCATCTTACATGCAGATAATGTATTCTGCCTATAAATCTGTACAATTATAGATAAAATTAAGATGAAGCTCCCCCCTTTTCCAAAACATTAAAGAGGACTACATCATCAAGCCTAATATGTTTGCAGCTGCTTAAAAGATGTGGATTCTCTGTTTCGAATATAGTGGGTTTATTACCTCTCTCTTCCTTTCATTAGTGGTGATCTTATTTCTTGCTGTATTTATTTGACTCTTGGAATATTTGAGTGGTTATTTTATGGATCTCGTATTTTAATAATAAATTAAAATGGTTAGTAAATAAATCTCCATACCAGAAACGAAAACCCCACTCAAATAACAAGCAATTAGCTCAGAACCCATCCAGAAATAAAACAGCAAGGATTTTTTTTCTCCTCAGTGTCGATTGATTTATAAGCATGTAGGGAGCAGAAGGGCAAGCCAGGCCATGAGGAGCCTGTTTCACAGCTGGCACTGAAGTTGGTACCTCAGAACTCTCTCCCCTATGGATAAACGAGCTAGAACTAGGCATCTGTTGCATTACAGCTGCCAAGGTCATTCCTGCAGGGACCGAAAAGGCAAGTCCATATTGTAAGCAGCAGTAATAAAATGCCAAGTGACAGGTGATTATATGCATGTACCTTTTGGAGTTATGCTGATGTAGTGAAAAGTATTCAGTGATTCAAGGAATAACCCTTGTAAATAATCAGAAGAAATTTTTTTGTAAAACACAATCCCTTTAAATGGTGAATTCTGCATATTAGCACATATGATTAATCTTTGTTTACAAGGAGCCAGGTTCTCAATGCACCCAAGCTGCATGTATTATCCAAATGGGGGTGTGGCAGAAATGTCTGCCATGATACATGGAATCACGGTCTATTTTAGACAGGAGACATTTATTACACAAAGGAGCTACAAGCTGCAGACAGACTAGCAAGCTTCTTCACAGCTTGAGTCCCAGCATTGTCTCCTTTGCTTAGCAGGAACCAGAGCCTGTTTGGAACTCTGTATAGCACTCAGAAACATCTAGTGGGTCTCAAGTAAACCTTGTTTCATTATTTAATTGCTTTTCCACACCCACCCTCTCAATTCTGGGGTCACAACTTACAGCAATTTCTAAATTGTGCCACCAGTAAGAGTCCCCTAAGGCCTTTCTATAGGCCCAGGATGACCATGGCCACATCCACTAGGCAGTGAATGGGGGCAATTCTACCCATATCCTCCATTTGACATATAGGAAGGCTCTCTCAAACTAGTTAACAGTTTTGACTGGTAGAAGCATTTTTGAGTTTTGCCTCCATAACAGCAGATATTTATCTAATTATACAGTTAACTGAGATATAGACTAGCTAAAACTGTTGACCAAAAATATTTCATTGAGATTTCTTCCTAAGGCAGTTTGTAACCAGGTCATGGATAATGGAAGCCTTTGTAACTTCATCTTTGAATTGTTAATGTCTCTAGCACAGTGACTAGATCACCTTTTAGGTTTCACATTTGGAGAGCAAGTCACCTGGAGGAAGGCCTGTGTCCATAGAGAGTCCCAGTGAAGCTGGTGGAGTCCATATTGTGGGGGCGTCCCTAGGGATATCTTTGCAGGATCTGGGCCTTACAGAGATGATAAAAATTGGATACCAGAGGAAGGCTATTGCATGATAAAGCTCTTTTGTTCACATCATGGAACAGCTGTGCGTTTTTTTTTATGTCCAGTAAAATATCTCTCATGATGCAACAGCTCCTTTTAAAGCTATCCGTTCTTCTTAAACGATGGGTATTAGTTTGTGAGCAAGGTTATATGTTTGGTAGCCGTTCCCTTGTCAGTAAGACATATAGATGGGCTTAGGTCATCCTGAAGAAGGATTAGGTAGAACCTAAGCAGGCTTAAATCGACCTAATAGGCGGTTCTTATTAAGTCGACTTAAGCGTTCATTAAGTTGACTTAAGGAATTTCTTAAGTCAACTTAATGAAAGCCTAGTGTGGACACGGCTTAATTTAGGTCGACTTAAGCCTCCTTAAGTCGATTTAAATTGGCAGTGTCCACATAGCCCTAGAGTCCTGGGACCCGATGGTCTGGGTTCTGGTCATCCTTTGTTTTCCATAGGTAAGGACCGCTGCTGTATGTATCTGGGTTCAGCGATCAGTCTCCTAACATCCACCCACCAGCAAACAAGTGAAAGCTACAGCGTGGTGGTGGTGTCATGCCCAAATGTGCCTGTTTTGCCACTGAGAGTATGCAGACCTCTCCAAGCGTATAGCATGAGCCTGCGTAAGGAAACTACGTTACACTGAAGCTCAGGTGTATTTTGATGGAAGGGCACATTTTAATATTACAACAATGGCTTGCTAATGGGCTGCCATGTACAAATCCAGCCAACCTGTTTTCCTGGCAATGAAGTCATGTCCTCCTGGCACATAAGGGTAAGTTAAGTTCCCTCCTCTGCAGAGAGCTATGATGAGGGAGGAGTAAGGTGGCTGCAGCCCTGCTCTGTTAGGCCTGGAGGATGAGTGGAGCTCCCACCAGGAGGCCACCACTGCTGAGTTCAGGAGTACAGAGTACATTTTGGTCGTACAGATAGCGGAGGAAAGCCACTAGGAGCTCCCAGCAGTTCATTGCTGCTACAAGAGCTGCCAACCTTATGTCCTGTGCTCCCGTTTCCGCTCCTGAAAGCAGCCGCATTGCATATTGAACGCTCTCCCCACTTCCTGATGGTCTGTTTTTTATTCCAGTTTAATCAGTCTCCTTCCTGATAACGTTAATAGAGGCACAAAACAGAAATTCCAGAGGCTAAATCATTTGACAAGCGCCTCTCCCTGCCCCATTGCGGACTTGATCACTCCCAGGTTGTTTCTTACAGGTTCTGATTTATTTACATTGATCACACTTCTTAGGTCTACCCCTCATTCTCAAAAATTCTCCTGAGGGGGTCTTTTCTTTACCATTTGCATGTGCGCGCGTGATGCCACAGACTGCCAGACCAAGTGCTCCGGTGGGTCACGTGCCGATCCTGAAGGGAGAGGAGACCAGGTACAACTAGTGATTGTTACTTATTAATTTCAAGCTGGAAATACAGAGGGCTTGGTTTGCACAAAAGCAGACTAAACTTAGTGTCATTCTCAGGACTTCCACCAGGAATGTAAACAACAGCATCCTTGGGCTTAATGGCTTGGACTCAGTGGATTTACAGATGCTCAGCACCACACTGGAGCTGGCCCTTCCGGAGAGAGGGAGGAGGGCAGCAGACTGTGCAAGGATTTAGTTAATCAAGTTGCATTTAGTTCCACCTGTGCAATGCCACGGACTTCATCTTTCTCAATGTATTAATGACAGATGAGCAGCTGGATTTGGCCCATCCAAGCTCTTCTGTGCCCAGGGGACACAGTGGCTGCTGTGCAGACAGGGTTTAGGTCCCACCAGCATTTTTTTCTAGTAGCTCCTTCCCACACGACACTAACTGGTACAGCTAGCATGAACTTCTTCACATCAGCAGCCACTGGATTCTGCAAATGAAGACTTTTGTCAAGTTACAGGAGTTTGTTTAACCTTTTATAATTAGTGACTCAGGGCAAACAATGAAGTCCAGTCTCTCTCTAATCTAGCATGGAGTTCAAGATAGATCATCTGCATGTATGAGAATTATTCTGCCTTTGCCATTCAGTACTGTTTATGAATGGCAGTGGCTTTTGGTGCACATGGCCACTACCTGTTCTCCTAACAGTTCCTTCTGCAATCACCTGTTTGCTTGACTATCTGAATCCCTCTGATTGGGAGAGAGCTTGTTAGAGAACTGGAGGATGTGGGTTTTTTTGCTGCTTCTGTGTTTTCCTAGAAGGAAGTGGTATTGCACAGAAATCTGAGAGGATGAAATCCTACATGCGTCTGTGTGGCATTTCTAGAGGCAATAGAGACCTACACTACATTCTAGTGGGGGCACTGCAAACTGCTAGACGGTCATCAGTGTCAAAGAAAAATCTATATAAATAAAACTCAAGTCACTTAAGTGTGATTAGCAAGCCTTTACTGAAAACAGAATACGGGAGCGCTCACGGGGAGAGAACAAAGGAAATCTCCAACCTGTGACATAGCAACAACTTCTCTTATAGACTTTAGTTCATGTTACAGGAATCAAATACAGTTTCTGATAGGTTAGAAAGGCACTCCTCCCAGCTGCTCATTACTCTGCCCTGGTAAAAACATTTAGAGGCCAGTATGATTCTTTTCCAGACAGATAAGAAAAACAATACAAATCCAGAAACAGCCAGAGCTCAAGGCTGAGAAAGAGACAGAGACAGCAAAAACAATTCTCCGTCCCCCCCCCCCCCCCCCGCTATGGCCTTTAACATCAGAACATGTCAGGAATGCTGGGATCCAGGTAAAAAATGTTACCAGCAAAAAGCACACGAAACTGGCTGCAAGATGAAAACACTGAAAAGGAAGTTACGGACCTTGAAAACAAAGCTAAATGTGAATTTGGACAGATGACCGATGGGGACTAATTAGGGCAGAGAACATGTTATGTAACTCAGGACAAGCTTCCTGGAAGAAATTAACTTAACATTGCAAGCAAAGGTGGATATCTGCAAAGCTAGATAAATATGTACTTCTTAAATTAAAAATATGAACAGTGAAAGAATATGTAAATTGAAAAGTGCATGCCAATGGATGGAGGAAGAAGAAAAGGCTAAACAAACTATACAAGCCATGCTAATTTGCAATAAATGTGGAGGCAGCCCCATCACGACACACTCCAGCACAAGAGTGTGGCATCACACATACAATAGAAGCTACTGTTTTTACAAAAGTTTGTTTTTCTTGGCCCTGCAAAGAAAAATAAAAGCAAAATATATTTTAAGGCTTCCTATAGAAAGTGACAGTCAGAAGTAAACTTGACTGCCATGAGTGCAGGGAACTGGACTTGATGGCCTGTTGTGGTCCCTTCCAGTTTCTATGATTCTGTGACTCAAGTAAAAAACAACGAGAGTCCTGTGGCACCTTATAAACTAACAGATTTTCTTCAGCATAAGCTTTCGTGGGCAATAACCCACTTCGTCAGATGCATGAAGTGGAAATCACAGAGGAGAGGTATATATACACATGCCAGGATGGAGGAGGGCGAGTGTAAACTATCAGTTCAGAGAGCAGATGGGGCCTATTCACACCTGTAGATAAATGTGTGAACAGAACAATCACTTTTTGTAGTGTGATAACCATTCCAAGTTCCTATTCAGGCCCAGTCTGATTGTGACTCAACTGCTACTCATATCTGAAGGAAAAAGCGACTGAAATACAAGATGACCAAAAGCTTACTCAACCTTGAACATAATTCTAGTAGGGCAGGTGGCACAAAACCCCAAAATAAATAACCAAAAAAAAAAAAAAAATCAACCCAAATAATCTAACTATTGGGACCATAGAACTGAATTTGGTGCATGTGATGGGATTGTGATGAAGACATTTTTGTTATTATATTACACAACACAAGATCAGAAATGCTAAGCAAGATCCACAGTGCACAGATGGCTACAGCAAAGTGTGAGAACAGAGTCCAAGATATCCCATTCTGGCTAGGTGTGAATGCTGCTGCTGAAGATAATATATCTGAGTGTCAAATCTGCAGTAAATACAGGAAACAGAATGCAAAGAATCCCTGAAACCATCTGAGATGCCTGATCACCCTGTCTCCAAGTTTGATCCAGCTCTGTTAGAATTAAATGTGAACCTCTTGTTAGGGGGCTACTACTTTCAGTTTTCTTTAGATATTAGCCATTGCACAGCCTAAAGTGACTGAGGGCAGGCTGTGACCCATCCGTGCTTACGGTAGCCATCTGAAAATGTCAAGGTCAGGGCAGGCTGCAAGGAGGGCAGATTCTCCCAGCACTGTTGGGTGACACTGAGACTTCCCAACCAGCCACAAACAATGCTTCTGATTCCCCACACTAGTCACCAAGAAGCCAAAACAAAATATAAACAGCCCTTTTTACTGCATTTCACTCTCTGGCTCCCAATAAGCCACTAGGTCCAGTAAAGAGAAAAGATATTTAAAACTCTATGCTCTTTACCGAAGAAGGTTCTTCTGACCTCATAGGGTGAGCCACATTACCAGATCAGTACAAGTTTGGATCTTACCCAAAATATCAGGCTGCCAGCTAATCCTTTAGTAACTAAAACTAAAGATCTATTATAAAAGGAAAGAAACTATGAGAGAAATATTAAACAATTAAAGCAATCACATGCACACAAATTAGTTAAAATCTCTAAGGCATGAGATGCATATTTATCCGTGTACCCCTGGGTTATAATCTATATGATTTTTCAATTAACTTTTGCACTGTGGTTGTATGATTTGAGGCCACTTATGCCATGCAAAGTTTCCTTCTGAATGCCTTGATTTATGGTTATGCTATCATGTTCCCTACAGCATCATATATGAGTACAGATATGAAGCATGTTACATAGCACAGACCCTCAGGATTGCCTCTCTAACACAGAGGCTGGAGAATTACATGACAAAGATAATGCAAATTAGATTGCCTAGCTCAGGTAGAAGGCAGGAAATCACACAGCAGCCCAGGAGGAAGGGGGGCTGAGGGGCTTTTTGGAAACAAAGAGAGACACTTTGAAGGGGTTTGGGCTTTTTGCTTTGGAGACTCCATCTTGAAACATCTACAAGAAATACTGTGCCCTGCCTTTAAAGAGGCAGAGCTGGCTGCAAACCATCTCAGCCTGACTTGAATGGTGAGAGGAGCATATTTCTAATAGTGTTATAGGGCAGTATGGGTGTTATATCTTTTATTTACTTGTGGTTACTTCTAGCTGCTTTATTAAATGATTGTGCATTGATTTGCTATATACTCACTTAAAACATATCCTAATCAATAAACTAGTATTTGTTTTATCTAAAGCTGTGTGGACTTTAGAGGATATGAGTGAGGGAGCCTGGGCATGATCCATTTCAATGTAAAATGGATGGACTTGATTGGAGAAGGATCCTAATCCCTGTAAGCAAAACCAAAGAGAGTCCTGTGGCACCTTAAATACTAACAAATTTCTTTGGGCATAAGTTTTCATGGGCTCCAACCCACTTCGTCAGATGCGCATCTAACCAAGTGGGTTGGAGCCCACGAAAGCTAATGCCCGAAGAAATTTGTTAGTCTTTAAGGTGCCACAGGACTCTCGTTGTTTTTGCTGTACACAGACTAACACGGCTACCCCTCTGGATATAATCCCTGTAAAATAGAAGTTCACATTGTAGTATTTGGGGCTGGGGATTGCTCACTTGGGGACCATCACCTCAACAGCCATAGGACGCGCACTCACCGCCTGGGACTGATTACATGCTGAAGGCTGGTGTGGACTGACGCAGGAGTGAGTGGTCACCTGGCAAAGCGGGGTGAATTGGGGTTCAGGAGTGGAAATCTGGGGAGGAGGTCAGAGCAGCACACCAGACCAGATCTGGGGAGCAACCTGTCATACCATATATGAGGTTTCCAGTAGAATTGTGTAGTTGCCAGCTTGTATAGACCCTCTGGTGTACATCCACTACCTGGATGGGTCTCAGTCCTTTGTTTCACAGCTTCAGTTGTAAATGAGAAGATCGAGAGGTAGATGATGGCTGAGAACTAAACACTGGTGACTCAAGACAAAATCGATGTGGTGCAGCTACCTTTTATGTCCTTTGGCCCTGCCACACTGCTTGTGGAAATTTGCAGAAATAAGGTGGAGTCCAGGGTCATATGAGTAACTCCTGATGACACATTAGGTGTAGCCCCTGGTTGTTTTTCTGGGCTTATTGTATCTTTGGGTTTCCTTAAAGGGCCAACAAGCAGCTAACGCTGCAGGCATCCAGAAACAGCACAAGTTGAAGTACAGATACATCAAACATATCCATAACTTCCAATACAAATGTGACACATGCACATAAACAACATCATCCTACTTAGCAAATTATAACCTTTCCAATGCATCTCTCATGTGAATCATTGTAATTTTGACATACTGATGTTAAACAATATTATCAGTGTTTCTCCTAATTCAGCCAGCGCCACACAGGTGATAATATCCTGTTTCTTATAATCTCTCCTGTGTTTCACACCTATTTCATGTCCTGGTTACTCTGGAGTTCAGTTTGGTAGTTGTGACGCAGAAATACTTAAACCCAGGGTGAATTTGATCTTACATGGACAAAAATCAAGGTGATTTTCCCTAAGAATCCCCCCACTAATTGACCAAAGACCTAAGAGGGTTCATCTCCATCCACTTCAAATGAGTTGCACCCACCATGAATTTGACCCAAGTGATAAATTGCTGAAACAACAATTGAACATGAGTCACCTGCCTGCCTTAGGAATAGTCTGGTATTCCATATTCTTGGTCAGTTGTTGGCGGATTCCACCCGGACTCACGCACTGGCCCCGGTGGCGGGGTGGGTAGCCTTTCCAAAATGCTAGGACAACATGTAATCTCATTCTAAACACAGTGGACAAACCAGTCCAGGGCTGTGTTCAACTAGCAGAGGAATGGAGGCAAAGGTGGCTTTATGGCACCTTCATGCCTGTCCAATACTGGAGCTGATTGCAGACTGGCTCTGTCGTCAGCATAATTTAGAGCAACCTTAGAGCTGCCTATGGCTTCAAAAAGGCCATTCAGGAGTTTGGCTTGCAACCAATCATATGCCCCCTTTCTCCCAGGAATGCTCCCTGCTGTGTGCCATCTAAGTCTGAGGCCATTTCATGCAGCTTCAGGATTCCCTTTATGCCAGGGGACGCCTCCGGGAGCCAGCCAAGCTGGAATGGGACCAAGCAGCCAGAGGAGCCTTGAGCACCAGAGCAAGCGCTGTGTGATCTGACCTCCAAAGACAGCTGAAAGTTAGCGTAAGATAGCAACAATCACCAAAAAATACGAAGTTGCCTGCTGCAGAGGGGGTGCAGGGGTGGAGAGGAATGCTATGCCCTTCTGAAAGTACCGCGCTCTGGCAAGCTGTGTGTGGAGCAATTTCTGATGTGTGCATAATATCTGTTGGAATTTGCCCCCAAAGGCATTATATTCGCTATGGTTTGGGGAATGGGGGACGGTTTCAGTATCTGGAGTGTCTTACAATCCTTTCAGTCCCTTAGAGATGGGGTGCCAACAGATGGGGGATGGCGGGCTTGCATGTAAGCAAGTCTGGGTGGGGGAAGCAATTTGTGTGCGATCTGCCACACTCGTGAGAATCTCCCTTCCCTGGACAGAGGAGAATATTCAGGGGGGGTGTGGGAAGAGGGCACTTTATGTGGGGGGTCCTGAATCCCCTCCACATTTGCACCTCTGGCTCCTTTATCCCAAATGCTGGGAGTGCAAGTGGCTGCTGAGTTCGGTGTGAGAGGGAGGCACAGTCTGCTACACCAGCTGGTGCATGCGCGGCTCCTGCGCTGACTGTGTGGAGGTGGGGGAGTGAGGACCACATCGCTGTCTTCCAGCACTGAGCTGCCAGTTGCTGGTTGCCAAGCAGATATCATTGTTTCTGTGACGATTGCAGAGGCTGTTGCTAATTGAAGAAGCCCCCACAGCATCCTTCTTTTCCTGATTTTATTGTAGAAGCACAGAGAGAGACTGAGATTTTTTTTACTTCACATTTTTATTTCATTGTTTAGGGGGAGGGAGGAATTTCTCTCTCTCTGCTAGTCATTAAGTAATGGACTAGTTACACATCTTTATCCCTTTTGCTGTTGTGTGTGTCCCTCAAAACACACACAGGCGTGCGCGCACACACACACACACACTCTCTCTCTGCAGTGGGCACAAATAGGTGAACATGTCTACAGCCAAGGAACAAAATGCTTCAGGAAAACAAGCCCAGCAACAAGAGCAGGTAATGCTGTTTATTTTCCACAACTGGAAACAAATATAGAGACCAGTTATATAGCTATAAATTTCCTGTATGCTTTTTGTTTGTGTTGTTCTCTTTGGTGGGTGTTACTAAAATTGCCACCTGAGTTACCAGTCAGTGGAGGGTGGAAAGTGCTGTGTAACAGGGTGGGTAGTTTACCTGGTTGAGGCTTTTTTTCCTTTTTTTTTTTGGCATAACAGATTGCACCTTATAATCAATAATGTACAGGTGAAGAGCGTTCTTTGGAACTTGCTTGGTGTGCTGTGTGGGGCTGATGTCTGTTACAGAGGGCTGGGACAGGGGCCCCTTGGAATAACCCATCTTTTCATTTGGAACTTCTGAGGCTTTTTACAACTACTTGTAGTTGGGCACAAAATAGCAAATGTAGATTTCAGCTGCTTAATCTGGCTTATACTTACTTTGAAATTATGATCTGGGGTTTTCTCTGTGAGGCATTTGACAATATGCAGAATTCAGTGTGTGCGTGTGTGTGTATTTTCATATTCAGTATGTATATGCCTAATGTAGCCATAGCATAAAGTGGACACAGCTCCCATTGACTTAAATGGAAATAACAGCTGCTTACACACATCCAAATTTGATTTGCTATATCTCTCTGAGTTTCTCTTTGTAGGTGTGTGTGTTTTTTATACACAAGCAGGCAGTTAAAGACTTAATTTTCTCTGTTTCATTGTCTCTGTTAAATTTTTGAATATGTATTTCTGCTCATTTTCAATCTGCGCTGATTGGCAAGGTAGAAACTTTTTGTAACAGAAAAGCAGTAGCCATATAATTAGCTCTAAGTGATATGCAAGATAAGAAGTGGTGACATAAGGGGAAGTCTGGCTGAGATACAGCTAAAGATGGCAAAGATTTGAGAGATTCTTTATATGGTAGCATAGCAGCGAATCCGTCCTTCCCACAAGCCTGCTTCCCTGTACATATTGTCAGAATCTACAGGGAAATAAAGATGAATCTATCTGCGCCAGTTCTTGAATTCTTGTGTTTTAATTCTGTCCTTAAAAGATTGGAAGTTCACAGCTTTAATAACTGGTTAGGACAGCATGCGAGGACAATTTAAATAGTTCTCTCAGGACACAAATTAATTCTTAAAATAGTTTCTTCCCAGCTCATATATTGAGAGCACCAGACAGTGTGGGGTTTTAAAGACAGGTGGGGGTGGGAGAGGGTGAAATCTCATTGGGCATCCTGCCACCCAGGTAGCACAATCTGATACTTCTTTTCAGGGTGACATTTTACTAATGGCCAGAGCTTTATCAGCTGTTCTGTTAAAATGTGAAGAAAATAACTTTGATCCTGTAGAGCAGAAAGACTGCCTTTAATTAAGCCTGTCATCTACAGCATACACTCTCCTTTTGTTTTTGGGACGTACCCATTGTCATGGCTTGCTGCAGATAAAAATGAACAAAGCTGTATTTCCTGGAGAAAGGAGAATAAAAACGGCTTCTTGTGAATAAAGAGAACTATAGAGATTATTCCCTCCAACCTCAGTAAAGTGTTGATTTTAGTTGGGCTCTGGGGGTTCAGAAAGTGTAAGTCAGTTGCCGTTTATAAAGTCCTGCTTTTTGTAAGTACTGTTGCCTTCCTAATACCATTTGTTATTGACTTGTCCCTTTGTGACCTCTGTCTTCCCATATTAAGTGCAAAGCGCACCAAATGTGTGCCCTCCCTTTTGCATGATGCAAAGGTTCTTGATTGTTTTCAGTCAACTCTGGAAGAAAGTAACAATTCGATCCATATGGTACATTTAATAATTCTAAAGGCATGCAATGCTTCAGCACAGCCCCAATGTGGGTATGAAATAGAAATATCAGGCACATAGAAATGTCAATGGATATTAACCTTCGGATTTTAGTACAAAAGTTTGCCAGCTGCTATAAAATTTTTGTTTGTTTTCCCAATTCATTGGTTACTAAAATGACTTGATACCTTGGGCCAGATCCTCAGTTGCTGTAAATGGGAACAGCCGTATTGACTTTAGCGCAGTTGCACTCATTTACGCCAGATGAGGAACTGGCCCTTGTCTGACTTAAGTAGTTCATAGTTCTAAAAAATACAGAGTTCTCCAAACATTTCCCATTGGATATTGGTTTGTGGATGTGGAAAATTACTGTTCTTCTCTTGCTTGAAACTGATCAAGGAGCTGAAGATTTCACCTGGGATAAAATTGAAGGCAAAAGTACTAATCTGATTGTCTAGAGGATTGAATCTATTGAAACAGCTGCTACTATACTAGAAGATTGTGAGTGTTCCTTTTCTGCATTTCTCATTGTCATATCTTCTTGTTCCAGAGGCATTCAAGTTGCACTGTTTGCCGAAGTATATTCTCTTTCCATATAATACTAAGCTAAACAGAAAATGGTCAGTAAGTGACATTGAAGGAGGGGGTGAAGAAAGTTTAAGAAAAAATACAAGCCAAGATTTTATACTTAAATCAAAATTGTTATAGTGATCCGTATGGCTGTAAAGGAAATGAGGTTGCATTGAGATGAAGGTATGATTGCTTCTGAAATTTGAAAAGAGTCGCTTGGGATTGAAGACGAGATTCAGCTGCCCAAAAAATGAATGAACACTCCCTATTTCTTGTTAATTAAAAATGTTTATTTTTTTTTCTCGATTGGCCACTTAATTCACTGTCATTTTTCTTAAAGTCTTCAGAATTTCAATAGACCTTCTACTTCCTTGCTTACTGTATATTTCACTGACTTAAAACATTAACCCTCCTCAGTACAGGAAGAATGCCATCAAGTCATCTGTGATGCTATCTGAAATAGTCAGTCTATGTTGGCTTTGCCAAAGTGGGAGTTGGATAAATAGAAAATTACAACCTTAGTTACCTCTGCTTCAATAAAGACATCTCCCGCCCCATCAATGACTGGAGAGCACTGCATGCTAGTATCTACACGTTGGCATACGTGAGCATCGTCCAAAGTCCACTGAAGTCAGTGGGAAGACCTCAGTGGGCTTTGTAGCTCAGACCTAGAAAGAATACCTAAGCTTTGTCTATGCCCTAGGGGATTGCTAGTGGGACACATGAATGAACAAGCTCCAAAAGCTGAATATGAATATGAAGAAGAAACAAAGATCTTAGCTAGTGGAAATCCGCATAACTCCACTGAAGTCAATGGAACTACAGAGACTGATCTGGCCCAGTGACTTTAATGGTAGCCTGAGAAAATGTGCTGCATGTAATAGGCCGTGCATTTTCTATATGGCTGAATTTTGTTTTTCTGCTACCATTACAGGGTATTTTTTGTGATGTGGTGGGCACGGGAATGCAAATAGCTCTGTATCCCCAAATAAAATAAGTAGGCCGGTTTTCATCAAAATTTGGTACTCAGTGTCATGCTGAAAGGAGATTTTTAGATATTTTAAAAGTCCTGCATGACAGGAATAGAGTGGGGGAACAGTCCTTTTAAAAACAAACAAACAAAAAAAACCCCCTCTAATTTAAAAGGTTGCTGCATTAGCCTCACATTTGAACATGCAAAATTGATCAAGAGGATGATCTGGCTTCCATTATAGTTAATGAGAGTTTTGCCAATGACTTCAGTGGGCAGGATTTTGCTCTGACATGTTGACATTGCTTAGACAAGCTTCAGTTAATGATCACCATTTATGCCCAGTGCGTTGTCGCATGTGCTGACCAAATGCTAGCTAAGAAGGCAAGAAAGAGGAGGACTGCTTTGGGTTGAAATATATTCCCACAAGGAAATGAAATAAAGCCAGATCGATAGAATAGCTCTCTCTAATAGTCATTAAGTTAATAATTTTTTAAAATTTATTTTCAAATGTTCCATTCTAATTTCAAATTATATGAGTTTGAAAACCAGGGGGAGGGGAGAAGATAGTTAATTCAGGAAACCTAATCTAGGTGCAGTGAAGAGTGAAAGGATGGGAAGATTAATATTTAATGCTCCCAATCTACCATGGACATTGTACTTTACTGGCAGAACCTGTAGTATGTTGTCAAAGAAGTACATTTGTAGTGTCTTGTACTGTGTACTAAAATCTGCCTCTGTTTCTGCAAGTAAGAGCACCAAGGGACACCAGGCTACAGAAGGGGCATTTCTGGGCATGTTCCCTGGCCTCCTCTCCTGCATGTCAGGAGAAAGATCTGGTAAACCTGTTTTACAGCTATAGCAAGGGCTGTCCATCCCCGCACTCCCCTTTGGCCCCTTTTAAAGTCATATATATGTCCAGCCAATGCCAGCTGCATTGTGTACTGCTGCCTCCTCTCTGGTGTCACTCAGACCAGTAAGAGCCATGAGCAAGCCCTGCAAGTGTCTTTAGCAGGTGTGGGGGACCATGTTTCAGCACATGTTCATATGATGGGTGTAGCAGGGGGCAGCAGCTAAGCTGGCTTCTCCTCCAGAGCCCTAATCAAGGGTGGAGTGAAACCAGCTGGGTGAGCTGGCTGACTGGGGAGCTGATGGGGAGCAGCTGGGGGCATCAGCTTCTAGGCTCCATAAAAGTTCCCAGGGAGGCAATGGAAGGGGGCCAGGAAGAACAGCCAGCAGAAGTGAAAGGCTGCCTGCAGCAAAGGCCTATGTTCCCTGACTTCAGGCTGGGCTGCGAGAGCTCCTGGGACAGAGTGGCTGTATAAACCTGTATATAGCTGGTGGTGGATTGTGCAACACAATAAAGTGGACTGGTGAAACTGGAAGCTGGAGTCTGCGTGTGCCTCTGGTGGGATGCAGCAGGGGAGACAAGGTGAGCCTGTTACAATGGGAAATATACACCCCAAACTGGAAGGTTCCGTTTTCCATGTCATGCCCCTTTAAATTGTTCCAGGTCTGCAAACCTGTCTGCTGGTCCTACAGGTCCTCACTGATGTGTGCTGCATATGTTGGTCTATAGAACATGCCCTATAACCCTGTACTGAGCCCTGCACTAAACCCGAGTCACAGTTCCCCTACAATTATTAGTATTTTAACATGTGTATTGAAGTAGAACCCAGAGGACTCAGTCAGGTCAGGAACCTGCTTTGTTAGGCAGTGTGCTGCTACCTACTATATCCCTGTCCCGAAGCATTTAAACTCCATTGGGCTTCACTCACCCTTGCTTTTCCCCCCCCCCCCCCCACTGAGTCACCCCCATGCATAGACTTGGCACCCCTTACTGTTGCTTGCTTGCAGCACTTTGAGGGCTCCTCACTTCCTTGTGGATTTCACTACAAGGAGGTGCAAGTGTTAAGTAAGTTGTGGTTCTGACTGCACAGGAAGGCTGCAAGAGGAGATTGGTTGTAGGACGTGCACATCTCTTGGGTACTCGAGGAATTCTCCATGCTTAGCCAGCACCATGTTCTCTCAGGACAGCTCTGGTTGACTCTTGGTTCCTGCATCCCAGCTGGAAAGGCGTTTGTGGGTAGCACGTGTTGCATCTTCCCCCCAGCTGCCTTTTCTGTTTTGGGATGCCGTGAGTTTGCTGCTAGAACCCAGAGGAACCCAATCCTGTAGTTAGCCAGTGAACAAGCATTTGCAGGACAATGGCTTTAAACTCCAGAAGAAAAATGGGTTTCTCGAGGGAAAGGAATTAACTGGTTTCTTTGTCCTGTAGTATAGAGCAGCGGTTCTATCTTTAATTCTGTTCCTTTGTGAGCTTTACAATATATTAAGTAGCCGTGCCACGGTCACTTTAGATTGTGTATTCAAAATAAGGTGGCGCATTTAAAATACTTTAAATGAAAAATACCTTGTATTCATGTTCTTTGTACCATATATAATAGCAAAATAACCCTTAGATGTTTCTTTTTAGTGTATTATCTGAAACCTATCTTGTGACCAAATTATTTGAAGAAGGAGTTAGCTAAATTAAAAAGGCAGTTCTAAAATGGGATTTAAATAAGGAACAGCAGAGGAGCAAACCCGAGAGAACAAGCCCCGTCTATGAAGTGTGTCTAGGAAGGGACAGACTGGAGGTGTGAAATGGGTGGATGAAGCAAATCCACAAAGTGTTCTGTAAATTAGAAGGGCACTTTGTCTGTGGAGATGGATAAAAAGCCAATGAAGGTGTACTGAAGGATGGGGGTGACTTGGCGCCATTCTCTAACTCAAGAAGAAAGCTTAGTTGTGGCATCATGGAATACGTGACGTTTCATAGTCTAGAACTTTAGAAATTCTCTACAAGACAGTACTGAAATAACTCGTGTGCAAAGTTAAGGCATGAGTAAGCATTGCAGTGAGAGAGGGTCAAGGTAAGGACCAATGCTGGCAGGATTCAAGTGTTGGCAGTAAGCAGGCGTTCAGACGACAGATCGGAGAGGCAAATGGAACCTTAGATTTACACTCAATGCTACGGTTTCTGGAACTAGAAGCAAGCAAAGTCTGAGTTAAGGTGCAAGAGCAGAGGCATGCATCATTTTACATAGGGCAAAGGGACGTTTTACTTACACGGGAAACTTCAGCAGAGTGCAGCTGGAAGTTTGCAAAGGCAAGGCACCTCGGTGGATGGGAGAATTCAGGGATGGTCGTGGAACTTGGTGGCATCCTCAGAACAGTGACATTTAAGGCTGAAGTGAGAATGTGCAGAAGCAGAAGACATATGGTGGAGAGAAGAGGGCTAACGAGAGGGACTAGCGTGAGGGCCCTCAGGATTTGGAGCATGGCGTAATGGACATAGCTCCACTGGAGCAGTGCAGACTTACATGGACTGAGATTCACGCCCAGGAGCTTTCAGCATAGCATAGTGAAAGGTTAAAGGCTCTACCAAAAGCAGGAGGTGGAGGGGAGAAGAACTCCTTTATAAGACGAGATGAAAACTGAGAGAAGAGGGTGTTTGGAGGCATCTCCTTGTTTGAAGCGCTCGGTGCAGGAGGATAAATGAAAATCATTCAGAGACCAAGCAAAATGGAGGGAGAGTGGATCCAGTGTCTAGAGAGGTGCCCAGTAAAGAAGGGCAGCCTCAAGCTAGTGAAAGTGGTAAAAGAAGACCAACTTCTCCAGATGCTTGCTGAGGAATGGGAAGCTCATGGTTAGTAGCCAGACAAGGAGCAACTACAGCCCTTTTCTGGTGGTGAGACAGGGAAAGGTGAGATGAAGTGATTGATGGTTAGAGCCCCATGGTTTTCACAGACATGAAAGAAAACAAAAAATTATGCCGAAAACCACTTGTTACGGTGGTCCCAGCCTCCCGCACCACCATTCCTTGGACGCCTCTCCATGCGCATCTGCTCTCTGCCGAGGAGAACAGCTCAGTTTGAAATGGTGCCTCTGCTATGCGCCTCAAGGCTCCGGGTTACAACGTCATGCACTCCGGTTTGGCCCAGGCACCTCAGAGAGGCTGGTCCCTGCCACTGGCTGCAACATCCAAGCACTGGTGTTGCTGAAATTTGCCCCTAGATGCCCGGTCTGTTAAGGAGCTGTGCCCTGGGAGAAGGGGGAGCTCGTACTGCTGCTGAACCAGGAATGCCCCATCTATCTGCGCCTGCCCTGTATTGCAATAGCAACGCCCTCCCCAGGAACCCTTGTGGGGGAGGGGAAAGCAGGACTTAATGTGGGGCTCTATATATGGTCCGTTACGGTATTATATTAATGTAAATGGAATAAAAGGAAATATTTTAAGGAATACAATGAAATGCGTGAAATGCCTGAAAAAATAAAGCGAATGACTGTAAAAATGGAAAGGGTTTCACAGAGCTCTGTTAATGATGGCTGTAACACAAGCTCTCCTCTGCCCTACACCTTGTATAGTCATTTCCCCCTATACAACATGGAAGCGAAGTGTTACCGGCATAGAAAGGCAAATCTTTCTACCCATATTGCACACACTCTTCTCAGGTGCCTGTAACTGCGCAAGGTGTGCGGTAGCAAGAATCAGGCCGTAGGTGTTTCAGGTGGCAATATGAAAATGAGACAGGTGAGATCCTTACTTCAAAAAGAGTTAAGCTGAACCTGAAGGGGAAATGATCATAGAAGAGACATTACAGAGAAGATAAAGAGTTTATGATGATTAGAATAGTAATAAAACAACAACCTGAGACCTAAGTGCTTCCTAAATGTACTCCTGAGGTTCCCCACACCCCTGGATAGCCAGTAGGGCAACAAAAATTAGTGGATTTTACTGTTTATAAAAATGAGCTGAGATGAAAATAAAGGTAACTTCTATCCAAAGTTTCACAATTGCATGTCTAGAGTACTTTATATTACTTCCTAACTGCTGCTGTGTTTGAAATTGGAGCAATAATAGGCCTTCAGCTGAAGCAATCAGTCTGCAGTTTTTGACTACATTACCTTCAGTTATGTCTGTCGCTGAATAGTTACTCTAATATACTTAAAGCATAGTTGCCGTATATTATTTGTCAAAAGTGAATTTGCAATATAGAAGTTGATTGATTGTTAATTAAGCTGAGAAGAGATACCATTATAAACATGGCAGTTGACTGGTGGTGAATCTATATAGTTTCACATTATGCAGAATGCATTTTGCAACTTTAATTTAGCATAATCATACACTATGACCAACCTCTTGACTATTCTTGTAGAGAACCTACAGGGACCAAATACTTAATCTAAATATGGTTGTAAGAATTAATCACTATACATTAAGCCGCATAACTAGACTTGGGTATGTTGACAACCGTAAACTTTTACTTTTCCAGTTTTATGGCCAAGAGCAAATAGATTATCCCACATATACCATTTTCCAGCTACTAATGGAGAGAAGCTGAAGGCTATGTAAGGAAAAAATATTGAAACTTTGCTCTTATTAAAATGAGAGGGGAGGACAGGACACAAAGCCATTGTTAGCTCTGCAAAATAGGGTACTGCAAACCAAAGCTAATTCTGTAGCTTGAAAAAGGTAAATAAAGGCAGAATGTCAGATGCTTATTCTTGATGGGAACCAGAGTTGTGCTTAAGATTTAGAGACCCAGGGAAACTTTCTTTGGTGTGCTGTTAATTTCAGTTTCTGTAGATGTCCTTGAATTGCTCATCATCACAGGAAATTTATATATTTTTTTCACTTAGGAAGTTTTGGCATTCACAATATTTTCCAGTTCAGGAAAATCTAATAGTATTCAAAGCCTGTCTGTTTTTATTTTATTTTAGGATTGCAGTGTGGTTGACACAAAAGCTCACCGCACAAACATTTCTTAGAATGTTGCTCCACTGAATGGAAAGGCTTTCACAGATTAATCTTGGTGAATCTTAATCAGCACAGGATTCAGTTGCATTAAATCAAATTCTTTTTCTGTGGTCTTTTCCTCTTAAGGTGTAATACATGGCTTTACATGGATTATATTGATGCTTGACTTTACTGTTGCAGTCTCACTATAATTAGAAGTGTTATTACCCCACGTTCAGAACTAACCTACCCAGATAAAACACAGAGCACTTGTTAATATACAGGGTAGCGAAATCCAAGGAGAAATTGATTGAAACAGCTGTGTAAAGTATTTAGCACATAAGGCTTGTCCATTAGTAAAATGTGTATTGATTAGTGAACCTTTTGACTTTTCTTGTTGGGAAGGTTGAAGATTTTTCAGTTCTTTGTTATTTAGGTACTCGGCCATCTCTCACATGGATTGGCCATCATTAATGTTTAACCACCAGCTGTTCGTAAATGTCTTTCTTACTACAGGACTCGGTGGTATTTTTGTATTGATACCCTGGCTGCTATCCCTCTGTCCTGGTCTCCCCTAGCCCAGCTGTTAGTGGAGAGAGCTGTATATAAGTGATGTACTCCTCTCCCAAAATCACTGCAAATGGCAATGCTGCTTGCTTTACCTGATGCACATGGCCAAAAATGGGAGCTGGCTGAAAGAAGAGCAACCTCTATTAAACAGATTGATTCCCTGGGCAATGTGTGGCTCCCCAGTCGGGCCACATGTTTCAGGAAGAGAAGGTGTACGTACGACTGCAATCACTGAGAGAGAGAGAGAGGCACGTGGGTGGAATAGCCAAGTACTCCTCAGTTTCTCCAGCATGTTGGGACAATGATCTTTGGTGATTGCTCTAAGACATTAGATTCTGTACTTGTAGCCTCTTGTCCTGGGCATGTGAGCATCATGATTTCACTCTCAGACCGTGGTTTTCAGCCTGTGGCCCATGAACCCCTCAGGGACTGCAGACTATGTCTAAGATTTCTAAAGGGGCCTGCACTTCCATTCCAAATTTTTAGGGGTCCGCAGATGAAAAAAGGCTGAAAACCACTGCCCTAGGATAAATGGACTCTCAGGGAGTACAGCCTACTCTTGTTTAAAACACAGATTAGTTTGGTACATTGCAACACAAACTTGGAAAACTTTTGAAAGGAAAATAGATTTAAGGCACAAAGAAGAGTCTTTTGAAGCAATGGGAGGACTCCCATTGACTTCAGTGAGCAGGACCCTAAACAAAGTCAGTGTAAAATCCCTTTGAAGTAAATTGGTAAACAAAAGAGCTTATTGCCAGCAGCTCGTCTACAATCTGCCTTTACTATTTTCATCTGGATTCTGGGCTTCAAGACCATACAGGAGAGAGGAGCTAGGGTAAGTGATTTTTGTCGAACTCATGCTGCTCAGTTACATAAGGTACAGTTGTCCTTTGCTTTGTTGCATTATATAGTCGATTGAAGGGATAGAAATGGACAAGAGTATCTTTGTTTGCACGTGCTTCCCAATCTCTTGTACAGCTATGCAGTGCATTAAAAAAGTGTGTTATGGACACTGAGATTTCATGGGAATTTTCCAGAGAAATCTCTAGGAAACTTTCCTAGAGGTATTCGCCAATTCTCTGCTGGAGATTCCTCAGCAGACCTGCTTTATTTCTTTCTGATAAGAAAACGATCACGGAGAAGCAAAGAGAAGATGTTCCAAGGTTCCCCATGTAAGGCTTCATCAGTCATGGCAATAAGGGGTGGTCTAGGTTTCCCAGGATCACAATGGGTATTTCAACATCCTCCATTGGAACCTTTTGGTCTGGAAAGAAAGTCCCTGCTTGCAACTTTCTAAACAGGTCAGCTTTCATGAAGATGTGTGCATCATACACCATTCCTGACCAATCCATGTTGATGTCACTGAAACACCCATGGTGATCCACAAGTGCCTGCAGTACCATAGAGAAATAGCCCTTTCTATTGATGTACTCTATTGCAAGATGTTCCAGGGCCAAAATTGGGATATGTGTGCTATCTATTGCTCTGCCACGCTTAGAAAGTCCCATCACTGTGAAGCCATCCACTATGTTCACGAACATTCCAAGACTCATGGCCCTTCATAGTGAATACGGTTAATGGCACTGCATGCTTGTGGTAACACAGCTCCAACCATAGATTTCCCAGTTCCAAACTGATTAGTGACTGATCAGTAACCGTCTGGAGTAGCCACCTTCCACACAACGATTGCCATGCACTTCTCTACTGAGAAGGCAGCGCTTATTCTGATGTCCCTTCATCCTTGAGCTCTGAATTTCATGAAGGTATCTGCACATTCAAATTTTCTGCAGCCACTGCTCATCATCCCAGACCTACATACTGATGTAATCCCACCACTCGGTGCTTGTTTCTTTCGCCAAAAGCATTGTGTGCGGCTGCTCCATGAATGCAAACAGTAATCTGGTGTTTCGTGTTTGCATGGCACACAGCAGGTCAGGCACCTCGGTTCCGAGTTCTGATTGGAAGATGCATGACCAGCAACAGGGTGTTCAGAACACTGACAACAGGGTGCAGAGCAGGGTCCATCGTTTCAGACAGAGATGGCAGCCATTCAGGAAATTGGAGCCATTGAGAAATGCCGTTAAATGCGGTTGGGAACCCGTGGAATGATGGGACAGAAATTGCTACGTCACAGGACATTGAGCCCACACCCATGATGCTCTGTGATCTTCTCCGCCTTCCCACAACTCCTAGCAGCACAAGATAGTGAGTTGCACAGTGGGATAACTACCCTCAGTGCACTGTTCTCGCTATTGATGCCTAGAGCACCAAATCTGGATGCACTTTGGCGGCACGGCGAGTGCTGTTTGGACAGGCGTACGCGTTGTAATTGCACTGCTTTTTGATCATCACTGTAACATACATCGACAAAACTTTCTAGTGTTAGGCAAGGCCTTTGCTGCCTTTGGTATTTTGTTATGAAAGGTATTGGCTTCGTTCTGTCTCCCAAATATTTGGTGTTACAGCCATTTCAGCAGTCACTGCACAAGGAGAGGAGGAATCTGAGCTGGAATTAGTTTGTTCATTTGGATTGTGTTCCTGCACCTCTAAGAGAGAGAATGTGGCAGTGATCTATTAATGTTTGGAGGGTTTTATTTAATATAGTAGACAAGAAAATACATGTGCTGGAAGCGTATTATTCAAGTAGGTATTGGATGAACAAGAGGATGGGCTCTCTTGCTCCTGCACATCCGTAGTGCGAGTAAACAGGAGTCTACATACTTTGTCCACACTCTGTATACAAGTTGATCGTTCTAT
The DNA here is from genome assembly GCA_007922175.1 of Pelusios castaneus. Taxonomy (NCBI): domain Eukaryota; kingdom Metazoa; phylum Chordata; order Testudines; family Pelomedusidae; genus Pelusios; species Pelusios castaneus. The sequence continues at coordinate 803,416 of ML685862.1, forward strand.
TCTGTTCATGCTATTCAGTGTTTTCTACCGTGTTCATCACAAGTGTCCACAGGTTGCCAGAAACCCCACCTCAAATATCCAACAAAGTCATGTTTGGCCTTTTCATCTCTTTCTTGAGTGAATGCTTCGTGTCAGTTAAGGAGAAACCATTCTTGTGGAGAAAAGGAATTAATTTGTTTCAGGCCTTGTATTAAATACTGTTTGTATTTTTACATTTTGTCTGTTGTCCATCGGGGGTAATGCCTGCCTGTTTTTATTTCTTGTTACTGCTGAAAGAGTTGATGGAAACAGGAGATGACAGATGCTCTACAGAGACTGAATGTAGGTGATACTATGATGTTTATACTTCATTACTTTTCATTGACTTGACAGCTTCCATAGAGGTTCTTTCCATCCTACAACCCTTCAATAACTACATGAAGATTGGTACATGGCCCTATGCCAAGAGACTATTGAACAGGAGTTTTTAATATTCTTCAGCCACATGGACTCTGAAAGAGATCAGCCTCAATTAGATTTTCTTAGAGAATAATTGTCCTGGTGGAGTGAAAAAGTGCGGCCTGAAATCAGTGTGCAAAAATGGATGAGTGCTTACTTGCTGCATTTGTGCATTCACATGCAGTAATTGCATGCACAAATAGTGGCAAGTAATTGCATAGGCATTTTTGGCATGCAGATATAGGGCAGGAGGGGGAGAGGGAATTGTTAGCCCCACTAATGCCAGACCTAAGTATTCAAAAACTCACAAGTGAGGCCTTCAAAAAATCCTGTGGTTGTTGCTGGGTACTTTTTATTTCCCTTCAGGAGTCTGAACCATTGGGCTGCACGTGGGTCACATTTTTAGGCTTTTCTCTGCAACCACCATAGCTAGATAGTTTATGTATTTATTTTAAAACGACTAGGGCCCAAGCATAATTTTTTCAGACCCAGTAGGAATTTGTAACATAGGCCCCCTCCCACACATGGTAATGGAGGATTGCAACCTGGGTTGGACCCCCCACGGTCTCTGGGCCGCGGTAAAGTGTACCCTTTTTCCCACCCTATGTGGGGGCCCTGTAAATGGCAGCTGAGATTCTTGTGAGAGTGAACAATATTGCAGCCTATATTCCTTGCCTTCATCTCTTCCCCAGAAAGCAGCATTACAAAGTCTCCTTGTCCCTTAATATTCAGATGATAAAACTGTTGTCTGTTCTCTGGCCAGTGTCATTCCCTTGCTTTCTACGCTTGTTTCACACTTCAGCAGAGAGGAGAGCAGCCAGGGCAAGAATGGGTTGGAATGGAAGGAGCTCAGGTGTCTGCCAATACCTCTTCTCATGACCATTCTACTTGTCGTCTTACTTAGCTGCTGCTCAGGACTTTGGCTGGGGGTGTAAATGCCCAGAAGTGGAGTTTACAAATAGGGAGCAGCCTCAGATTTTTAAGAAACTAGATCTGGGGAAAATCCTGCCTTTTATTATTCCTGTGAAACTCAGTTGAAGTCTGTAGCCATGTTTGTTTAGAAATGGAGTGGCAGACATGGGCACCCTTGTTGGCATTCTATATTTTAACATATAAAAACCTGCAGATCCTTGTTTAGACAGTTGGGATTTGGCATGAGCTGGCCAATTAACTCAAAAAGCCAGGGGAAAAAAATCAAATAGTTGTGGGAAGTGTTGAAGGTAACAGATGAGAGAAAGTTGCCTGTAGAATCTTGATTCTACATAATAAATTATTGCAGTCAAATTGAACTCCTGCCCACTTTTCAGTGGTATTAGAGAGCTGGAAATGATGCATATTTTGGCCAGGAGATCATCCACTATCTCTTATTGACAGGCGAGTAAAATTGGAACAGGGAAAAGCACTAATTAATCATTACTTTCTGTAACCTTTACTAGTGCATTACAGTCCTGACATTTGAATTCCACTTTGCAGTGCTCATTTAAGTACAGTGTGTTTTTATGCAGTATTGCCTATGGAAAAACATGCACAAGCACTCGGAGAGGGATTTTCAAAGGTGCCTAACAGAATAAAAAGATCAAGTCCCACTGAAAATCACAGCCTAAAAATCATCTTTACTCATCAGCCAGTACACCGTAAACTCATTTAGTTCAGTGTATACCACGTACCCAGGAGAAAAGTTGATGAACCATGTGATAAATTGTGGAGCTCACAGCAGCTCTTGTTGATCTCTGCTGGAGGCTTCTGCAATTTCAGCACACTTGAAAATCAAGCCATTTATTTAGGAGGTTCAGTGTGGACTTGATAAAGCTAGCTAGTTTGCCTATGAAGAAGAATGGCTTTTTAATAGTATTCTGGTGAATTGGCCTTTATTTCCTAAATAATTTAATTTTAAACTAAACGAAACAACTAGTACGTTTAGAATAAATTAAATGAACTGCTACTTCACACCACCCAAGGTATAGTCAAATTCTAACACTTAAACTTGGGTAAGGATCGATGACCTTATGGCTAATGATGACAAAGATAACCAAATCCAGAGTTTCGGGGCGCAAGACAATATTTCTGAGGTTTGTTTTTCTCTTTTGTACTCAACAAGTAATTATACAGCTGCACTGCCACTCTAGTGGCCACATGTGCATGTAGTTCTTTAAAAATTACAATAGAAGGCCTTATGAGAGGGGATGCTTGAAAATAACTCTTTTTATTACTACTAATAATATAAGATATGGCTGTACTACTGAAATATATACCTTTCCAGAAAGGTGTGTTATTAAGCCAGCTCTCCAAGAAGTATATAAGTAGGCAGACAATAACACTTAGCATTTACTACATGGAATGTTTTGTCTTCAGAGCACTTCCAAAATTAAACATTCCTCATGACACCCTACAGAAGTAGGTAAATTGTAATAGCCCCCCTCGACAGAGGGGAGAACTGGGACTCTGAAGTGAATTGCCCCAAGTCACATGGCAAGGCTGTGGCTGAGTAGGGAGGAGAACGTGTCTGTTTTTCTTCCACTTTTTACGTGTCTTTTTTTTAAACTCCTCAAGTGGATAAAGGATATACAGTGATCTCAAAAGATCATGAATAGAAAAAGGATTTTGGGCTCCTAAGATACATAATTTTTTTAACCATGGTATTAATTTATTTATTTAGACTTCTGTGACTCTAAGATAAAGTCCCACGCTCTGGGCACCTTTTGGGAGCCTCTTTTTCAAATATACTTTGTAAAATAGATTCCAGCAGTTCCCCGAGATCACAATACCACAACACCACCACAAATGGTAGTGTCTTCCATGTGAATACACACTAGAGTTCCTCTAGCGCAACTGCCTTTACCAGCGTAAAACCAGGGCTTTTATCGTGCCCTGAAGGCTAACAAATTCAGATTATGTACCAAAGAGACTGAATGAGTATGGAGTATTAATTATTGTAGTGTCTAGATGTTCCATCTTCTCTCCCTCGCCCGGCCCCCCCCAAAAAAAAAAAATCAGGCTCATATTCTGCTAGGCCCACACTAAAGTCATGTCTACACTCATGGGTGGCAAAGTTGCCTCTGTCAAGTCGATTTTTCTGGACCAACTGAGCAGTCAATTAAGACATGCTCAGTCAATCTGGAAATCGATTTAATGACAACCCACCCCCTGCCAAGTGGTGTAGTGCTGTATGGACGGGAACACGGTTCCTGTTGGCGCGGCACAGTGAGGACACCATACTAAAGGGGAGTTAGGAGGTCAATGGGAGTTACATCTGCATAGCTTGCATAACTCCCATCAACTGCTGCTGAATTTTGATGCAATATAGACTGGCGCTGAGACAGTCCCTGCCCCAAAGACCTTAAACTCTAACTATTACATTTTCAGTATGTCCACAATATTGTGTTAGTGAAGTTCCTAAAGTGAGAGAACCTAAAATCTTGTTGTAGTGTCAGGGTAAATTTTAGAACAGTGTGTGTGGTGGTGGAAATGGAGAGCTGAGCTCATGTTCCATCTCCCAGAAGTTTTCCCAGAAGTTCCAGTTACCATACTATCAGAGCACCTGACAATCCTTATTGTAGTTATAGCCTTGCAACACTCATGTGAGGTAGGGAAGTAGATTGATCATTTATAAGGGACCATCGGGATCATCTGTTCTGAATTTGACTATACCACATGTCACAGGGCTTCCTTGAATTACATCCTGTTTTTCCCATTTTACAGGTGGAAACTGAAGCACAGAGAGTTTAAGCAAATTGCCCAAGATCACACATGTCTGTGGCAGAACAGAGAACTGAATCCATGTCTCAGGTCTGGGCAGCACTGTAGCCCCTGGAACGTCCTACCTCCTTCTGAATTAAGTTTCTCACTTCCTTGCTTGGTACTGGCCAGAGCACTCTTGAATCTCTGTATACACTTAGCATCTTTGGAGAATGAGTTAGATTGTGTCACTGTCCTGTAGTAGTCACTGCTAGACAGTCCATTTGAGTGTTACAATAGTGGGCACTAAGGAGAACTCCTTTTAACTCTCCTGGTGGATGGACAATTTTGTTGATATGAGTCCTTTGTTGAAGACGAAGGGTGATTATAAGGCTTTCAGAAAGGCCCAGGTTTGATCTCCTCCTGGATTTTATAGCCTGGTGAAATGCTCCCTTGGGTGCAAGCCCCAACTTGGGAGGAAATTTTAGGCCAATTTTAAGTGTATAAGCTGATGGGAAGGGATTGTAGCGTTGATAGTAGATGGGTAAAAAAGTTTTTTATTAAAATTTGATGGAGTTTAAATCCCGTAATCTCACCAGAAAGCCATAGTCTTACTCTCCATTTACTTGTGTTGGTGGTGGTTTTTTTGTTGTTGTTGTTGAAAAACTGCAAATAAAACTAGAGACAATGTCTGCAATGAAATATTGTGAATGAGATTTTTTTTGCCCCTCTGGCTCTATAAGTAAAAGCAGTTGTAACGCTGGATAGAAACAACCTGTTTGCCCTCAGAGTACCCGCTCCATTTTCAAGGACTGTGATAAATGTTGTTTTCAGGAAATACTTTCCAATTAAGGAAGATAACTCTTTGCCTCCAACTAATGATTGCAAATTACTCCCTTCCCCGGCTTAAAAGTTCAGTTTTAAACATACTTGCAATACCTGCTCTCTTGGTTGTTTGAAGAACCCGTACTCCTCTGTAAACGGTGTTTGGGTTGAGCAACATTTTTTGTTGTTTACTAATTTAACTACTTAACAATAGTAACAGCCTTACCTCACCCCCCGCCGCCCCCAATAAAATGTACCCAATTTTAATACACAGCTCAGATTATGAACACATATTAATTAGTAATGGGGAGAAGTGTTAGAACTGTAGTTACAAATGAGCAAACAAATGTTTGAAATCTAGAAAATTCTAATTTAAGGATACAGTTCTGGAAGGTTAGGGTGGATCTACACTGGGAATCATAGAAACTGGAAGGAACCATGAAAAGCCATCGAGTCCAGTCCCCTGCACTCATGGCAGGACCAAGTACCCTCCTAAACCATGCCTGGCAAGTGTTTGTGTAACCTGCTCTTAAAAATTTCCAATGATGGAGAATCCACAATCTGCCTCGGCAACTTATTCCAGTGGGTAATCACCCTGACAGTTAGGAATTTTTTCCTAATGTCCAACCTAAACCTCTCTTGCTGTAATTTAAGCCTATTGCTTCTTGTCCAATCATCGCTGGTTAAGGAAAACAATTTTTCTCCTTCTTCCTCATAACAACCTTTTAGATACTTGAAAACTGTTATCATATCCCCTCTCAGTCTCCTCTTTTCCAGACTAAACAAACCCAGCTCTTTCAATCTCCCCTCATAAGTCAATTGTTCCAGATCTTTAATCATAATCATTGCTCTTCTCTGGACTTTCTCCAGTTGGTCCACATCTTTCCTGAAATGAGGTGCCCAGAACTGGACACAATACTCCAGTTGTGGCCTAATCTGGGTGGAGTAGAGCAGAAGAATTACTTCTCGTTTCTTACTTAGAATATTCCTGTTAATACATCCCAGAATGGTGTTTGCTTTTTTTGCACCAGCATTACACTGTTGTCTCATAGGGTGCATCTACACTTATAAATTAAGTCGATTTAAGCGGGCTTAAGTCAACTTAATTTACTCCATGTCTACACTGGGCTTTCCTTAATTCGACTTAAGCTTCTCCTTAAGTCGAATTAAGGAAAAACTAGTTTGAATTAATAACACCTCGTTATAATTTGAACTAGTGTCTAAATTGACTTTATTAAGTCGACTTAGCCAGTGTAGATGCCCTAAGTCGACTTGGTCGACTTAGGGCAGGGGGGACAAGGGAGCCCTGCATGGCTCCCTGGTAGAAGGGAGCCACCCTGACTCCCTTGTCCCCTGGGGAGGCCCTGCTCCCTTATCCCAAGACCTGTGGATCCCTCGCTGGAACCCTGGCTGGAGAGCCTGGGAGGCAGGCGGCTCGTCCCGGCAAGAGCCAGCTGGCACACAACTGGCTCTGCCGGGACTGAGAAGCAGCGGGTGGCTCTCCCGGCTCCCTTCTCCCCAGAACTGCTCAGGTCCCATTGAGAAAGGAGCGCGGGGTCCCAGGGAGAAGGGAGCCCTGCTGACAGAAGAAACCCTGGGGTTTCTGGTCAGCTGGAGTGCGCTCCCTTCTTGCCCGGACCCCGCGGGTCCTGGGGAGAAGGGAGCGCAGGGCTCCCTTCTGGCCAGGACTGATTGGGTCCCGGCTAGAAGGGAGTTCAGGCTATGGCTCCCTTTTCCCCAGGACCTGATCGGGAGACCCGGACTCTTGTGTAGACTCTCTAAGTTGACTTAATAAGGTCGACTTAAACTCGACTTTAGAAAGTCGACTTAAGAAAGTCAACCTAACTTTGTGAATGTAGACATAGCCATATTTAGCTTGTGGTCCACTATGATACCCAGAGCCCTTTCCACAGTACTCCTTTCTAGGCAGTCATTGCCCATTTTGTATGTGTACAATGGATTGTTCTTTCCTAAGTGGAGTACTTTGCACTTGTCTTTATTGAATCAAGGCTGTTAAGTAAAAAGAGGCTTTTGTCTGTACAACCACTGCCTCATTTCTTGAGGAAGTTGGAAGGTTAGTGTAGTGCAGTGAATGAGTCAGGGGATTGCCCCACAAGAAGGAAGATTCTTGCGTTTAAGGTTAACTGGATGTTAATTTAGTGGAATGTTGCCGTGTTGTTCCTGTATTGCTGGGCAAGTCACTTAACCCAAACTTTTGACAGGTGGTCACAAAGTATGTCTTCTTCATTTTCTGGATGTCCAGCTGTACAGCTTGGTGTCTGAAGTGCTGAGCTCTCGTAGTGGGAGCGTGCCTGAGTAAATAAAGTGTTATACAATGCGCTAAGTACTCTGAAGAATCAGGATCTAGGAATTTCAAATTGGGGATCCAAAATTAGTGGATGTTCCTGACCTTAATTTTTCCCTGTCTTTAAAATGAAGATAGTACCAACCCTTCAATTTATATGGCTGTTGTGGAAATACATTCAGATAGAATAGTGATGTGCAACATAGAAGAGCCAATGAGGAAATTAATAATGCCTAGAGTTTAAGGCCAGAAGTCTAATAGATTTAAGGATGTCTCCTTACTACTGCTACATGGGCTTTGGAGTACAATCCAGACCAGTGATGCAATGTGGCATACCTGCCCTGTAACCCTGGGTACCTGAAATGAGCTGCTGCTGTAACTGCCAGCCTGGGATGCTCACAGCCAGTGTACAAGCCTGCAGCTCACACCTGGATCTGAACCCAGCAGCCTTGCCCATGGTCCCAGTCTAACTTCCACTAGCCTTGGTTACAACCAGCATGGAGACCCCAGCACACTCCCACTTCCAGATTTTCCCCAAACCAGGTGGTCTGCAATATCCAGCCTTCTGCTGGAGAGTTCAGAGAAATAATAAGGCTCATTAGTTTCTAGTAAAGAGAGACTTAACTGGTGTAAACACACCTTTCCCTGCAAGCACACCATTGAGTTGGCTTATAATAAAAATAAAACAATTTTGTTAACAGACCCCAGGTTTAAATGATGCCAAAAAAAAAGAAATAATGTTTGAAAGGATTAAAAATAGATCAGAGTGAAAACACTCATCTAAAAGTCTAAAATTTAATTGAAAAAGGTGCACGTTTGTTCAAGGTGGTTTCGCTTCCCAGTCATTCCTTTTCTCTGCTGTGATTGACTTTCTGTCAGTTAGGACCTTCCACAGAATTACCAGATCCTGGCTTCCCTGGCTTCCTAGATCAAAGATGTTTGTCTAAACAGGTTCAATCCGTCCTTGGTTGAAAGACCCACCTTTCTCAGCGTATAAGAGCCCTGGCCTCTTGTGTGTGTCTAGTGTTAGATAACTTAGGTTACTCTCTGCCCTATCTTTTTGCAATCCAGTAAACTTTCTAAAAATAGATCAAGCCCTGCTCCCAGAATAAATGGTGGGATGGGAATGAATCCCTTCCTGATCCCTGCAGTGGGTGGCTGAAACACAGAAGCATGAGCTTTTAGAAACACAAGACACGTGCCAGAAGGGCCCTCCAGGACTGCTTAGATCTATTGTCTTAAGCAACCCCGTCATGCAATCAACTAATAAATTTGCCCAACTTTTTTAAAACTAAAAACCTTTTAATTTCCAGCTTCAATTTTTCGTGGCTGTTTTATAGCATTTATTCTTGTGCCAACATTGTCGTTTAGGTTAAATAATTCTCCACCCTCTTTGGTGTTCAATATATTTACAGAGAACCATCATATTCCCTCTCAGCCTTCGATTTACTAGTCTAAACAAGCCAAACTCTCCTATTCTTTTGTCATACGATAGACCTTTATTTCCTGTAATCATCCTAGTAGCTCTTCTCTGCACCTGTTTCAATTTCAGTCAATCTTACTTGAACATGGGTGACCTGAATTCTACAGTGTTCCAAATGTTGTCTTACCACTGACTTGTACATGGACATTGATTCTTTGCCTCTGCAAGGAATGCCTCAGCAGGGACATCCTAGGATCCCACTGGCCTTTTTCACAGCTGCATCACATTGTTGACTCATTGTCTTCCTGTGACTGAGCCACACAACAGGTCTCTTTCCAACTCTGTTGCTTCCAACAGATGAGCTCCCAGCTTACAGTAAAAATATGTATTGGATCCTAATGTATGACCTTTCACTTTGTACTATTGAATTTCATCCCGTTTTTATCACTCCAGTCTTCAAGGTCATCCAGATCTTCTTGTATATCTTTCTCTAGATTGACAATGTCTCCCAACTTTGTATCACCAACTAATTCTGCCTTCAGAGCAAGATTTCAGTAGTATGTGGTAACTAAGATCTAGGGCCACATATTGAACAATGCTGATAAAACAAAATATTGAGTATAGAAAGTGAGTACCATCCATCCTGTGCACTGAATGAGGCAGGGGTCCTGTGGAAAAAATACTATGTGATCCTGTACTTAAAAGCCTATCAAAATGCATAGGCACAAGAGGTCTGAATTAAACTCGCACAGGCAGCCTTTCTGAACTTTTGCGTGTTTGGCTTTGTAATGCTAACATTCTTTTTAATGCCATTTGTTGGCAATATTCAACAAGGGTAAGAGTTTGCAAAAGCACTCAGGATTAGCCACTTCCTGTTGCTAGTAAAGTCAATGGGTGTTTTACCACTGACTTCTATGGAAGCAGAGATAGGCCACTGTTGAGTTCTTTGAAGATCCTGCACAATGGCTGTCACACTGCAGAACCAAAAGTGTTCGGAGAAGTGCACTGATAGAAAACTTCATATTTTGCTTCGATGTGAGAGTTCTGTTGTTATTCCTAGGGGCTGCCTGCTTTCTCTGTTAAAAAGCCTCATGTATGATACACTTAAATTAGTTACTGGCAGTGTTTACTGGTGTTTGCTACTGTATAACATGAGTGTACACAGTTTCTCATATTAACCTTGAATGCAGACTTTCAATACCATGACTCTGAATTTTAGCCTCCTTGAAGTACATTGTGTATTTTATTCGGCGTGCATAGGTTTAGAGGACCTAGGGCAAAGTTTTATGAAGCTATATTAGCGCTGCAAGCCCCAAGTGAGACCAGAGCCCCGTTGTGCTACATGTTGGACATACACAACCCTGAACAGTTTACAATCTAGAGACACCAAATGGGAGACAAGAAGTATTTCTTATTCCTCCTTTATTCTTGGGGAACTAAGGTACAGAAAAGTTAAGTGTCTAGTCCAAAGTTATACTAGGAGCCGGTCGCAAAGCCAGTAACTGAACTCAGATCTCTTCAAGCCCAAACCCATGCCTTAACCTCACGACCCTAGTTTATCTCACTTTTCCTTTGAGGACACTGTATTCAAAGTTGATGTGTATGCTAAGATTTCTCTGTATCCTTATCAGGGTTCCCTCCACCCCGGCCTTTTCAATATGGAATATTTGTGAGAATATGAGGATAGTGGCAAATGGTCGCCTCCCTCAGCCAATAAAATGTACTACTGTTAATATTTATTCCATCCCATCAGCCCCATCCTTCTTAGTAGTCTTAAACAATTGTAAATCAGAAGTTAGTCACCTGATGCTATAACAAATGATTGACTGCACAAGAAGGAAAAAGTCACAATGACATTTAATTTCACGCACTGAATTATTTTTGATGTTGTCATGCAGATGTTTTTAGCACTAACAAACAAGCTATCAGGTATAACTATTTTGTTCTGATTTATTCCACAATGCAAGAAAAACTTAAATATATGTTATAACTGCAAATAGAACTCTTCTTTACAGTGAGCCGTCAGTTTGTAAACGCTAACATGTAGGGATAAGACGCTAGCCACTGGAAACTGTCCAATTTGGGAATCTAAAAATGTGCTTTAAGAAAATACCTGTTAGCTGATTCTTCCAATAGCAGAGCAATGTAGCTTCTATGTATATTTTCTCCATTGGTTCACTGATTCATATCTACTATGTAGAGTTGGGATGTCCAAATCAAATAATAATAGCACTTTTCTCTTGCAAAGCATTTTACAAATATCATTATCTTAATTGATCTTCACAAAGCCCTGTAGTAATGTGATTCCAACTTGCCAGATGGACAAATTGAGATGAAGAGAGGTTAAGTGACTTGCCCAAGGCCAAGGTAGGAGGAGTTGACATCAGAGATGGATCAGAATTCAAGGAAAATGAGTAACTCCCCTTGACATCAGTTGATCTCACTTACTTCTAACAGAATTATATATATTCTGTAGGAGATGAACTAAATTCTCACACTACTAAACTACCTCTGTCCCTGATTGTATCTCTCATTAGCCAGTGAGCAGAAGTTCTTTCTTGTATTATTTAATTTCTTTGTATTATGGTTGCACTTAGGAATCGTATTATGGACTAGGGTCCTGCTATATGCTAGGTGCTGTATAAACATGGGAGAAATAATTTAGCTATGAACCAAGATACAGTAGGTGGATGTTGCCAGACAGGAGCACAAGGAAATAATAAGACAATAGAAGAGCCTGTTTTCCTCCCGGGAGTGAGAATAGCATAGCATGTACACAAGAATTGTGTTACAGTGACCTACCAAAAAAGGTGATCCATAGCTGGCAGCCTTCACAAAACACAGACAAGTGAAAAGAAATAAATGGGCCTCCCATGTGAAACTGAGTGCTGTTTTGGAACTTAGTGTTGTCTCCAAAGAGATGTCAAGTGGCATCCTTTTCCCTCTCCTGGATTTAAGAGGAAAATCTAGAGTGCAGCTCAAAAAGATCTGTAATAGGGCTAAATAATCCAGGTAGTAGAGACCTTACAATACTCAGTGCATACAATGGCTATGAAATTCAAAAGGTAAGACAAACATCCTGTTTTCATTGTTCCTCCTCTCCAGATTTTTAACTTGCTCTGAAAATTCTAATCAAATAATGGCAATGCACAAGAACGTAGGATTTTAAATGCTAGGTGTAGAATGAGTCCAAGCAAAGCTTCCAGCAAGCTGAGAGTCTGATCCTGCCCCCAAATAGACAGATACACATCATTGGGCATCTTATAAAAATTGGCGACTAGCTAGGTGTGAGAATGAACAGTAGCTGATTTCACCTAATGTGCATTGGTGCAATCCCACATCTGAGAGAGAGGTCAAGCCCTTATACATTCATCAGGGTGAAATCTCCGTCCTTTATCAACCACACATCATGGGTTATTTTTGCAAGAGGCAAGATTTTCATTGCCAGAATGTGTTGCAATTATGTGGCTGAATTCTGCACTTTGGTGCATGCCTGTGGTTCTTGTAGGCATCCCTGGGGATGCTACACATACATCTGAAAGGAGATTTCAGCCCATCATCTCTCTCTTTTTCAAACAGCTGAGTTAATAAGCTGCAGAGTGAAAATTCTGCTTTTTATTCATCTCACAACATTTTTTTGTAAAATAAGGGAGATTTCCACTGCAAACTGAATTTATTGTCATGCACTACAAGGATCTAATCAAAAAAAAGGAAACAACTACAGGATTTGAGTACAATGCGTGACTATAACTGTATCAGTTTCTTCTGAAATGTTAGTTATTTACTTACGGCAGGGCTCGACAAAATTACCACCTCACTAAGTGCTAGCTTTAAAATTAAGGCACCGAGCTTGGATGCCCCTTGCCACTGAAACAACTCTGCTGCAGCAGAGCACGATCCCTTGCTGCTGAATCTGCTGAGTGTCGCTGAAGGTGCCAGTGGGTTTATTTTTAGTCTCCAGGAGCCACTCTGCTCCTGTAGTACCACGGCAGAACAAGGCACCTAGACACAAACCTCGGGTGCCATGGCAATTTGGTGCCCGGGGTTTGTCAAGTCCTGACTTAGGGCTACATTGAGAGCTTACTGCCTGCACTGCTGACGAACGAGGTATAGCCAGAACTGATTTTTTTGGCAGGGACTGTGGTTGATGCAGGTGGGCACAAACCTTGTATTTATAGGCAAAACAGAGGCTAATAAAAACACAAGATAAATTACTTAAAATCTGATTAGATGGGCCTGCTTTCAAAGTTGGTAGGCCATGGCCCGCACAGGCCCACCTTTAGGCACACCACTGTGACGAAGTGGCAATGTATAGCAGCACCTTCCAGGAGGACTGCTGTGGAGAGAAGGAAATAACTTATTGCAGCCCTGAAAAGAGATCAGTTTGTGCATGTGTGTGTGTATGTGTGTGCGTGCGTGCGTGCGTGCGTGCACGTGCGGCATCTCACCTCTCTGCTTGTGAGTACAAGGGTCTGGAGTGCCCCAGGGTTCTACCCACTATCCACCTCCCTCTCACCCAGTTCTGTGTCACAGCGAGTAGATTTTGCTCCTTTGCACAGCTGAATAAGACAGGGTCACTATCTAGCCCATAATGGATTAAAAATTGGGCCATCAATGGGAATAGTTAGTAAAGTGAGCAGGATTTGGCCCGTTAGCTACAATAATTGATATAAATTCTCCAGTAATTGGTATAATACCCTCTCTGAACATCTTCAACAAACCACCTAACCAAGCCATTATAAATACAGAACAAGTGTTAATTTTGGGAACTTGGATCACGATGCATTTAATGAAAGAGAGAGAGAATTCAGTTCAACTAATAATTGCATGTCCACTCCGTCAAATGTCTGGATTATTTAAATGCATTCTTATTTAAAATGCATTGACCGTAGCAGGTGAAATCTGGAGGCATTAAATACTGCTGTTTGGAACACTTTTATCTCTTTTAGTTACTTTTCTTCACTGACTCTTAGTTTCTTTCCCATTTACCTACATTTCTCACTAAAACAGCATATGATTTGTCTTCTATGAGATTTTACACGTCCATATTATTTCAGCAAAATTCCATCTCAGCAAGCTGCTATAGATGGCATTTTGCAATTTTTAGCCAAGATCTAAATTGTTTTATTTTAGTGAAACCCAAATTGTTCTAAGATGTGGGAGTCTCATGAATCACTGTTGGAGTGGACTGTATGGGGTACTGTGGAATTGCAGTTGCCCGGGTGACAGCATTGGCATGCATTCTTAGAAGACTAAAAAAGAAAGTTTACTCTCATCTCTCTTTAGGATGGTTCAGTGTGCCTCCGTCTCTGCAATGGTTCTGACTTGCTGCTTAGTGCATAAATTTGAGTGGAACTGTCTGTCTACCATCATTTGGGATGAATGGTGCACCTGAGAGCAGTAAGAGGGAGACGCCTCCATTACCTGGAGAGTATAGGGCCATTGTGATTGGCCTCTGGGAGGAATATAAAGGCATGTGCGAGTTCTTCCCATGGGACCATTCCAAATCAGGCGTCAAGGAATTCTTTTTTAGGGTCTAACTCTGACACAGTGATAGAATTCATTTGTCTTGGAAAAGTAGGGTTTTTTTGTTTGGTTTTTTATTCTAAATGGCATTCCCCACCTACTCACATATGTGATATTGGAATAGGAAGTTTAGTGCAATGCATTAAGGATTTTTTTCTGTTCGGTTTTCTTAATTTTGCCAGGGAACCTTTGCAAGGTTTTATTTAAAAATATTTTAATTTGATTTTTGAAACACAAATCCTATATCCATCTAGATTAATCAATTCTATCCAATCTATTATTGTGTGTGTGTGTGTGTGTGTGTGTGTGTGTATATATATATATATATATATGTGTATATGTATATATATATATATATATATATATATATATAAAAGGATCAGCTTGGCTACAATAAAAAAAAACTGTATGAAATATGAAAGTTTCTATAGAAGGTCAATCTGTATGTTCCCTCCTAAATTGTCTATAACAAACAATGCTATTTTTCCAACTTACTAGCAGGTTCCTTTTCATTTTATTACACTTGAAAGTGATATGAAACAAAAATTCACTATTCCAGCCCCTTTTGGCCAAGTGACCTGAAAACGCCTGCATTCATTTAAACATTCCCAACCTATTGAGCCAAGCCTAATTGTTTTCTGAAATTACACTGCCAATTACAGCCAATGGTATCATTAATCATTGGTGTTATTAACGTAAATGAATCTTCTGCTGAGTTTACAGTATATTTAACTAGCACAAAAAGAAATTAGACTTTTTTTTCCTAAATAAAGAGGTTGTTGCAAACTTCTAAAAATTATGCAATTAGAAGAGGTTGTCTGGCCCTGTTGATTAGAAATAGGATACAAGCTTTCTCATTTTTAAGGGCCAAATCTTGGTCCTACTGAATTTGTAGAGAATGTTAGCATTGATGTCAGTAGACTCCCACTTTGGTCTTAAATGACTGCCTTGAAGTCAAGCCTGAATGGCCTTGAACATGAGTCATCGTTATTCTGTAATTATTCATTGGCTTTGTGAATTGATTCAGTTCAGTTCCTGCTAGAATCATAACTACATTTTCTTTCAGTCTCCTATACAGATCAACCATTGTTAGTTACTTAACAGTGATCACAGATTGATCTAATGCGCACTGTAGTCCGTTGAAATCTTTCCGTTGAGCTCAAAGGACATTGGCTAAAGTGCCTTATGAGGCAATATATAAAGTGCCCAGAAGTCTTCTTACGTAGATGCTTGGTGTCCTAGGCCAGGGGTCAATCCTAAAGAGTGCTGAACACACACCTTCAAGTGGTTAATATTCTCAACTCTATCTGTGATGGATATTGAGGGTGCTTGGCAACTTGTGTGAAGCAATCATTAATACTTACTCCTGCTGATGTCGGTGAGAGCAGAATTTGGCTCAGTGCTGCCTCAGATTGCCAAGACCTGTGGAACAGTCTGTTTGTATTAATGATGGTCAGGTGCTCAGCAGTGTACCCTCTCTGCTGCCTGACAGCAGTTCCAAGATAGTGTTAGCTTTCAAGAAACAGAAGAATTATGAAATATCTTACAGTGAATCCTGGGAGTTGTTTAGCTTGACCCAAAATCCCAGAATTCCAATAGGTTTTGATAGGCATCCCACACTGGATCATGCGAGAAACCCCAGAGTGCATAGAGCCTAGCATCAGAAAATTGCACCATGGGATATCTGCTCAGTGTGCTGTGAGGTAATTTTAAGAAGTCCAGGGCTATGTGGACAAAATGATTCACAATGAAGGTCATTTAAGCCAGCATAAACAAAGTATTTGGATGCACTCTTTCATGATAGTTATTCCATTTTAGTTAGAGGGGAAAATATCACTTCAAACAAGCCTTTCTGGAAATGTTACATAAATGTCTATTATGATGTTGGTTTTCAAAAAATGTAAACAGTTTGAAAACACAAGAAACCCCAAAACAGGGAGCGGCCACTTGAGCATAGTGGCTGCTGAAATTAGTTTTCCTCAGTGTCATTTGCCTCACTTCTTCCTCATTGCTCTCTCCATTACCCCGCTCTGTTACAGCAGACACACATCTAGTTCTCTTGGCGTCAATTCATTGACACTCTTTGGTTCAGTGACTGTTCTGAATAAACGATTTCTTTGAGTTTTGTATGAATTTTGTTTTTATACACATACTCCTAATTAGAGAGTTGTTCTTCTTTGATTGTCCATGTGGCAAAGTTACATCCTGATACACCATCTGTTTGCTACCATAATGAAAGATTTCCTTCATCTCTCCAGGAGTGTAGAGACATAAACATTATGTAGATTACACCGTAAGAGTTGTTTCTAGTATGATGTCCATAGGAAGTAAATTGGTGTCCCACAGAGTTTACAGTCCTGGGCACTGATCCTGCTATTGACGCCATGTGGTTGGATCCATGGGCCTATGCTAAGTCCTGTTTGACTTCCTTGGAGCGCCACACAATATACTGTGCAGAGACCACTGCAAGATAAGGGCATAAGACCTTACATTATTAACACGTATGTTTCAGAACACCTAACGATCACAATAGGCTGGGCCCTGTGGTGTAGGCTCTAAAACAAACCTATGATAAGTGACACTTCTTACCCCAAAGATTTATAATCTGAAAGACAAGATGGGACAGGTGGATGATCAAACAAACAGGCAAACATTGGAGTAAGACTGTGCACAACTTATTAGTATTTTTGTTACTCTGTGAGCACAAGGATAATAAATATTAACGATAGATGCAATACTTCTAACTCAGTGAAGCAATTAAAGTTAAAATACTAATTTTCTTCAGCAACTTCAACGAGAGACTGATATTTCCATCACTGAAATTAGTTTTAGTGAGTCGAATTTAGTGTATTGGGGATACCGGTGATTGCCTGCATTATGATTCTCTGTGCATGTGGATGCTTCTGGTTTCCATAGTTTTTTGCAACTGAGACAACAGATTTCCAGATAATATGTATCTCTGTTTTGCTTAAATTTTCGCAATTTGTTAATAATGCACTTGGTTCAACTTCTGAACTAATTTACATATTTATTAATGTTAAAACCAAAGATACATTGTGTGCCCTTCCTCACCCACCACTGTTGGCTTCCTTCCCATTTCTAGTTACATAAACATATTAATTATACATTGTGTAATGAATAAATTATAAGATGGTATCACGGTTGCTTCTTTCTCAAGCCTTTACATTATGCTTTATTCATGTGAGTAGTCCCGTTAACTTCAGTGGGGATAACTTTCATGGTACGAATTATTTAAATATAGCTGGCAGGGTCAGGTCCATATTTTCAGTAACATTCAAACGGACCATTTTACTTCAATGTCCACCCAGTATTTGCAGGCAGAAAATGTTAGTTATCCATGAAAGTTAGGACAACAGATCCTGTTCTGTTTTTTAGATCTTTCATACAGAAAATACAGACCACTGGAGCTTTAAAGTACCATCTGTCCTCCAGGAAGGAAGTTTTCTTAGGGGAACTCAATATTATCCACACTATAAATTCAGCAATCCACTGCAGGACAAGCAAAGAATTTTTAAAAAGAATGGTGTACTTTTTAGCTTCCATATGATGTATAATGTAGACCTGAAAGATGGGTTGATATATTTTCTTTGGATATAGATACATTTTTAGATTAGAAAGATCAGGAATTCCCTTGTTTTCTTAGAACACATGGAGGAGGTCTCAGGTAGGGTGACCAGATAGCAAGTGTGAAAAATCAGAACTAGGGGTGCAGTGTAAAAGGCATCTATATAAGAAAAAAGCCTCAAATATCAGGACTGGCCCTATAAAATTGGAACAACTGGTCATCCTAGTCTCAGGGGTTTGTTTATTAATGAGCTCTCACACTTTAATTGAAAGGATCCAGACTCTTTGCTCTCTAACAAAGACTTCCTGTCCTGAAAGTGTTAGTCATTGAAAGGCATTTTTATAAATATGAAAAACTCATAAAACAAAATAATTAATTTCATTTGTTCACTGCTCCTCATACTCATGCACTGGAGAAACCTACATTTCTAATTTGAAAAACCAAACAGGCAAGAGGAAAATGAACACCCTCTCTCCCCCCATCCTCAAACATTAAGAAACAATAAAAAAAGGGTAAAAGCCTGATTTAGTTTGACTTCAGAAAGTCACTTGTAAGACCCCAGAAATGCATGTGTATGTATTATATATGCATACGTGGCTTTACATTTATATTAGATCTAAATAACAAGCTCCTGATTTATAAATACTAAACAGAACTTTATGCTTTGAATATTTTCCATCTTCCAAGGTGGATTAGTTTTTAACCTTGTCTTCAATACTTTGCTATTTGTTCTGGATGTTTTGGACATGTATTTCAAGTATTTTTTTTTTAGTTCATTTACTGGATTTTTAGTATGTTTTCCCAGCTTTAAGGATCCTTTAACAATCTGCCATGGTAGTTTGAATTCAGAGAGCCAGGCTGTTAATAGGATAGTGTTGGTTTCTGGTACTGAGACAGCAGGTGTTGACATCGGGGCTCTAGTTGAACTGGCAGGGGAGAAGGGGCTGTGATTAGTTATGAGTGTGAGTGTTGGTTTGCATCGCCTTTATTTGAAGAATCTTTTCCCCCCTAGCATGTTTCAGAGTGGAGAGCTTCATTCTTTTCCCTTCAATGACACTTTCAGTTGTAAGTGCCGGCATTTCATTCTCTCCTTTTGTTACGACTCCTTGTCCTGTGGCTTCTCTTAATCACAAGCTATTTTCTACCTTAGGTTTCAGTTGTGGTGTTCATCTCTTAAGGGAACAATTAAGAAATATGTAGTCCTTAATCTTAACCTGAGTCACAGGTACAAACAAACAGATACCTGATGACTTTAAATGACAATACATTTAAGATCAATAGTCAATATAGAAAAGCTCTGCAACATCAACAACCTCGCTCAGAACTTCATCCTTGCCATCATGGGATGTTACTTTCCTACACACTCACATCACCTCACAATGATGGCTTAGGTGCTTGCCTCAAATATTTGCAAGACACTGGACAACCTCAGATACTCACTCAAAACGTGTCATCAAACTCATCCATTTCATCCTCACTCACAACAATTTTACATTCAACAGCAAACATTTGTCCAAACCATGGGAAAAGCCATGGGTACTATGTTGGCTCCCCAATATGCAACCTGTTCACGGGTTATCTTGAAGAATTTCTGCACAAATGTACCATGAAGCCAATGACATACATGAGATACATTGATATTTTCATTCTCTGGGCAGATGATTTAAATTCATTCATAGATTTCCACCACAACTTCAATGAATACTACCCATCCATTAAACTCTCTCTAAAATATTCCCACACTAGCATCAACTTCATGGACACCATGATCAGCTTCAACAATGGAACCCTATAGACAACTATATACAAGAAATCCATGAATCAGCACATCTACCATCATAGATCCAGTAACGATTCCAAGAAATTTGTTGGCTACACCCAAGCACTCAAATACCACAGAAGATGCTCCGAGGAGAAGTCCACCTTCACACACTGGAAACTGCCTTCATTAAACAAGGACACTCCACCAGAGAAGTAGGTCATTTCATGAAACAGGCCACCCAAATACACAAAAGAGCCTGCTTCAATACAGAAATAAACTCCCTCTAATGGCACATCTAGTTGTAATTTACCATCCCACCTTGGAACCTATACAGGCCATCATCAAACAACTACAACACCCATTCAGTGAGGATCATGAAAGAAAACTCTCCTGCAGCCTCACTTCAGGCTTTAAACAGCCCCCCAGTCCCTGCAGGCTGATCATCAGAGGCAAGCTCCACCCAGAGCAGGAGGCCCCTGCTCAAGGACAGTGTCTACACGCGTGCTTTTTTTTTTTTTTTGCAAAAACTTTGCTTAAAAGGCTCTATGCCTCTCGTCTAGGTCGTTTTATTTTGTTGACAAAACAGGGCAGTTTTGTCAACAAAAGGGTCATTGTAATATGAATACTGGGATTGTTTTGCAGAGAAAAGTTAACTTTTGTTGGCAAAACTTTCTAGTGTGTACGTTGCTGGAGTGGCATCAGATCCTGCCAGAATAATAAATCAACTACAAAAACTGCAGCCATATCTCCACTGTTACAATTATCAACAATACTCCCCACAACACAACTTTCAAAGTCCCTGGAGCCTGCACCTGCCTGTCACAACATGTGGTGTACCTCATCCAATGCACTGAATTCCCGATAACTACGTGGGTGAAATCAGGCAGTCATGCTCTCGAATGAACTCACATAGGAAGATGATAAAAAATAGAAACACCCTATGAAAGTGGGTGAATGCTTCACAAAGCACTCATTCAATATCTGTCCTCTCAGTCCTCATCCTCAAAGAAAATCTGCACAACACTTTCAAAATATGAGCCTGGGAACTTAGATTCAGAATTTTGCTAGACATTAAAAATCATGGATTGAACAGAGACACAGGATTTATGGCTAATTACAGTAGTCTGTAACCTATTAACCCTCCCCCCTTTTTTGTCCTGTAACTGCAGAGGTGTTAAGCCACTCCACCTTGAATGATCCTTCGAATATGTGAAACAAACAAAGAATCTTATGGCACTTTTAAAGACTAACAAATGTATTTATTGCATAAAATGTATTAGTCTTTATAAGTGCCATAAGACTCCTTGTTTGTTTTGCTGAACTAGACTGACATGGCCACCCCTTCGGAACTTAGAATATGTGCTAACTCTTGATACTAACCAATCTATTCCATCTTGTATGTAACTGAAGCTTTGAGTGCCTTTTCCAGATCTAAAGAAGAGTTCTGTGCTGCTTGAAAGCACATCACTGTCTCCAATGAAGGATTGCCTCACCCACTTTGTTTCTCTAATACAAACCCACCCACCCCCAAAACCAAAAAAAAAATAAAAACAAACAAAAAAAAACCCCCACCAACCAACCAGAATCTTCTCCCCAAGAATGGGGAGGAAACCTCACTTAATAGACAATAGTCTCTTTCTTTAATTTTGACTCAGATACCACAGTGATGATCATGGTAAAAAATCCTGAATACTGCTGGGGAGAAATCCTCCCTCTATTAAAGTACATGGGAATTACCTGGGAGCCTTAAAATCCCTACATCCTTGCAGGAAGAGAGCCCTGTGTCATATACTTTGCAGAGCAATGGAAATGTAATGCTACAGAGCTGTAGTTTTTTATGTGCAATTATATTTAATGAGCTTGTGGAGTTCAGTGCTATGAGAGATCAGTTAGAAGAAAAATGTGGCTGGAATTTTATTATATTATGACCGTCAGCCTTTGTACTGGTAATTATGTGAGCTAAAATAGAAGATAAAGCTTATCAAAAAGAAAGTCCCTCTCTCTTCACTGGAAACCATAGTAGTTGTGATCAGCCAAAAGCCTTGAAGCTTAGAATCTGCGGATTTAAAGACGAAGGAGGTGAGAACAAGATGAATGTCTAGGTTTCTGACATTCAGATGAGAGTCTGTGGAGTTAGGATGTATTTTTCCTCCACTATGTGAACTATAGTGCGGTTGTCCTTGAGTGTATTATGAGGGGCATGTTTGCAGTCCTGTGAAGCTATAGGTATCATGTTAGCTATTTCTGAAGACAGGCTACCAAGATAGATGGAGCATTGCTCTGATCTGGCACAGGCATTTATACATTCCAGGCTTGCTTACCCAAATATCCACTGAACATTTACAGAGCAGGATTTGTGTAAACTTCGGGGGGGCTAAAATTCATTTAGTTGCCCTTCTCCAGCACCTCACAGAAATCAATCCCAATCCCTATGGAGAAAGCAGCTGGAGACCCAGGATCCAGGCTGTATGGGACTCACAGCGAAGATTGCTCAGAGTTACCACCCCACATTAAAATACTACTAAAACCAAACATAACAATGAACTTTATTAACTACTAACTAAATAAACCTTATCCTAAGAAAATAAAATACAATTAACCAAGAACAATCCCTACACAAACCCCCGCATGAAAGATACCCAAGAGTCCCAAAGTCCAGGTGGAGTTCACCCAACTCTCAGCTACAGTCTGTTCAAATGTAGAAGCTTGAGTGACAAGAAATAGCTGTCCTCCTCCTCTTTCTTTGCAGGAATCTTCTGTAGCATTCCATGCAGGCTTTTCCTTCTCCTTTGCAACCAGCCCTCAGTCCCACATGCATGTCTGCAAAATCTGTTGCAGATGACTCCATTCGAGGGAGAAAACATCTTGTTCACTCCTGGCTCAGCTTCTCTCCTGAAAACTGAGCGCATGAGCTCTTCTCAAAGCAGCTCCTGCCTGCTGTCTGCACAGACTACTGCTCTCATGTGATCTCACTGATCACACCAGCAGGGAACCCTGTGGAGCATGCTCAAATGCTATCACTCCCTGCTTCTAAAAGTTTCTGGTTGTGGGTAGCTAATCTGCCCAGCAACAGTAACCCACCCTCACAGGTCTCTTAAAGAGAGAGCCATTTTTTAGGTATATGGGTTACATTTGCACATGTGCTTCGCCAGTTGTGTATTTGCAAATACCTGTGCCTGTTGGATAAATGCTAACATAGCTGCTTTAGTTACAGTGATCGTGCTGTGTCAATTATTTTCATTGGTTATGGTTTGAAGGAGCTAAGCATATGGTTTCCCAGTTAGAGTGAATCTCATTAATTCCTTTTGTTCGTATTGTATATAGTCTTGTACTGTATCTGAAGCAGCAGAAGTAAATTCCAACCTATTGCTTCTGTTGTTGATTGACAAAGTGTTGAAATCACACATTGGAGGAATCCAAAATGTTGGACCTTACAGAAAACTTCAGAAGGTTTTTCATAATGTGGGTCACTTTTGAAGAAAGAGGTTGTCTCAGGGAACCTGCTAGCCCATTAAAAATCATGTAACATCGCAATGGCAGCTGTGAATCATATGGTAACCACATGCAGTATCTTTAATGTTTTAAGCATGAAAACTTCAAAAAAATAATATACTGTGATGGGCCAGACCATACAAGCTGTGGAGTAGTCATAGCCTTTTATACCAATATATGTGACAGCAACAACAGCAATTTCTTATGTGGAAAAAGTAGCGTTTAGCAGGTATTTTATATATATATTTAACTGTCTTTAATGTATTTGTCCACTTTGAAAAATAACATTAGACCAGTGTTCATTGCATTGTTCTAGGTATGTTTATAGTGCAGTTTAGCAGTTGGAAAGAAAGTGGAAAGAGAATGGTATGTGAGCGCCAGCTCCGTGCTCCACCAGCAATTGGCAGTGATTCATGGACCACACTATAGGAATCTGTGAGCTAAAATACCATCTCACTGCTTAAAATGTGAGCCATTTGTTCTTAGATTTTAAATTCCACTGTCTTAGATTTGAAGGGAAAAGAGAGTATGGATCATTGTTTTTAACTTGTTTTCAAAGTTAGGTTCACGCCGTTGCTGGCAAATATTTATACGTTCCCAGCTTGCTTACCCAAATATCCATTGAGCATTCACAGAGCAGGATTTTGCACATGTGCTTTACCAGTTGTGTATTTGCAAATACCTGTGCCTGTTGGATATATGCTAACATGGATAAATGCGCTTGGTGGATGTACATACATGAGCTGACATTAAAATCTAGGGGAATTTTCAAAAGCATCTACATGAATGTGGAGTGCAAATTTCAAATTCCATTATTTTTACATAATGTCCTTAAAATACAGTTCAATACTGTGTTTTATAGTGAGTCAGAACAGAAGAAAGTGGCTCAGGATTTAGGTAGGAGTGACTCTGTTAGGGCAGTCAAAACAAAAGCTTCTCTGCCCTGCTAGGATGCTTTATGGGCAGAGGGAACTGAAGATTGCAGTAGGGGGATGTAGATTAAATCAGAGGGGTAAAGTAGGGCATGATAGGAGGATTTAGAGTCCCCGAAGGCAGTCTGGATTTGGTGAATGATAGGAGTCCATGACTGATGTATGGGATGGAATGCTTCTGTATTTTGTTTTGTGAGACCATAACATTCTGGTCCCATTGATTTTGGAGAATAAGGATATAAGGAGCAATAGATGATGGGGAATATAGGAAAGAAAAAATATTAATGTCCCTAAAAATGTGAAATGTGCTGTCCTTGGTATAAAGGGTTTTGTCTGTGAACACACATTATATTGCGTATTAAGGAGTTGGTTTCTATATAATAAGTACAATGTCTCACTCTTAGCATTTATAATAATGTATGAACTGCAACAATATTTATAAGTAATTTATCATATATAAGTAACCTGCGCTCACTTTTGCATCCTCTTGATAAACAATTTACTTAGCTTGTTGAAACAAGAATGTTTTATTAAATATAAGTGGGGACCTTCATATGTATATGTGTGTGTGTATATATCTATATATATCTATATATCTATATATATCTATATATATATATCTATATATATCTATATATATATATATATATATAGATATATATATATAAGATCTCTCTTAGTTGATCCTTTGGTCCTTAGATAGCACATTGGACTGACTTTAGTGTTATATAATTTATGAACTTGCCATTTGAAAGGGACATTGCTATCATTAATGGAGGTCTGCTCAAAGGCCCCAGTTAGGATACAGGCTCAGTTGTACAGTGTCTAGGCTCAAATCTTCTGCTTTTACTCACCGTCTTTACTTAAATCTCTTGAGTAAAACCTCACTCCCTGAGTCTTTTTTTCCACAATCATACCTTTTTGTAGGACTGCGCACAGACTAAGATACTACTCAGCAGCACTGGAAAGAATGGAGGAACCTGCCTTGTTGTGTTTGGAGTAGGTATAGGAAACTGGGATCAATATGAGTTTCAATAAACTTTTGTCATTTTAAACACTAAATTGGAGAACATCAGCTGTGTCCTCATGGGAATTGGATAGCAGTAGGATGATGTGCCCTTTCCTTCACCATTTTTCTCATGAATGGGTCTGCAATTCATCAGCACCGCTCACATGAGCAAAGGCTTCAGGACGGGGCCCCAAGTCCAGAGTTGAGGGTTTGGCCTATATCATTACTGTAGCCTGAAGTTTATACATAGCATGGAGTGGCTGAATCACAGGTAGCGTCATTTGAGTTTGTAAAAGAGCTGGTGACTGGCTCTCCTGATGAAGGTCGGCAGGAGAAGATACATTTCTAATCTCAGAGAAGGTGCTAAGGTTTGCTGGAGTCTTCAGGCTGAGTCCTGAAAAAGGCCAGTGCGAAGTGGAGGCGCAAAGGGAAGGAACTGCAACTTTAGGTCACTGTTCTTCCACAGGGTCTCTTCATTGTTAGAGAAGAAGGAATTTAGCACATGCCTTTTCAGGCTTCAGCATACACCTCTCCATGTACCTTGGTGCATTGGGATGGAGAGCCAGGTACCCACCTTTTTCTGAGATGGGGAAGAACAGGACCCAAGGGCATGATACCTTTGCTCAGCCATGCTGTTCTCACTCCCCTGTGTGACAGTGAAGGACCCAGGCACAATCTAGCCTTGTGGAACTATTGTGAGCGCAGAATCACTGTTGTTTTATCAGGCAGGTTTACTACCACCTGTACTACCGTTCTGATTCCAAATCCTATATTTGATTATATCCTTTATTTACACATTGAGGATTACAATTGTTTAACCGCGGAGATTGCAATATGCACTTAGGGAAGTACGGAAATTGAATGCTGTGTGGGCAAAATTAATATGCTTCCATTAAGAAATCTAACAGGTACCCCTGTGGTGTTTGAGAAAATTTGAACATAGCGTTCAGTACATAATATCAGGAGCTCTTCTGAGGTTACTGTATGGGAACTGGAATTCCTATGGTGTATTCCCAATTCTTCCACTTGTAACCTTGTGCAGATCACTTATCCATGCTATGCCTCAGTTTCCTTTCCTCAAAGCTGCACACTGTGACACCTCCTTCACAGGGATGCCATGAGGCTTAATTAAATTCTGTAAAATGCTTTGAAATTCCTAGATGAAAGGCATTTCATCAATGAAAGTCCTATATCATTTCCCCCCAAAACTGTTCATTTTGAGGGTAGAGTAATGGCAGATTTCCCTCTACACCTGTTGCCTGATTCAGAGTTAAACCATTTTGCAAGTATGAGCAGGGGTTAAAATAAGGGGGAGCACACTGGAACACAGTTCCGAGGCCCCCAAATTTGAGGAGCCAGAGTTCCGGGGCCCCTAAAAATAGAAAAATCCGGCGGAACACATGTTCCGCCCTTCCCTGGCTGCTGGCAGGTCCTGCACCCCACCATTGTTAATCACAACACTTATTGTGTGATGCAGTGTTTGCTAGTTTCTGACAATAATTGCTATAGACATAAACGCCATATACAATTATAAATATTTTTATGGAGCAATAACCAATGCATGTGGTACTGAGAAGTGGTTGCAAATGCCTATCTGGGCTGGGGCCCACACATGCATGAAGGGGGCCCAGACTATACGGGAAGGGGACTTGGAGATTAGGAGGGGTCCGGGGCCCATCAAATTATACTTTAACTACTGAGGATGAGAATCTCTCCGGCTCCTTGCCCTGTTTCATGAAGGGTTTGATAATTGTTTTATCTGCTCTGTTGGTCTGTGGTTGTTATGGATTGGCATTTGTGCCTGAGGCAAGGAGACCTTTCCAAGAAGCTTGCTGTTGGGAGGAATTTGAGCCTGACAGGTGTGTTATAGCCGCTGCAATCCTTTAAATGGTGTGTATTTGTGGTTTTCTTCCAGTCTTCCTACCTCCTAATTGCAGCTAGAATATGTTTACCTATCAGGTTCCCTGCCATTGTTTCGAACGTATGGGTCTGGGGAAAAAGCTACCAATTACTCCTCTCATCTGTTTTGTTTACTTGCAAGAAATGGCCAGTTCTAAGATTCTCCACGGTTGAAAGTGTTTAGCAGTAACAGTGTATTTCTAGCACACTTCTACTTTTCAGCTAGTGCATGCTTTTTAAATACAAGGAGAAAAGATCCTAAGGAAACAGTAGCTACAAAAGACATTACTGGCCCAGCTTTTATTATTATTATTATTATTATTAGTGCACTGATTCGGTGATGTTTTCAAAGAGGCTGGATTATTGTGTCCCTTGAGCCGTTTCATAGGAGCATAAAACATAGCAAGAAAAGCCTCAAGTGCTGTGTATTTTTTCTTAGTTAAGAGCATGATGCCCTTATTAAACGTAATAGGAGCTACACATCAACCCCCTCTGGCTGATTGGTGGCACAGTGACGTTATACAGATGCAGCCTCTTCCTCAGGAACATCTTTCTGTGTGACTGCTGGGTCTCAAACTTACCACAGGATTGCCCTTTTACGGGAGCTTTTGTCTGGGCACGCTTTCTGAGGGCTGCCCCTTTAAATCAGGCAGAGATGGCCATTGCGGCCCTGGGTGGTGTTCGCTGCATCTCTCGGCTGCTAAGCATTCTTACCTTCTCTTACGTATTTCCTCTAGTTTTTCTCCTCATCATTCCTGAGTATATATTTTCAGATGTGATGGTCCCAGGAAGAAGGGACCACAGAGCCTCAAGAACCATGAATCTCATTCCCAGTTCTGCCAAAGACTTCCTGTATTACTCTGGCAATTCACATTATGATATCATTTCCAGAAACTGTGAACGCCCCAAGCTCCAGATGGCTTCAACAGAGGCTCAGTTGGGTGAGCATTTCTGAAAATGGCATTGCTGTCTTTGACTCAATTTCCCCATCTGTATAGTAGGGATAATATTACCAACATCTGTGATGTGGTTTTGCAAGCCTACTTTCAGTAACATTTTTTACATGAGATCAAATATTTGCTAGAGGCTAAAATCAGACATTTCTTCTCTGTTGCATAAGGGAGGCAGAGGGACACCTCTAGCTTATTTAGTAGTAGACTTTAATAAAAAGGTGTGGCTTTTGCCATGTTTTGCCCCCCATTTCTGCAAAGCAAGTAGATTTCTAGCATCCTACATTCCCTCTTGGCACCCAGCCTGGTCTTAAACCTCCAGCATTGGATTGTTCTTCCACTCTGTCTGTTTCTCTAAGGTCTAAGGCAGAGGTCTTCAATCTGTGGGGCTCACCTCCCCTTGGGGGAGGGATGTGGCTGGACCCAAGCACAACCGCACAGGGGATGGAGAGGGAGCACTAGCATTACCCAGCACCGTTCCGTCCCGAGCTCTGCTCCAGCCATGGCCTTGGCTCTTCTCCTGGCCACTGCGCTGGTCTTTCTCATCCTTCTGGCCTCAAAGCCTTGGAGCTGGCCCCTTGTCGTGTCCCCATGTGCCTGTCCCCCCCCCCCCCCAGTCTTAGCACCCAGCCCCCACTTTGGCCCATGGCCTAGCACCTGGCTTCCAGCTGCTGAGGCCCACTACAGCCCCTGGCCACCGTGGTCCCTGGGGCCCCCAAAGTTCCTGGTGCCAGCCTCATCCCCTGTCCCCAACCACAGCCCTCTGACTCTGGCCTGGCTCCCAGCTGCAGCCTCTGCCTGACTTACTGGCCCTCCTCCCTGCACCAGCTGGGAGAATGGGTGGGGGGCACAGACAGGAATGGGAGTGGGGTGTGAAGGTCAAAAGTTTGAGGACCACTGATCTAAGGCCTGGATCCTGCAAGCTAATCCCTGTCAGTGGATCCCTGTGCTGGCTATAGACAGCAATGGGGATACATACACATGGCCCAGGAAACTGACTGTGCAGAGTATCTCGTGGGACTAGAGTAGTCTCCCATTATCAGTGGGGTGGGATTCTCTAGCCCTACACAGGGTTCTTATATAAAAAATGTTTTCCTAAGGAAAACTAGGAACTAAAAGTAATTTGCCTAACTTTGGTATGTGCATGTAAGAATTAGCTGCTAACTCTGGTCATTGAAATACTCCGTAAACTTTCTCTAGCCAAAACACGAAATCAACACAAAATGAATTGTAATTAATCTTAGCTCACTACTAATTACCTGAAAAATCTGATTAAAAGGAAAACTGAATTTTCTTACAGTAATTAGTATTTTATTACTAAAGCTGTGTCTGTGTAAATATGCCTAATTTATTACCAGTGATGTTTATGAGCATTTTATATTTTTCCTTGTTCAAAGGTTTCAAAGACTGAAGGACAAAATTAGAATAATGAATGTTTGTTTATTAATACAGTGACAGAACAAATATTGTACAGACATTTGTAGACTCCAACATTATGATACTGTCAGAGGAATATAGCTTTTCAAACTTATTAGCATAGAAATAGGTTTTTTCCTGTTACTTCAAATAGTTTTACTTGCACTGGTTTGTCATTCAGCTGTCAGTACTAGCAAGACAACAAACGTTCGGTGTGAATTGACCCCCAAGAAAGGTCCTGACAAATGGATCCTGAAATATTCATATAATTAAATCCCCTGAGCGAACGGTCTTTAATAGCTAATGAGGTTTCATAAGGAGCATAAAATCACTTTATGTTATTACTGCTAGACATTCTGTGGTGTATTGTCAAGGGAATGTGCAGAGGTCTATATCGCATTCTTCTGTGGTTAAGAAAAGGATCCTGCATAATTCCCAACTCCCTATGAATGCACACAATCGTACAAAGTCGCTGTGGAAATTGTTCTCCGGTGAGAGCGGCATAGTCAAATGAAAGCTCTTCCCTGTTGTGGGGAAAAGAGCATGCTACGATCCCTTCCCAGGCTTTCTGTGGAGCAAGAGTAAGTAGAGTAAGAGTAAGTGAGCACTATAGGGAATGGGAGAATGATAGCAGCCCCTTGAATAGAATTCCATTTCTCCACACCTTACTAGGATATGAGTAAATAGATGCTTTCTTACTAGCTCCGTGCTATCAGGATAGTCTTATAGCAAATTAAGTAGAAAAAACAATATCAAAATAGCATTACCGTTTTCCAGCAACCCACCGCAAAGAAATGTAATTCAGAGTTCAGCCCTTAACTCTGCCCTAATATGCCCTAAAGATTACAGCACAAATGGTCAATTAACATAAGGTCTGATAACAAATGCTATTATATCTACTGTGTGTGCTGCTTTGAAAATCTGTGCTGCAGGGTAAGGCATGGTGGAGCAGAGTTTGTTCTCATAAAGGACAAATGAGAACTTATTTAATGGTGAGCCAGACTCTGCCCTTAGTTATAGGTGCGCTCTGAAGAGCTCCATAGAGTAACTGAGAGCAGAATTTAGCCTCAAATGCAAAACTGTTTATTGTGAACCAAGCTTATTATGTTGGTTAAAGATTCCTGCTCAGGGTATATTTAATGTGATATAGAATCGTCCATTTCTGTGCCACGGATAGGACTGCAATCCAGCTCTACAGGGACACAAAGCAGGTATCCCATGATGACTTTTCAGTGGCTTGTGTGAAGTGAGTTGGTGGACTCATTCCAGGCCCTAATGAAAGCAGTGCGCATCACGAAAACGACACTCACAACAGGCACCTTGGTTGACAGTTTCAGCAGAGGCCAAAGATCTCATGACCATGGAGATGCAACTGCTCTCTTGATCTCTGAAGTTGTCCCTCCCGATTCAGGGATGAGCAGGCTGTGGGTCACTGCTTTCTTTAGCTATCTATCCTTTGCCTCTTTTGTGGATTAGTGGAAAATATCAGTCTTCAGGGTACTTTTCATGAACATTAATGCAACTAAAAAGAAGTAGTTATATTTCAAGTTAGGAGCTTGCCTGTTCAATTCCATAATAAAGTTAACATTGAATTTGCAATGATTGGGAGCCATCAAGTTGTGTAGCAGCTACCTATGTAACTGTGTGATTGTATTTTTATTACGTTGGTTTTCCCTTCACTCCTGTCTGCCATGCTAACATGATTCATATTGTTCACATTCACTCGTAAGCTCCTTGAAGCAGGGACTGTCTCTCTTAGGTATGGTGCCTAACACAATGGAGCCTCAATCCTGACGGGGGACTATCGCAATACAAATAGTAATGCAATGGTAGCCAGTGTAAAGTATCGAGAACAATGAGAATGCATTGTATTTCATCCTCAGGGGCATATTTCCATTCTACAGTGTCTAGTCTTATTTTGAGATAGACAAGTTGCTCCCATTAATTTTAGCATGCATACATACTAACAGATGAATTGACATTTTGCATTTCAAAAGATTTGTGTGGCTGTTTGTGAAGGGCAGATTGTCAATCAAATCTCTTTTTGCTAATGTATTCAATAGGAGGTGTCATACTTAAAAATCTTTACAGTCTTTTGAATGCTAGGGTCAGTTGCTTGTGTCCAAGAACTAGCAGCAGATGCACCAATTATCCTGGTGCAGAATGCATCAGGTTACTTATCTGTCTAGTTTGCCATACTGTTCACTTGTGCCTCATTCAAGAATGGTCACAAAATTGGGTTCTGCCCCATCTATTCCACAGAAAATAATTGGAACAAACTCTGCAAAGTTGACAAAGAAGGAGTTGTAAAATACTATCCTCTGGTGGACTCTGTGCCACATTAGCCCATTATTCCAGTGAGAGATTCACCCATTTGGAGGGCAGTTTCTGCTTACCCTCGTAAAACCAGTGCAAACTCTGGTGCTAGCTTGAAATAAATTAGAAACCTGGCACTAAGAAAGAGATAAGCAGTGTCTCATTTGTGGAATACCCCTTCCAGCCCATTGGGGCAGGTCTGTTAGTTTCTGTTCCCCTCCAAGACTCCAAACCACCAGCAGAAATCACCTTTTGGGCAAACATGAAAGAGCTGATGTGAGAATTCCACACACCTCTGGAAAAGGCAGGAAGTCTGCCCTTACTTCCTCCATCACCTAGTTAACTTGGTGGCTTGCTGCAATCTTCTACACCTGATCTCACTTGCTTATAGTTAACCTTTGCTGCAGCTGAAACTCAGACTGATTTCTCCCAGGCAGCCTCCCACTCCTAAGACACTATGATGATTGTATATGTTGAAAATGCTTAGGAAAGACAGGAGATAGCAGATTTGTTTTACCTTGAAGGAACTCTACCCCTTCTTTGCCAGGCAAGGCCACTGGTAAGAGGTTGTGATGATAACAACATTATTACTTTAACTAGCAGTAAGAGCTGTCACATGTTTTGGTATAATTCTCCTGTGTAGTATGCCTTTCTCTTGCTGAGCACTCGGGCATGGAAATTTAGGCCTTGTCTATCGTGGAGATTGGCCCTAGATTTCAGTAATTCATGGTACAACCATTCTTGCGCACTCCGCTCATGTAGACAAGGAGAGCCACAATTGAAGTGGATGGTGCTCATCTAGGCTTCAAGTAGGAGTAAGCTCTACTGATGTAATGTGCCATATGCAATGGTGCATCTATCAGTTATTGAAATCAGGGCTACTGCCCAGACAAAGTTTCAGATACTAATTAGACACATTCCAAAGGGGTAGCCGTGTTAGTCTATTGCAGAAAAACAACAGAGTCCTGTGGCACTTTTAAAGACTAACGGATTTATTTATCGCATGAGCTTTCATGGGAGAAAATCCCACTTCGTCAGATGCTTTGCCGATGGGAAACTTACAGAATGGGAGGAAATTAAATGCAGGGGAGTGTATGACATAGGATCAGGTCAGGCTGTAATAGCAAATCAAAATAGGTGTTAGGATTCCAACACTGGGGAACAGCACATAGAGGAAGGTGAGGTCAAATCACCTGTTGTAATGAGAGAAAAATCCATAGTCCCTATTTAACCCCAAGGTAACTGAGTCAAATTTGCATATAAGTTTGAGTTCTGCAGTTTCTCTTTGAAGCGGTGATTTGTTATTCATCTGTTTCAACACAGCTATTAACAAGTCGTCATTTGAGTGAGCAGGGAGGTTGAAGTGTTCCTCTATTGGTTTTTTAGTGTTGCAATTTCTGATGTTATATTTGTGTCCATTTATTCTTTTGCGCAGAGGCTGTCTTGTTTGTCCAATATATAAGGGAGTGGGGCATTTCTGGCACATGATGGCATAAATCACATTGGTGGATGAGCAGGTGAATGAGCCCTTGATGGAGTAGGTGGCTTGATTTCGTCCTGTGATGGTGTCTTCAGTGTAGATATGAGGGCAAAGTTGGCAGCATGGTTTGTTGCAAGGTTATGTTCCTGCTTTAAAGTTTCTCTAAAGTGTCTGTAGTTGCTGGTCAGTATCTGTTTAAGGTTGGGGTGCTGTCTGTAACCAAGGAGAGGTCTGTTTCCTAAGGCTGGAGAGAGTGAGGGATCATCTTGTAGACTGGGCTGTAGATCTTTGATGATGTGTTGAAGAGGTCAGGCTTGGGGGTTGTAGGTGGTGACCAATGGCATTCGGTTTTGTTTTTTTTCTTGGGCTTCTCCTGTAGTAGTTGACTTCTGGGTACCCATCTGGCTTTGTCAATCAGTTTCTTCACTTCTGTGGGTGGGCACTGTAGTTTTAAGAAAGCTTGATAGAGATCCTGAAGGTGTCTATCTAAAGGATCAGAGCAAATGCAGTTATATCTTAGGGCTAACACCTACTTTGATTTGCTGTTACAGCTTGAACTGATCCTATGTCATACACTCCCCTGCATTTAATTTCCTCCCATTCTTTAAGTTTCCCATCTTCAAAGCATCTGACGAAGTGGGATTTTCTCCCACGAAAGCCCATGCGATAAATAAATCTGTTAGTCTTTAAAAGAGCCCCAGGACTCTGTTGTTAAGCAGACATAGACATTCAGTAGACGGTTAAGGCCCAAGCAACTGCTTTAGCACCAAACTCTTAGATGCAAAGTAATGGGCACTCCTGCCTGCCACTTTTATCCTGCCCGTCCCAGGCTGATGTCCGTGCTACAGCAGCGCTACTATGGTGCTGCAGGCGTCGTGCTGACGTGTGGACACTTCCTACATTGATGGAAGGGTCTTTCCAATGATGTAGGTAATCCACCTCTGTGAGAAATGGTAGCTAAGTCAATGGAAGAATCCTTCCGTTGACAGAGCTGCATCC
Source organism: Pelusios castaneus (assembly GCA_007922175.1). NCBI lineage: Eukaryota > Metazoa > Chordata > Testudines > Pelomedusidae > Pelusios > Pelusios castaneus. The sequence continues at coordinate 837,449 of ML685862.1, forward strand.
ACAGCGGGGCCTAGGCTGACCTAACTATGTCACACAGGACATGAAATTTTTCACAGCCCTGAGGAATATAGCTAGATTGACCTAATTTTTAGGTGTAGACCATGCATGAGATGCAGCAAAACTATGATTTTCAAGTAAAACTCTTCATTTCCGTATCAGGAAAGATTCTGAGAAATGGCTTCAACAGCTGTAAAAATTACTGGGTAGCTATAGATGTAAAAAGTCTTCCGTCTCAGAGTCCAGCCTGGAGATTAATGGCTTAGGGCCTAGGCAGTGAAAGATGCAAAATGCAAATCGACTAGCATTGCCAAGTGAACTGTTACTATGTAACTCTGGGCAATTTAGGGACAATTCCATGGTAATTGAATAGGGTGAAGGACACATTTGTGTTGATGACCGGCATGAACGCGCTGGTACAATGTCTAACCATATTAAAAATTCTTGGTGATTAAGGGCTGACTAACAGGATTTTAACAGTGCTCTCTTTATGCAACGGGCATTTGTTTTCGTTGGCACATCCAGGAGTGTTTTCTTCATGTAGAGACGCAGCTCTGATTACAGAGGCTGTGATTTTTCTTTTATACAAAAGACAAAAACAGCCAATGATTCAGTCTATTCAAGTCAAACTGCATCTAAATGAGTGGTGAGTCTATGCTGGAAATCAACACACTAGGCCATTGCTATGGTAGAATAGAAGACATCCCTGATAACGTAATTGGTTCAGGAGCATCAAGTCTGCATCTTTTAAAATTCATAAGAAAAACAAAAGGAACCAACTGCTGAATTAATAAGGTACTTATATCACAAACTGAACCGCCCTGCAGTGGTAAAGTTTCTCTTTCTCTCGCAACGACGACAAAAAAGAAGAAGATTAAGCAAGCAGATATACATATTAAAAGAGAACTATGAAAGGAACTAATGGCAAAATTATTGCAATTTCTAGCTGTTTCTGAGGCAGGAATCAGGTAGGATTAAGCCACTTGGTTTGAAGTAGAGCAGTCCCTTCCTGGCTATAAAAACAGAATTAACAGGCGTGGGCATTCCCGTATAGCTACGCACATGCCCATTCTTGTTAGTGTTCTGTCTGTGCCCGTAGTACTCCTACTTAAATGACCAAAAGAATTGTGGTAGTTAGCAGTGTGCTGGAAAATTCAGATAAACAGTGAAGTGCAGGTCTAGAGTAGGTAGATAGAGGAGTTTGCTGAAAGTCAGGTAAATCATAGAATCATAGAGTTAGAAGGGACCTCACGAGGTCATATAGTCCAACCCCCTGCCAAAAAGCAGGACCACTCCCTGTACTATTGAAGATGTTTAAAAATTCTAGGAGATGAGTGAAAATGAGCATATTCTCTAATTCAGTGGTTCTCAACCACTGTGTCAGGACACAAAGGTGTGTCGCGAAGAGCCATGAGGTGTATCACAGAAAATTGGCAGCTCAGCTTGGAGCCAGCTTGGGGCTCCTGTCGCTTGCTGCTCTCTGCTGCCCTTAACAGCCCGCTCCTGCTGCACAACACAGGGAGCAGGTAAGGCCAAATGAGTAAAGGGACTTAGGGGCTGCAACCCAGAGATCCCAGGCTAGGAGAGAGGGCACTGCCTACCCCACAAAAATAAACCCGGCTCCATTGAGCCAGACTGCCAGGGCACCAGCCTGCACTGCCTTGACTCTGTTCCCACCCAAGTCCTGGATTGCTGCATCCTCCAGAGCGCCACAGCCTCGCAAGCGCTCCCAGCCCAATCACCACCGCCACCGGCAGATTGTCGTATGTCACGCAGGGGAACATCATCTGTCAGCTATGTCGTGATGGAAAAAAGATTGAGAACCCTAATCTACTATAAAATCAACAGAGTCCTGTGGCACTTTTAAAGACTAACAGATTTATTTATCGCATGAAATTTCATGGGATAAATAAATCTGTTAGTCTTTAAAAGTGCCACAGGACTCTGTTGTTTTTCTGCAATAGACTAACACAGCTACCCCTTTGGAACTAATCTACTATGTCATCAGATTCTCCTTCTTCCCCTCCCAAAGGAGACAGTACTGAAATAATTCTGTTTTTCACTACTTGAGATTTCTGGAAATCCATTCAGTATAAGTCTTTCCCCTCAGTTGTTGTAAGTCTCTAAAAGAGGTGTGATCAATGACGAATCAGAGTGAAAGACGAGATTCTTAATTCAAATCTTGTCCCATCACTTAGTCTAGCAGCAAAATAGTGCATACAAACTCTGTGCGTCTGCTGGTTTTCCTCTGTTTGAAAGGGATGTTGCTAAGGTAATAAACTTTAATTTATACTGACACGCAATGAAAACGACAGCAGAACACCCAGAATAGAGGAAGAAATTCCTGTACCTCTTTGACAAATAACATTTTAGGTGATTCAAATAGCTCTACCCCTGGCATTTCACACTTCCTTTGCAGCGTCACTATGCCTGCCAGTTCTAGACACTCTTGCCTCCTGCACAATGGCCTCACTGAAGTCAATAGTAAAGCTCCCATTGACTTCACTATGGTCTGGATTTCACCCCTGGGCATAAAGAATGACTCTGTACTTGCCCTTTATAGAAGAGTAGGCAAGGCTCTGTTCCTTCATCCCCACCATCTCCTCACAATCTGTCCCTGAATATGGTCAAGTTTCTTATGCAAGAGACTAAAGTTAAAAGAGTGTTTTAATGGATTGATCCAACTGGTTACATTCAGGTGCTAGGATGAATATAAAGTAGGTGAAATGCTGTGTCTAACTATCTAAACCTTAATGCTTGAGTCAATAGAGTGAAGAACAAGGAGTTCTATTTGAAATAAACATCTTGAGAAAAGATACTAGTTCTCTTTGATCTTGAACCAATACATTTGTAGTGATTGTTTCATTATTGCATTATCTCCCAAAGGTAACTGGGTTTGTTGGAGTTGAAATAAAATTAAATGAATCAGCTATTGTAGTTCATCTGTTAAATCACAGCACTTTGCTCTCAATTTGTAAAATGATCTTCAGCCTAATGAAGTAGGGTCAATCACAGGCATTTTTGCAGGAACCAAATTGCCATTAATTGTATCATAGCTTTGGTAAGGTCAATAAATATTGCTTTTGTACACAGAGTATTACAATGGCAGAAAATAAAACCATTTTTCACTGTCATGGGTACAGATTCAGGATGCTGCACAGATCAGCAGTCTAATTTACACCATAGACATAGAACAGGCTTCCTGAACAACTTAGATCGTTCACACACAAATGTCAACATCCAATGTTCCTGAAAATGTGCTATTACTAAAATCATAGAATCATAGGGTTGGAAGGGACCTCAAGAGGTCATCTAGTCCAACCCCCTGCTAAAAAGCAGGACCGCTCCCCCTAAATCACCCCAGCCAGGGTTTTGTCTAACCGAGCCTTAAAAATCTCCAAAGATGAAGATTCTACCACCTCCCTAGATAGCCCATTCCAATGCTTCACCACCCTCCTAGTGAGAAAGTTTTTCCTAATATCCAACCTTGACCTCCCCAGCTGTAATTTGAAACCATTGCTCCTTGTTCTGTCCTCTGTTACCCTCGAGAACAGCCTAGCTCCCTCCTCTTTGGAGCAACCCTTCAAGTAGTTGAAGGTTGCTATCAAATCTCCCCTCAGTCTTCTCTTCTGTAGACTAAATAACCTAGTTCCTTCAGTCTCTCCTCATAAGTAATGTTCCCCAGCCCCCTAATCATTTTTGTTGCCCTCCGCTGGACTCTTTCTAATTTGTCCACATCCTTTCTGTAGTGGGGAACCCAAAACTGGACACAGTATTCCAGATGCGGCCTGACCAGTGTCGAATAGAGAGGAATTATCACATCCCTCGATCTGCTGGCAATACTCCTACTGATGCAGCCTAATATGCCATTGGCCTTTTTGGCAACAAGGGCACACTGTTGGCTCATATTCATCTTCCCATCCACCAGAACCCCCAGGTCCTTTTCTACAGCGCTGCTACTTAGCTGATCAGTCCCCAGCCTGTAGCAGTGTATGGGATTTTTCCATCCTAAGTACAGGACTTTGCACTTGTCTTTGTTGAACCTCATGAGATTTCTTTCGGCCCAGTGTTCCAATTTGTCCAAGTCTCCCTGGATCCTGTCCCTGCCCTCCACAGTATCTACCATTCCCCCCAACTTGGTGTCATCCGCAAACTTACTAAGCATGCAATCTATTCCATCATCAAGATCATTAATGAAGATGTTGAATAGAACCAGCCCCAGGACCGACCCGTGGGGCACTCCACTCATTACCGGTTGCCAACCAGACATCGAGCCATTGATTCCTACCCGCTCAGCCCGTTGATCTAACCAGTTTTCGATCCACCTTACGGTCCACTCATCCAACCCATACTTCCTTAAGTTGCCGACGAGAATGCTGTGGGAAACCGTATCAAAAGCCTTGCTAAAGTCAAGATATACCACGTCAACGGCTCTTCCCGCATCCACAAATCCAGTCATCTCATCATAGAAGGAAATCAGGTTAGTCAGGCACGATTTGCCCTTGGTGAATCCATGTTGACTGTTCCTGATCACTCTATTTTCCTCCAAGTGTTTCAGGATGGATTCCTTGAGGACCTGCTCCATGATTTTCCCAAGGATTGAGGTGAGGCTGACCGGTCTGTAGTTCCCCGGATCCTCCTTTTTCTCTTTCTTAAAGATAGGTACTATATTTGCCTTTTTCCAGTCCTCCGGGACCACCCCCATTCGCCACGAGTTCTCAAAGATAATGGCCAGCGGCTCTGCAATCACTTCCCCCAACTCCCTCAGCACCCTCGGATGCAGTTCATCTGGCCCCATGGACTTGTGCACATCCAATTTCATTAAGTGTTCCCTAACCTGACTTTCCATCACCGAGGGCCACTCTTCTCTCCATTCCGCGTTACCCCGTGTAGTAAATGTGTGCTTTTGAAGCAAAAGCAGGGATTTTGCATAGTGCAAAGCTTTAAGTCTGGTGGAAAAAGTAGGCAGCTGGAGTAATTTCATAGTATTCAGTAAAGGGCCAGATCCTAGATCCATTCCAGTTGTACAATTTCCATTGGGAAACTGTTGGAGTAGTTGAGTCTTGTGCGTTAGAGCAACTTGGAAAAAAACCAGTCCAGAGTCATTCTGTTTTGGTCTGACTCTTCCTAGTATGTGTGGGACAGGGGGATGATCTTTAACGAGTTATAAATAAAGTACCTTGAATAGGTATTGTGGCATTTAAACATTATTGTACATGTATGTTGAACTTAATTTGGTAGCAGGCTTGTCAGGAAATACACCCAGAAAGGTGTTAGACCCTGATAGTCATACCTCCTGGCAAACACTTCAGGATATGAAAAATGAGTCTGAACTAGACTAACACGGCTACCCCCTTTGGAACTTCAAGAGGTAAGAGACAAGGTAAAATCATCCAATGTGAAGGACACCCTCTGGCACCTGTGGAGTTGTTGGATTAATCAGACTCAGGAAACACTGGTGAAAATAAAGACTTTTGGCTGGATCTAAAAGGGGAGTCCTTGAAAGATGGGGGCACTGAGGCAGAGAGTGACACCCCCCCCCCGACTTTCCCCAGGGATCAAGTGTATGGGGTAAGATAGACTTACCGAAGTCTCCAGGTATGATGGACATACATATAGATCTTTTGTTATGTTCAGATTCTTTGATGTTAGCCTTCGTTCCTGCTGTCAAGACTGAAAAGTCTTTAACAAAGCTGTCAGGTCCTTTCTATTAACCATTGGGGGTGGCTCCTGAAGGGAAGACTTGCGGGAGCAGTTCCAAGTCAGGCTTGCTGAGTAACTGTGCCTGGTGCTGTATTGTGGGGACTCGAATGGTGGGAGAATCAAGAGACGCCATTCTGAGTGAGCTGGAGGGACAAGCCCTGAGGCCTCACGGGGTGCACTCAGAGAGACCAGTGAGAAGGTGAAACTAGCCCTGTAATTGTGATGACGCTAAATACCACAGAGTGTGGCCTCTTCATCCGAAGTCTGATGCCGTCTTTTCATAAGGTTAACACACAGTTTACATAGGCACACAGATAGGGCAAACTTGTCTTGGGTTCAAATAGTGTATATTGATTTTGGCATTCCGCTTCCCTTGTGCATAGAACTCCCACTGTTACCCAAGGAACATCTATGAAAGGCCTTTCATGGTGACTAGAGAGTAGCGTATTGGAGCTGAGGGATTTCCGCTTACATTTGTGTTCTGCCAAATCCCACCAAACCAGAAGCTCCATGCCACCGATTTCCCTTGTTTCGTTGTTATATTTGCTAGACATTGTCCAAAAATGTAATGAAACATTTCCCTCCTGCCTTATTCAGGTCGTGATATGGTTCTTAGAAGTAGTATTTTAGCACCTATTTTACCTGCCCACAAAAGCTCACAGTCTAATCTTAATTTGTTGTTAATATCTCTTGTGCAGAACCACCAAATAGAGGAATCTGGCAAAAATAAAAGATACCTAATTCAAATAAGAATACTAGAGGCCAAATACTGGGCCAGGATAAGCCCTCACTTGATTTGCGTGACCTTTGTATAGGTATATACCAAGAAGGAATTGGATCCCATGTTTGTATGTTAGGTGTAGGAATTGAACGCATCACAGATCAATGTGTATGAAAGTGTATGAAAGTTTACCAAACTCTGGAAAGGTCAGTGCACTTCCTCAAGCCAAGTTGTGTCCTCAGATGAACACAGAGAATTCCTTTGTTCTCTGCATTCTCAGCTGAGTGAAAACTGAAGGCAGAATCTGGCTCAAAAAGTGGATTGGTTCTCATCCCTTCCTTCTAGTTGTCTAGACCTTTTAAATTTTGTGTATATCTACCTTGTACAGCTATTGGGTCTCAGGGAGGTTAACAATCAAATATTCTGGGCACCTCATTTCAAGAAAGATGTGGACAAATTGGAGAAAGTCCAGAGAAGAATAAAACGAATGATTAAAGGTCTGGAACACTTGACTTATGAGGGAAGATTGAAAGAACTGGGTTTGTTCAGACTGGAAAAGAGGAGACTGAGAGGGGACATGATAACAGTTTTCAAGTACCTAAAAGGTTGTCATGAGGAGGAGGGAGAAAAATTATTCTCCTTAACTGCCGATGATAGGACAAGAAGCAATGGGCTTAAATTACAGCAAGGGAGGTTTAGGTTGGACATTAGGAAAAAATTCCTATCTGTCAGGGTGATTAACCACTGGAATAAATTGCCGAGGCAGGTTGTGGAAGCTCCATCATTGGAAGTTTTTGAGAGCAGGTTAGACAAACACCTGTCACGGATGGTTTAAGAGGGCACTTGGTCCTGCCATGAGTGCAGAGGACTGGACTCGCTGACCTCTCATGGTCCCTTCCAGTTTCTATGATTTTGTGTAATATCTGGGACTCCATTCTGCCTTTAGTTTCCTGGGTGCAGGTACCATTAAAGTCAGTGGGAAATACTGACATGTAATTGTGGGTGGAATTTATCCCATTGGGTAAGATGTGGCAATAATGTTCTGTACTGAGGTGTTTCGTTTTTGGAAATTGTGTTCTCTAGTATACATTGGGGCATCCCTACTGAAGTTAATGAAGGCAGAGTGAGCTCAACTGGGAGCAATGTATGATTACTGCATATACCGCCTGCTTAATGATCTTGAATTAAAACTAGGCAAAACAAAGAGAACATTATGTTTGAGATCTTAAACATAAAAAGGACTCATGATTCTGACCCATTCTACCAGAGGGGCTTGGTGTTTTACCCTTTAATAACAAAACAAACAAGGAGTCCCGTGGCACTTTTAAAGACCAACACATTTATTTATCACATGAGCTTTCATGGGAGAAAATCTCACTTCATCAGACGCTTCAAAGTATCTGACGAAGTGGGATTTTCTCCCAGGAAAGCTCATGCAATAAATAAATTCATTGGTCTTTAAAAGCGCCACAAGACTCCTTGTTTGTTTGGCTGACCTGGCCTAAGACGGCTCCCCCTTTGGAACCTTTAATAACAAGAGTACATCACGTTGGTCAATGCTGCCGTCTAGACATGCTGTTAAATTCATTTGGGTGGCAGTACTTACTAAAAACTGGTGTCCAATGAAACAAGTAAACAAGAAGTGGGATCTTTTTTGTTATCCTGGGTTAAAAGCAAAGCTACCTGTGTTTGTCTTTATGCTCCTTTATTCAGTCCCCTGCAAGGGCCAATGTATAATAGCTGGTATTTGAGAAGGGGAAAGAATATGTGAAAAGAGGATTTGATTCAATGCCAGGTGAATCATCATTTCACCAGGAGGAGGATTTTGTTTCTAAATGCCTCCTAACTGCAATTCCATTCCTCAGAGCCAGCACCACATTCATAGATTGCTGCTGGAGACATAGGAATGGGCAGTGAGGCAAATCGTGCAAATCGGGGATCCATTCTGCTTTTCCTAGCCCTTTTGATCTCCCTGATCTGCATGGGAGACTGAATGAGCTAGCTCTGCAGCATTCAGCATGGAGGATTCAGCATGAACCAGCCTTTGTAGTGTGTTTGTTGTCTACTCTCCTTTCTCTTGGACATGTGGTAGAGGTAGAGGAAGGCAAGTAACTCGTTACAGCCTGCAATGGGCTCCTGGAAAGTTCACCTGCTGGGTGAACTATTAGAGTGTGTAGCTGAGAATAATACCTCCTGGGGAGATAATTTAACACCCTTTCTTGCACTACATTCAGCACAACACTACATTGCAATAGCTCTGGCTTCATTTTAATTGCAAGCTAACATTGTTCCACGTGGCTCTGTATTTTTAGGATTTCTCATGCAGAGCCCTGGTTGCAGTGAGTTTACACTGCCAGGCCAAGCATTCATTTGTTCCTTCATGCAGGATGACTTCAAATGCTAAAAGGAGGAAAATGTGTTTCACGGGCCCAGGAACTGCAGCCCAGCAACCTTTGTACCCCACCCTATTTGCCACTGGCTGAAGCATTGTGCCAAAATATGGATTTACACCATTAAAGTATAATATTAACAATGCTTTGCATTTCCATAGCACCTTCCATCTGAGGCTCTACAAGTACTTTGTTAAAGTGAAAGTGTTGCACTTGAACACGCAGGTGTTCAAAATTGGGAGCCAGCTCCCCAACACTACACGACAGAATAACAATTCATGACATTTAAGAAAAGTGATACATTTATGTTCTTTTTAGTTGCCTTCTGGTGTTTGAGCCTTTAAGGGTATGCTTTGGGTTAGAACTGCAAATCCGTGGATATCCACATTATACCTGATTCGCGGACACGATGCAGATATCCGTGGACCATTTCTTGCAGATGCAGATCGGGTGTGGATGCATATATTTGTATCCATGCAGAGCTCTACAGATGAGTTGAGCCCTGCTAATCCGCAGATGTCTGTACCCAAGGACATGATGCGGATATCCTCAGACCATTTCTTGTGGGTGGAGATCAGATGAAGATCCACATATTTGTATCTGCGCAGGGCTCTACTTTGAGTCACACTCTCAGTTGTCTCCACAACCACGAGAGAAAGAAATCTACTGTAATAAAAAGCTGAGCTTCTCACATAAGCATATGACTCCAGGTTTTTTTAAGGAAATGACTAAAGATTTTGAGGTTTGGCACCACTGATACGGGGCTGATTTTCAGAAAGGCTGAATGCCCCACAGTTACCACTGATTTCAGTAAGAGTAGCTGTTCGAGCTCTGAAAAGGAGACCTGAATCTTTAAAACCTTTAACAACCTTACAGGGATGTTGAAAGGGTATCACCATCCCGGAGCCTGAATCCTGGCCCTTCATCTCATTACTGGCTCTTGCTACCTGTCTCCATGGCAAAGCAGAGACTGATCCAAAGGCACAAGGGCTGGATGTAGGCTTGGTGCTCTGGCCCTGAGGAGCTGCTCTCTGAGTGGACTTTCGGAGCAGCCCCAGAGAGGCTGGTTTCTCAGATTCATCACCCAGGCTCTGAAGAGGTTACTGAGGAATGGAAGAGCTGCTGCTGCTGAGTGAGAGAGGAACACTAGAATGGTTCTTCAACAAGAATTAAACAAGTAATAATCTGTAGCTTGGTGGAGAGGTGTAGATCAATTGAAGGGTTGCTATATCAGCACGGGAGGTCTTAGGGGTTCTGGGGCCCTGGGCAAAAGTCAAGGATGGGGCCCCCTATGGTATGTAGGGGGCCCCAATCCCTGATTTTTGACCCCCTGCTCCCCTCCCACCAGCACCCTGGCCTTGCCTGCGCCCAGCCCAACCACCACCCCTTATGGTCTCCCGCAGCCACAGCATGGGGCCCCTTTCTCTCCCCCCCCCCCCGTGTGCCCCTGGGGGCGCCCCCCCCTAAGACTACTGCCTACGTATATCAGTTTTTCTTTGCCCCAATAGGTGCTGCCCTCTGTTTGGATGGGGCAGCTGTCAGCCCTGGCGAGTCTCTTTGCTTCCACAGCTGTTCTGCCTGATTGACAGCTGGGAGAATCCCTTGAGTCAGCACGTGGCTTGTCAATACCCTCCAGCACCCAGCTGATCTGGGCCAGGAGCAGGAGTTGGTGGCTGCATGCTTGCTATGTATTTACTGCTCTAGCTTGTATGTCAAATGCAGGGCTGGATTAAGGCTCCTGGGGACTTTGAACTGTCCACTCTTGTCACCATGGCTGTGCCCAGCCTAGGGTTGGGGCAGGGTGATGCTTGGGGTCCCCCTGCAGACTGGCCAGCTACAGGGGTGATCTGGTGCTGGGGGCTGGTGCTCAGCACTGGGGAAGCCCAGTGGGCCTGCACACCGGTCATCCAAGGGGGGGCCCGGCCAGCACTGGGTGGGGCCAGGGCCCTCAGGCCAGAAGCCTCAATGCGCAGCACTCCCACCCCACCCCGCCTCTGGACTGACTTCCCTATCCAACAGCAGTGCTCCAGTGGTGGGGACTCTCCCCGCACCCAGGAGCACTGGCGGGCTGGCATGGGGACAGGGCAGCAGATGGCCAGACTACTAGAGCAGGGAAGGGGCCCCAGGCAATGGCAGGTGAGTGCTGTGTGGGCTGCCATGCCCTTACCGGCAGCACTTAGGGGCTGGATTTTTGTGGGGTGTCAGGGCCCGCTTTTAGTCGAGGGCTTGGGGCTGCAGTCCCAAAAGCCCCTGCATGAATGCAGCCCTAGGCATATGTAAAGTGGAAAGAAAATGCATGAAACATTTATCTCTGTGGGAGACAAGGAGGGATGGTCCACTGGTTAGGTGTCTGGCCTGGGACATGGGTTCAATTTCTTGTTCAGCCACAGAATTCCTATGTGCCCCTGGGCAAGTCATCTAGGACGAAATCTTTGCCCCACTTAAGTTGACAGGTGTTCGGCTATTTCATCCTGACCGTCTCTGTGCCTCAGTCCCTCTTCAGTAAAATATGGATAGTAGTTCTTTATGACCTCACTGGGATGTTGTGAGGATAAATGTATTAAAGATTGTGAGGCATTCAGGCACTGAAGTAATGGGGAGGAGGCATATCAAAGTATTGTAACTATTATGATAAATGCCATTTATGAAATCCTTATACAGGACTCACACTAAAGGAGTTTTGCCAGATTACTGACTGAAAGATCAGTCCTGAAGTCAGAGGAATGAATTTGTAGTAGGTGGTAGATCTGACTTTCTTCCATCAAGTATTCCTGAATGTGAGGATCCCCTTCCAGTAATCAATCTTAGTTTAACAAGGAGAAGCAGGAAAAAAAAATCCATGAGTTTTATACACTATCCCACAGGACCCAGCTGAAGCAAGCAATTCTACTCTGTTATTTCAAGAAATAGAGGAATTAAGGAATTGATCCAACAATATTATTGATTACAGATTTACTGCATTAAATTGTGGTTTGTTCAATATAAAGTGATTTTCAAAATTTGTCAAACTATGCATTATTTTCAACATGCGTGTAAACGGGCAAAGTCAATTAACAGTTTACATGGCCAAAAGAGTTGGAGTCAGAAAAATAACTTTCCAATCAAAATAAATAGGCAGGGTCAACTTCCAGTCTCTGTTACCCCATTACTGAAGTCGGTAGATTTACCACAGGATTATACCCATGAAGTAAATGTCCCTGCCAGCAGGTAGTGGATCTTGGGGGGCAATTACCGCACCAGTGGGGTACAAATCAATCTTTATTGAAAAATGTAAAACAGTAAAATTTAACAATGGGGTGTATGGGGTTTGTCACAGTAGGCAATTGGGGAGGGGGTTTCTCTTATTAAGCAGTGTGAAAATGAAGAGGTGTCACAGCGAGTCACAATTGGTGGCTAGCGATTCTACAAAAAAATCCCAACAATATGTCACAGTGGTATAGCTGTAGAGGTACAGTAAAGGCAGCGGTAACCAATGGGGTTTTACAAATATGAATGAGATACAAATGGCTGTAAAATTGCACAATAAGGGTGATTAGTGAATTTACACAAGTGTAATAGTACAGATGAGAATTAATAACTTGGTTTGTAGGACTGCAGTAGCAGGCAGTCTGTAAGAGTGTACCTAGGGGCTGGGTTAAGGAACAGGGGTGGGGTGAGTAATCAGTGGCAGAGGAGGAGGGAAGAGTACAGCTGCAAGGGATGCAGCAAGAGGCACTGAAGCCCTGCAGGGTGAGGCTCAGAGCAGTCCTCAGGAGCCTGCAGGCTAAACACAGAGGAATTAAAGAAGAAAGGCAGCAAGGGGCTTGGGAAGTTCGGGGAGAGGGGGAAACAGCAGCAGAGGACTTGGGGTGTTCGGGAAGAGATGAAGACACAGAGGCACTTATTTAACAACTTAACAGCAACTATACAACTTATTCCAAAAGGGTGGCCGTGTTAGTCTATTGTAGAAAGACAACAGAGTCCTGTGGCACTTTTAAAAACTAACAGATTTATTTATCGCATGAGCTTTCGTGGGAGAAAATCCCACTTCGTCAGATCTTCAAAGCGTCTGACGAAGTGGGATTTTCTCCCACGAAAGCTCATGCGATAAATAAATCTGTTAGCCTTTAAAAGTGCCACAGGACTCTGTTGTCTTTATACAACTTATGCTAATGATGAACAACAGAAAGAAGGAAAAACAAAAAGAGAGAAGCAATACTGTTAAACAGTTATCTTTAATCTAGCTTGACTATGGCCACACAATATAACAGGTAATGGCAAACAAGTATCCCACTTAACTACCACTAAACACAGACACAGAATTCAATTCTAACAGGACTACAACTTATACAAGCTAATAAAATGCAACTTAACAAAACTAAACCTAAACAAACTAATGAAACTAAACCTAATGGCACGCCTTATACTATACTGGTCCTATTGACCAGGGGGAGCAGTCCCAGAGGCAGAGTGGTGTGAACCCAGGGTACAGCTCCTGGGGGAGTCAGGGGATGGTGGCTGCAGCAGTGGAAACAGCTGAAAGCAGGGAGCCCTGGGACAGAGCACACGGAGGCAGAGCTTAGCAGCAGCACAGGCTTTTCTTTAGCAGCAAGAGAGCCACGGAGTTAGAAACAGTTTCAGGCACAGACCAAGGACTTAACCTGAGTCTGTCTGCTGGGGAAGCAAGGCCAGCAGCTAGGACAGGGAGAGTTTGCAAGAAGGGAGCCTTACCAATTCCCAGGACAGCAGCAGGAATAGAGGCAGGAACAGCAGCAGCATCAGAGGATGCAGAGGAAGCTCGGTTCGTTTTCAATAGTCAGGAGATCTCACAGGAAAAATTCGGTGTTCGTGGGAGGGGAGTTTAGAAACGGGAAGTACGCTCAAAAATTAAACGGGAGCGGAGAAAGGGCCCCCAAAGACCCCTAGCTGATCAGACCAGGTGGCAAAGCCGGAACCTTTCTGATGTCTGACTCAAAAATGTCTGGTTTTAAAGACAAACTCAGGCAGCTTCCCGCCAGTAACTCTGATTGGCTCCCTCTGCTACAGGGGAGGAGAGAGGGCAGGGAAAACTGCAGGTAAGTGTAACCTTCGGGTGGGCTAAAATTCATTCAGTTGCCCTTCTCCAGTGCCACACAGAAATCAATCCCAACCCCTGTGGAGAAAAGCAGCTGGAGACCCAGGATCCAGTCTGTACGGGACTCACGGCGAAGCTTGCTCAGAGCTGCACTCACATATTAAAATACTACTACAATAAACATAACAATGAACTTTATTAACTACTAACTAAATGAACCTTATCCTAAGAAAACAAACTACAATTAACCAAGAACAATCCCTTGCATGAAAGATACCCAAGAGTCCCAAAGTCTGTGTGGAGTTCACCCAACTCTCAGCTACAGTCTCTGTTCCAGTGTGGAAGCTGGAGTGGCAAGAAATCGCTGTCCTCTTCCTTCCCCGCTGGGATCCTCTGTAGCACCACATGCAGGCTCTCTCTTGTTCTCTGCAACCAGCCCTCAGTCCCATATGCATGTCTGCAAGGTCTGTCGCAAATGACTCCTTTACATGGAGAAAACATCTTGTTCTCTCCTGGCTCAGCTCCTCTCCAGAACACTGAGCACATGGTCTCCTTTCAAGGCAGCTCCTGCCTGCTATCTGCTCAGGCTGGTGCTCTCCAGTCATCTGACTGATCACACCAGCAGGGTACACTGTGGAGCATGCTCAAATTGCTACCACTCCCTGCTACTGGAAGTTTCCAGTTGTTTCCAGTTGTGGGTCACTAATCTGCCCAACAACAGTAACCCACCCTCAGCAGGTCTCTCAGAGATAGCCTTTTCAGGCATATGGGTTACATAAGCACAGGACATGTCTGGGCAAAGTTCTGAACCGCAGGTATGACTCAGGCCCTTAAGCTCAACAGGCCATTTAAGTCTTGCACTCCTGGGCATTGTCCACCCTACACCGAACCAGGGTCTAAGCCAAGGAGCTAAAGGCCGCCTCGCTGGGCTGGGCAATGGCCCTTAGTAACCTGGGAGGGGTGGCCACACAAAACAACAAAACAAAGGGAATTAAATGCAGCAGGGAGACAGCTGCAACAGACAGTAAACATTAGAATTTGGCCCATTAGGCTCCACAAAAAGAAATATCACTTAAGCCCCAGCCCTCCAAAATGAAGAGAAAAAAATAATGAAATATGGTCGTACATATCTTTAAAATGAACCAGAATCTAATCAAAACCAAAAGTGTGGTAGTAATTATGGGATAAAAACCACACATCAGAATTACAAAGGTGAATTATACAGTCGTTTGCTTCTTTGAGTCCAGTGGTTTCTCCAGAATTCAAGGTTTAGATATAAAGTGGTTTTGACTGATGTGGCTGTCTGCATGCCTCACTGATGTTCTCCCCAAACGGAGACATTTAAATGTCCTAAGTGGATGACCTTGGTGATGGCCTGCAACCTTATCATTTCAGACTATGACAGATCCCTAAACCTAAATAAAACGAGGTTTCATCAATGCACAGAAAACCCCAGGTGTTGCTCGAAGCTGGATTTCTGATTCAGTGCCTTTAACATTTGGAAAGGTGTAGGCCATAAATGGCAGAGCTGTCATCACATTATTCAAGATGTCAAGAGCCTCTTACCTGCCCCTAGTCTCTCATTGCTCCCTCTGGTTCTCTATTGAGTCAGTGGCCCAGGATAGTGCTAGCTCTCATATGCCGATAGAGATGCCATTTTTCAGGCGAGATGTAAAACCCTTGTTCCTGCTCACTGGTGGTTTTTATAGATCCATGGCTTTCCTTGCCAACCCTTCTCCCCTCCACCTACAAATCAGAGTAACATATAGCTCCAGATCAGTCGAATCCACCCTGGTGATCAATGGGGTGACAGATGTTGGTGTTGCAGCCAGATTGCCCTTACATATAGCTCCAGTATCTTTGCTAAATTTCAGCTGAGATCCAGTGGGTGCTCTCATGGCCGCCACATTACATCCTGGAAGTGGCTGGCCAATTCAGTGACTGGTGAGTTACTTCTTATCCAGCTAGGCAGACAGGGCCATATGTCACCCTGTACTACAGAGAAAAATTGTTAGTGGTGCTGTAAACCCTTACAATTTATTGGGAGTCTGGTACTATTTGGTGTTTTCTTAATGCCACAGCTCTTGGATGTGAATGACTATATGAAAACCTCAGCTTCCATTAAAAAAAAATAAACTGAATCCTCTCTATAGGCCCCCAAACCAGAAGACAAATACTAAAATTCACTATTTCACTTCACTTCTCATCTCCTTTTCCTATTTATATGGGGTTGAATATGCCCAGGATCCTTTGCCACTCCTGTTTCATGGCACATATTCGTAGGTCTTGTGCTTCAGTCCTTTTGTCTTCAAATTTCTCTTGACAAGAGTCTTGCCATTATATTCTCAGTCTTCCATGTACTTTCTTACTGTCCTTTTCCTCCCATGCTTTCTTTGCTGTTCATTCTTCTCCCGTTCTTATCACATATCCAGCCCACCACCAATGTGCACTCACCAACCTATCACTGAGAGTCCCAAGTTTATCTTCCCCCTAATTTCCTCCAGGCACATTGCTTACGGGCTGCTTGCATGCCATTCTCTTCAGTATATTATTTTCTACTTCCTGTATCTTCTTTTCTGCCATGTTCCACCATTTCCAAACCATAGAACAGGCAGGGACAAACACACACATCATTGACTTTTATTTTCTAGTTTATTACTTAATTGTCAGGCCCATAGTACTCCTACCAACTTGTTCACTACAGCCCATGCACCTTAGGTTCTTCTTTTTAATTCTCCAGAGCTCTCTCAATGGCATGAAGTACATTTCCAAGTGCACAAATTCTTGCATCTGTTTCAGCTTCTCTCCTGAAAACTTTGTCAACAGCTGGTCTTTCACCTTCCCTACTTCCATAACTTCAGTATTCTTATGTTTACTTTCAACCTATAATCTGATATAGGTGCCTACTCTGATATCATGTTTACCAATTTCTCTTTGCTGTCAGTCAAAAGGACCAGATCATCAGCACATATTCAGGCTATGTCTACACGAGAATACTTGTCCCGCAATAAGTTATTGCGGGACAAGTAAAGCGCAATAAGTAT